>LR738715.1:835065154-835096231 GCA_902687465.1 Secale cereale | reverse complement strand
AAACCTAAAACCCCCCCTCCCCTTTCAAAAAAAAAAAAAACAAAAACCACAGCTACAGAAATGCTGACACGTGCATGCCTTTTGGTCCCGGTTGGTACCACCAACCGGGACTAAAGCCCCTCCTGCCTGTACTCGGTGCACAGGCCACGTGGACACCCTTTTGCCCCGGTTCTGGATTGAACCGGGACTAAAGGGTCAGAGCATTAGTACCGACCCTGTTGCCCCGGTTCCAGAACCGGGGCTAAAAGGCCAAATGAACCGGGGCTAAATCCCCTTTATCTACTAGTGGTGTGTTATTGTTCTGTACGTACTGTGTACCTACCACCTCTAGCATTTCTGCAAGTGTCATCAACAATGCAATCTGGACCTTATGTAGAAGATATTACCCCCCTTATGTTGTTCGGTGATGCCAAAGGATAGCACACTGATCTCGTTTATTTATATCTGTGCAGCCCTTGGCTTTAATTGCGAAGTTGATGAACGACGAGAAGAATTTTGTGTTCAAGAAAACAATAAGCTTCCAGAGGAACTGGTTCGTGGTTATACCTGAGTATGCGAACATTTTTTACTTGTGTTATTAATTGACTTTCCTTACTCACGAAGTAGCCATCTCCTGCCCCACGCCTTTTCTTTCTCTCCCAAAAAAATCGCATCACGCAAGCTAGGGTTGCCGCCGCCGCCGGAAGCCGCCGCCACCCCATCGGCGCATCCCAGCTCCTCCGGAGCCCGCCACCGGAGAAGGCGCCCTTCTCATGTCCACCTCCTCCCCGAACTTCTCGCCGTCGCGTTCCACGGGGCTTCATGATTGTTGCAGAGGAGGGGGAGGAAGGGGATGTAATCTAGGTGCCCACCGAGACCGTGTCTCAGGGCGGCGAGTTGCAGAGGTGCGGTGATTTCTCCGATTTGTTGGTCCTTTTATGCTAAGATCTTGCCCCTGTCCCTGATCTTGTTGATTTTGTAGGGTTCTTGCAGATTGTTCTGGTCGTTCCACGGCGTTGGAGTGGGCCAACTGCCCGACGGCAGGCAAGATGGAGCTGCTCTCCGAGCAACGGCTGCTCGGCTGTGACCATGAAGTGAGACACATTTTCTTTGTTTTCTCTTCTTTCTTGCTTTTGATGTGTCAAAGGCCATAGCCTCAAGTCCTACCAGTATATGTTGAGAGCAGCTTGATTCACAAGATGTTAACATATGAGTGATTTGGAATTGGTCTTGGTAATATTAGAAGTAAGATTTTTCAACTGAATTTACATGGCTACTGAAAATCATGTTCCAGTTTCTACTCATCTGTAGCTCATCTAATCTCTTTGATTATTTGATCCAGCTTGCTACAATGGATGAATCTCTTTTTCTTTTTACTGCTATAAGCACATGAATCGCCATATACAATTGTTTACATACTGTATAGTCGTTTGCTAATTCTTTCCTTTAATAATTAGGGAGAAATAATATGCATATACTGTGTAACTTATGCAGATATGCCAGTTTGCCATATCCAAAAGATGAAGCATTTTTCAGACATTCAGTACTTGGACCGATTGGGTTTCAGGTCCAATGGACAGAGCCTGTCACTGGTGTCAAGATATAATTATTATGTTCTGAATTTTCTATATCTCTGGTGCTGGCCACCAAAGGAAGGCTGGCTTCTTCCCTAGGTCTTCTCTTGGTAGCACCATCGTAACAAGATACCACTCATTCATATTTATAACATCTGTTGGCATCATGAAGGACACACAAAATGGAATGAGATGAGGCCAGAGTTAAGCTTACAGCTGCTTTCGAAGGTTCGAGGACGCCGACATTCAGGATCTCCCCCTGAAAGAAGTTGATGCAGAGGTTCCTACATTTGTCTGGTAAAGATTTACATTAGCATTCTTGCCAACGGAAAGCTGTATGCAATGCCAGCTGTATGCAATGCCAAGGGAATCGGACCAGTGACAACTTACAGGAACCAGATGAGTTAGACTTAGCTGTACCTGCATGGATTATAAATTAAGGGTCATATGTTCAGTACAGGGGTTATGTTTTTTAGCACAACATTCTTACTTGTGAATTTGTGACTGAAAAAATATTCATCAATCATGCATGAAAACTTAACACTACAGCAACTCCACGACTATCCTTTTAGAAAAGATATACCTTAGGCAATTGAAGCGTCACATTCTCAAGATCCGGTGAATGTTCAAGCATAGAAACAAGTGGACGGAGGTCTGGTTGCATACACCACTCATTTAGCAATAGTCTTTAACTTGCTATAATGTAGGGCACCATCTGAAATCCCTTCTAAAATGAACTGAACAAAGTGCACATCAGTAACGGTTCAGGGTATAGTGTAGAGAGCTAGAAGGAGTAGTGGATGTGAAAATTTATAGAATAGATGTAGAGACCTGTTCATGGTTTCTGAAGCTGAAGAAATTGTATAGAGAAAGGTATGAAACAGTGAAGCAGACGGCAAGCCACCATGTGAGGCCATGCCCTGTTCCTTTCCCCGCTGGTCTCGCTCACTTGCGGATCAGATGTTTATTCAAAAAATTAAGAAAGGAACCACAACACTTACACAATACTACATAGATTGGCAGAAAGATAAAGAGTGATAGAGATCAGGGGCAAGGGGGAGAAGGATTCAGAGAAGTTTACCTTGGCATCACAGACGGAGCTGCCACCTTGACCCGGCTCCCCTGTCCGCCCATAGCAGCAACAGCTGACCGAGCGGATCCCTGTACCTCCTCCTGTGTCGTCACTACTATACAAGTGCATCTCCCATTTAATTATGGCAAAATACTAACCATACGGTGGTTGACAAAATCTGGATACCTGAGATTTCAAAGTCAGTTACAAGCAGCAATAGTTTGGAAGAACTGAATTCTGATATTTACACAGTTTGTTCTTTTGTTTAGTTGGACCATCTTTGAATTAATTGCCATGTATGCTGCTGCAAATTGTATCCGTAATGTTTAAATCATCTTTAAAAATTACCAGAAATATGGAGTTGTTATTGATGCTTCACGTCCTCATTTATTTATAACTGATTTTGTGTACATGAGGGATATGCATATTTGTATTTGTTACAGTCCATACCCAGCATGCTGATTGTTGTGATGGACATACATGGGTTTAGTTATTATCTTGTGTGTGGTTATGTTTTCTTTCATCCTATCTAAGAGTAGTAAATCTGTATCTTTCTTAGCTAAAGAGCATTTGTTAATTATTCTAGCATGAAGAATCTGTTGCTGCTATGGTTGAGGTACAATCTGTTGACGTAGCAGTAGAAAAACGTGATCTGAAGCAGATGGTATAACAGGTATGGTTTGCAATATGTAATTCATTTATAATCTCTATATGGTTCTCTGTTTTTTCTTTAGTTGAATCTACGCACACTAAATTATTACCGGGGATCTTCTGCAATCTTTATCGGTTTTGTTTGACTACCTATCATGAATCCATTTCTTTGGTCTCATTGATTTAGCGAGCAATAATTTATTCTGGAATGGCAGAAGATATAGCTTCATATCTATACAATTCTTTCCTTTTCAAGAAAATAGGCCATAGCTTGAATGCCAGGAAAACTAATGGATCATGAATGGAAGAGTTTGGTCAGATTCTCTCGTATGCATTGTATAATTTATTAAGAATCCCATATTCTTTTGCAGTTAATTAATATCATTTGTATTACCTACATTGCAGCCCAAATTCATGGAACCCCCATCTTCGTCTCGCTCGTTTCATCCTCCGTGCTCTTTAGCTAGCCCCATCTGGATGGATCGGTGGGTGGGTGACGCGGGTGTGGAGGAGCTGGGGATACGCTACCAGACAAGCGTTCGGAAGCCGTCGCGGATGTTGTTGACATGTTGCAGGACGTACCGTCGAGGTAGCCGTTCTGCTCAGGAGCCGCTGGGGATGCCACCATGGTTCCATCCGTTAGGTGTTGATTTTCACGCTGCTGCTTCTCTCCCTTTGTGAGCTTTGTCTTAATTTATCTTTCCGCCCCTTCTTTGGTTAGTCTTTTTCCAATCCCAACAAGGTCATGTCTGTCTTGTCTACATGTACACATGGTTTTTATGATTAGAGATCGAGTATTTAGTTAATTTCTAAGGCGATTGAACTATATGGGAGATTGTATTTCTCTTTGTACAATGGAACCATGTTGACCTGAAGTTGAGCTATGTGCCACCTTCCATGATATCAGTATCTTGGTATTAGCTTTAGATGTGATCACTAATGCTTATGACTGTAGTTGTAGTTTCAGCAGTAGCATGCTAGCAGTCATCATATATTAGCTGAGTTGTATTTGTGTTGTGTACATCAAGATGAAAATCAAGAGAATTCTGATGAAAGGCATCATGCTGATTCTGATGTGAGACACTAAAAGGTTTCCTTTTTATTTGGTTCCTTAGTTGTTCAGATGATTATTTATATCAAAAATATGCCATGTGTTCTGATGCATGCCATTTTTCTGTTGTAGGAGGAGCAGTACTCAGGGTGTGAGAGTTAAGAGAGAATCTGCTGAAACTGAGGTGACAATAGATCAGGTACTTTACTTCTATTTTAACTCACACTGATATTGATTCAATATTATACACATAAAATTACTTATTTTTGTATATAATGCATTCTTGCACATATCTAAGTAGCAATATGTTGTATATAATGCATTTTGCTGTTTAGCCTTTTTTTATTTTAATCGGCAAACAGTTCGAGAGCTTGAGAAACTCCCACTGCAATGGACTGATAAATAAGTAGGAAGAGTTTATGTACGAGACGCTGTCTATCTCTTGCAGAATGGCAATATATTATGCCTTATTTTCACTAGAAACATGTTTTATATATAGTCAGCGTCTGTAAAAGACTTCCATGGAGAGTTGACGCATTGTCCAGCCTTTGGAAGTTTAATCTTGTGTGATGATAGAATTGACAATATTGCAGTATAGCTTGTTGGAGTATAACATGGCCTCTTGATTTTATTTATCAAAAATACTTGTTCATTGCATGGTTTTGTTATCATAACTCTGCTTCACCAAGTTTTATTCTGAAAGTGATATGAGGTTTTAGCCAAATTGTTTTTTAATTTATGAGCAGCCATGTAATAATGGAGGTAATAGCTGAGTTCCCACCCCGAGGAGGCTGGCGTGGGCAAATCAGTAAGGGCTTGGAGCTTGTCAAAGAGGAGGTACAACCTACTATCTGTTGAACCAATCTGGATCAAGCAGAGGTCAACGAGGTGTTGGACATCTGCTTTGCACTGGAAGGAGTGGCGAAGGCGATGTTCTGGAAGCAACGGGGGCGACGGGCCGCACCCGTGCCGGTGCCGTAGCTGACGCTCCACCTTGATAGCGCCGGTTGGGAGTTGCTGACGCTCCACCTGGACGGCGCTGGTTGGGAGTCGTCGACGCTCCACCTGGACGGCGCCGGTTGGTAGTCGCCGATGCTACACCTGGACGGGTTGGGAGTCGCTGATGCTCCACATGGAGAGTTGACGCATTGTCCAGCCTTTGGAAGTTTAATCTTGTGTGATGATAGAATTGACAATTACCTCATTTTCATTTCTTTTTGCTGGCACTAGAATTTGTACGTCTTTGGAAGGTCAGAAACTGAAGATTTATTATGCAGCCAGGCAAACAGCCTGCACTTAATTAGTATAAGTGCAATGTTTGAGAAGCAGTCTTCCCATGAACTAATTGCTTTTGTTTCTCTTGACAGTACTTTCAGGTGGAGTACACAGAGGATGCCCTTCCACTCAGCACGGAGACAACACCGTGAGCTGCGACAGTCGTTGACTGCTTGGAACCGACAAGAGGGCGTACTGGTCATGGTTTCGCCACCACGCCAACATCCAGGAGAGTGACATCTGCTCCTTCCATTTCAAGCACAAGAAAGGGTGCCGCCTCTCCCTCACTGTCCATCCCCACTAGATGCAATGCGCTATGCCCTCAGCACCATATACTGGATACTGCCAATACATATGAACCATCCATCATGTTTCCTTTCTATCTTAGAATTCGTATGACTGCATTCTGCTGATATGATGAATTATGTCTCTTTTGGAGATTGGCCGCCTTTTGGAAGATGTTCAGCTTTTATTTCAGCTGTGGGACATTTCTTTTTGCTCACTATAGACCTACTTGTTAATATAGACTTGCTTGCTTGCTATAGCTTATGCCTAAAATATCTGCTGCTGCAGTTTTCCATACATTCTTTTCTTGAACTGTTGGCTCTCATTAGTACTGTACAATCACGTTATCAGCTCCAGCAGCTAGATTAGTACGCAGATTCACGCCTCAGGTGGCGCGCCCAGGGCGCGCCCCAGCCACTAGTATACTGCAAAGAGGGAGGGAGAGAGAGATAGTTGGGAAAAGGAACAGGGGACTACTCTCTCTGTGTTGGGTACATCTATATCTAGACAATTGTAAGACAATTAATATGGATCGAGGAAAGTAATGAAGAACCGTAGCCGCATCAAAATCAGTCTTCTATCCCTTTCGGCCTCGGCTCTGACGCCGTGTGACGGATTGGAGTGGATTCCCGTCCGTCGTTCCTATCTAACCGGGTTTTTGGTGTCATGAGTTGTCACTCTGACAATAATGACTTTGTCATCTCTATCGGCATGACTCCATGCACATCTTCAAGGACAACATTGTCATCATTGGATCTCTTATGTCGATCATTGCAAGCAAGGCTGTTGCCTTGGTCTCGCAATACTAGTCTGATAACTTGCCTAGATCGACGGTGATCCCCCTGTCAATTTGCTTGACGAGATTGCTGTCTCAGTCATACACAACAATCTACTATTGTGCCGATTCAATGGAGTTGTTCCTCTAAAAGTCTTCGCATCTACTTCAGTCGTTTCTAGCAAACAAAATGCGCTTCATAATTTATCGATGTTGTTCATTGTCGACAAGATACAACGATGACAAACTCATTAGTGCATTCATGACCGACTTCTCTCATTAATCCCATGCGTGATGGGTCCTTAGAGCATCTCCAATAGGCGCCCAACACGCCAATCACATGATTTGACGCGACGGGCAGCGTTGACTCCAACGGCCGCGGTAAAATACAGCGCGCGCGTAGCTCCAGCAAGCACGCTAAAATGCAGCGTGCGCGAGCAGCCGACGCTTGCCATATGTTGCATTTTGGACGCGAGAGAATTTCAAACATCCAAAACAAAGATATGGCATAGATATTTCTCCTTCTACAATACATAGATAGTTCCATAGCCTTCTTTAACTACTCGGACTCCGCACTCCTACGATACATAGATAGTTTCATAGCCTCCTACGAAACACTACTGCTCGTCCGACTCGGACTCCGCCTCAGTGATGTCCTCCTCCGACGTCTCAATGTAGGCATCAAAGAACCGCTCGTCGCTAGAGCCCCAGGACGACGCATCTTCTAGCGCGATGTTGAATTTAGCGACCGCCTTCCGCATTCTCTTGTCCTTGCGATAAGCGGCTCGCTCCGTCCTTCGCTCCTCCCTCTTCGCCCTCCTCTCGGCGAAGAACTGTTGCTCGTTGATGATGTCTTGCGGAAAGAGTTGGAGCCACAACGCCATGGCTTCCTCATCCATCTCGGCCAAGTTGAGACGGCGCTCCCGCCTCTGGTTCTTGCGATGATCCTCGTCGGTGATAAGCTGCGGGAGAGGTGCCAATTCCTGCGCCCGCTCCCTCGTCGCCACGTCTAGGAAGTTCATCTCCCAACGGGAGCGCCGGAGGCGCCACACCGCAGCGTCTTACGAGCGGGCGCCCTCTTGGGCGGTGTCGAAGGTACCTAGGCGGAGGCGTACGTCGCCGGACCGAATCTCGACGGAGTAGGTGCTGGACGAGCACACGCGGACGCCACGGTAGCCAGATGATCCCCGGCGGAGCGGCGGCAAGATGGCGCGATGGTGGCGGAGGCGAGGAAGCGGGGAGCAAGCGGCATATTGAGCGGGGAGAGCACGCCTGGCAGTGTGGAGGCCGCGTGACGAGCGCCGCATTTTATAGGCGTGCTCGAAGCGGTGCGCCAAATCTAGCGCGTGAGCTGGCACTTTGTTCCCCGCGCGCGCAATCTGTTCCCGCGCGCTTGTTTCGTGCCACCGCTGGAGCGCGCCAAAACGTCCCGCGCATGGTAAACTCAGTTTATCGCGCGTGCGCCTTTTGGCGCCGATGTTGGAGATGCTTTTAGAGCATCTCCAGCCGCGCCCCCAACACGCCCTCGCCAGGCATTTTTTCTGCACCGGCGGACGAAAATCGGCCCAGCCGCGCCCCCAGGATCTCATTTAGTGCCGGCTTGGACGGAAAAAACAGCCGGACCTCCCGAGCCGAACCCAAGCGCCCGGGGGTCGCCTGGGGATGCCGGCACAAGCGAAAAGCGGCGTGGGGCCGCTCTGTCGGCGAGATGATAGCCTTTTCCCGCCGTTTCTTCCCGCTTTCCCCCGTCTTCCCGCCCATTCTCCCTCCCTTCCGCCATTCGCCCCTCTCCCCTTCCCCCATCCCGCCGCCATGCCGCCGAGGAAGTACGCAGCACCCCGCGCCGCGACGGATGGCCCCGCCCAGCCGAAGCAGAAGAAGCAGAGAGCGCCGCCATCGAAGCCGCCGGGCATGACTAACGCCGACTGGAAGACTGAAGTTCAACGCCGGAAAGCTGTCACCACAGACAGGCGGAACAGGGCGAACGCAAAAGGAGCTCGTGACGTGGCGGCTGCGGCGGCCTCGACGACGCTCGACCAAGACAACGAGATGTCTCGCGCGGGCATGATGCATCCGCCCGGCGGCCAAGGGCCATATGCGTCCTGGAGCCATCAGACCGTCGGGTCCCCTGGCCAAGGAGACGTACAAGCCGGACGCGCTGACGCCGGGCGCGTTCGATGGCCGTCCTAATGGCCACAAAGGGGCCAAGAAGGGGAAACAAGCCGACGCGGCTACCGCGCGTGTGCACGAGTCAATCGAGAACTGCCTCGCCGACGCCAAGAACCAGGCTACCCTTCGGGAAGAGAAGACCGAAGTGCGGTGGTCGGCGTTGATGACGAACAACGCCGTCAAGCTAGACCTGCTCCGCACCAACGTCACCGTGAAGAAGCAGAACACCGATCTGGCATTCCTAATGGGAGGGGCGGACATGCTCCGGAGCGACGACCCACAGCTCAAGGCGTGGTACTTGGCGGAGCGTGACCTCATCCCGAACCAGATGTCGTCGACGACGCCACCAACACCGCCGACAAGCCCCGTAGATGATGCCTCCGCGACGCCAGCAGCACAGATGCCACGCCGACGCCGCCCAGCACCGAAGCCGTGCCGTCGCCGAGCCCCGACGCAGCGTAGTCGCCGCCCAGCAGCCCTCGCACGCCGACCACCCCGACGGCGTTGGATGGCAACGTCGTTTGATGCGGTTGCCTACGTGCCCTGCCTTTCGGTTGAACTTCTCATTTTGATTGCCGAACTATGGCAAGAGCGCCGATCTGTGGCGCAATGATCGCCAGACTTGTGGCGTTTTTTTGGGAGCAGGAATGGACAACTTTTGAAATTTATTCGCCTTGGGGCCGGCTCCCGGAGGCGTGGCTGGGGCCTACATCGTCCCCAGGGCCTAATATTCACCGGGGGAGCCCAAAACAGCGCCGACATACACGTTGGGGGGCGAACGGCTGGAGATGTTCTTAGGTGCCTATGTGATGCTCATGCACGCCCGCCTCTTCGTTCTAGGAAAAAAAATGTCACACTTTCGGTAGCGCTGTCAAAGCCTAGCCCGCCACAGAATACCGCTTTGCATGCATGTTAATTAGAACGCCAAAGTCCACCTGGCACCAAGAAAAAAAGAAGAATTTGTAGGGCAGAACAGAAACATTCATGCATGTGTGGCACCGTCTTGTAGCTGCTGGCCGTAGCTAGGTTTGATTCAATTTCGATCTGATTAATATTCACGACGAACTTGTCTTGTCGACGTCAGAGAAGGACTCTTCTTAATCTTCAACGGTGGTTAGTTAGCATACATGGTCTATATAATTGGATCATGCATGCACATGCATATTTCAGTTGAACGCGTGCGTTTGTACGAAACTCTCGTGAGCTCAGTACATGTCACAGCATGCATGCGCATTTCTGGTATATATGTGCATGAATATTGTGTTTATTTCCTGAAAAAACGTTAGTGCATGTCTAATTCGCACTCTAATTAAGGAACATACATGCATCGCGAAGAAGCATAAATTCTTTTTGTCAAATCCTACCTTGAAAAAAAATGAGTGCCCATGCACGAGCTGTTTCAACTTTTGAAATTCTAGCACACTGACCAGCTGAATCTTATTAGCTAGCTGGGTAATTGAGTACAGTAGAATTTATATTATAATGCGTGTAGCTAACCAAATTCCACGGTCATAACTTTCAACGATGCTGATGAGAAGACAGCCAACATGTTTGAACCCAGTGGAGGTTGACCCTAAGTACGACTGCAAACGCCACCACAGAACAGTAAGCGTTCCATTCCTCTCTTTCTTTCTACCCGCCACATCTTTCTTTCTCTCTCTCTCTCACCACACGCTCGGGTACTCATGAAGTCATGATCCAATCAAACATTCCATCGGCTATAAAAGGAGAGCCCCAAGCCAACGCCAAGAAGCACAAACAAGCCAGTAAGCATTCACATCGATCGAAACCTAAGCTCTAGCTATAGACCATATACTATCTCCTACGTGATCAGTTAGTTTGTCAGCGATCGACCGACGATGAGGGAGCTGATCCGTCGGCTGAGCTTCTCGGACAGGGTGAGTGACGGCAGCAGCGGCGTGCCGCGCGGGTGTGTGCCGGTCCTGGTGGTGGGTGACGGCGACGAGGATTGCGAGCGGTTCGTGGTGCGGGTGGAGGCGCTGCGGCACCCGTCGCTGGCGGCGCTGCTGGAGATGGCGGCGCAGGAGTTCGGGTACAAGCAGGAGGGCATCCTCCGCGTCCCCTGCGCCGTCCGCCAGTTCAGGCGCTCACCACCGCCGCCGTCTCCAAGAACTAGTGATTAGTAATTAATTCTCTAGCTGATCAATCAAGCACATCGAACGTAATCAATCGATTTGACTTTCTGGGTACTTGAGGAGCGATTCTCTGGTGCAGTTGACTAGTCGACTCTCCTGCCCGTCTTTTCTTCTCTTTCCATTTTGGTTTCTCTGGCTGGGGAATGATATGAGAAGGTTGCCATATGTATTGTGCGCTTTTATAATGCGCATTGTAATTTACGGTTAGACCTCCTGTCAAAAATAACAAGTGAAACAATTGATTATTCCGTATGCACTTGTCCTTTCTAATCCTTTCAGTCTGATGGAACTTGCTGGAATTTTGTCTTATAGGCTACCCAGCCCAATATTACTTTCAGAAATTCCTAATAAATCCTATAGGCTCACTTAGCCCATTCGTGCAAGGCAAGGGGCACTACTAAAATTTAGTCCCACATTGCTAGTTTATAAGGAGTTGGATCTGTTTATAAGGGAGACTCTTTCTCCAGTTGTACGAGTATGAGAACAAGACGGACATCCACACGCGCTCCTCCTCCGCCGCCCGCCTCGCCACGACGCGGGTTGCGGTAATGAGCCGAGCCGATGTCTAACGTTTGACTGAGCCTGTTCGTCTCTCTCTCCTGTGCCTATATAAGAGAGGTCGCTCCTCTCGAGAGAGACACATCAGAAAGATCATCTCCCTCTCGCCACCAAATTCTGGTGTTGGCACGGTCGATCTGAAGTTTACTTCGGGGAAGATCGTGCGGCTGAAGAACGTGCATTATGTCCCCTCCGTCAATAAGAATCTTGTTAGTTGATCTCTGTTATGTAGAGATGGCTACAAGCTTGTCTTTGAGTCGAATAAATTTGTAATATCCAAGTATGGAACGTTTGTTGGCAAAGGTTATGAGTGTCAGGAGGCCTGTTTCGTTTATCCTTGTCAGATGTTTGCAATAAAGTTGTTAATCATGTTTGCAACAATAGTGAATCAAATATGTGGCATTCACGTCTGTGTCATGTTAACTTTGGTTGCATGTCGCGACTAGCCAAATTAAACTTAATCCCTAGTTTCACCACCGTCAAGGGATCTAAGTGTCAAGTTTGTGTGCAAGCTAAGCAACCTCGTAAGTCTCACACGACCGCGGAAACGAGAAATCTTGCACCACAAGAGCTCATACATTCAGATCTAAGTGAAATGAATGGTGTTTTGACGAAAGGTGGAAAGAAATATTTCATGACGTTAATTGATGACTCCATTAGATACTGTCATCTGTATCTTCTGAAATCTAAGGATGAGGCTTTGAACTTTTTCAAGATCTATAAAGCTGAAGTGTAAAACCAACTTGATGGTAAGATCAAGAGGCTTAGGTCCGACCGTGGTGGAGAGTATTTTTCTAATGAATTTGATGCTTTTTGTGCGGAACATGGTAAAATCCATGAAAGGACGCCTCCCTATTCACCTCAGTCAAATGGGGTGGCCGAAAGAAAGAACTGTACTCTAACTGATTTGGTTAACGCCATGTTAGATACATCGGGTCTATCCAAGGCATGGTGGGGGGAGCCGATATTGAATGCATGTCATGTCCTAAACCAAGTTCCCACAAAGAACAAAGAGATAATTCCATTCGAGGAATGGGAGAAGAAAAGGTTAAAACTCTCTTATCTACGAACCTGGGGTTGTTTGGCAAAAGTCAATGTGCCAATCTCAAAGAAGCACAAACTTGGACCAAAGACTGTGGACTGTGTTTTCCTCGGATATGCTTTTCGAAGCATTGGATATAGATTCTTGGTTGTAAAATCTGAGGTATCTGACATGCATGTCGGTACAATCATGGAGTTGAATGATGCGACTTTCTTTGAAGATATCTTTCCCATGAAGGATATGGCTACCTCATCTACTCAGGAGATGTCTAGTTCATCGAATCAAGAATTAGTTGCAATTACTGAACCTACCATTTTGATGGAACACTTTGACAAACCCGTGGAGGAAAACAATGAAGCTCCTACTAGGAGCAAGAGATAGAGGACCGCAAAATCCTTTGGTGTTGATTTTCTTGTCTATCTAATAGATGACACTCCCAGATCTATTTCATAGGCTTATGCGTCTGAAGATGTTGACTACTGGAAGGAAGCGGTTCGTAGTGAGATGGATTCCATCATAGCGAACGAAACTTGGGAGATAACTGATCGTCCTTATGGGTGCAAACCTATAGGGTGCAAATGGGTATTCAAGAAGAAGCTTAGGCCTGATGGTACTATCGAAAAGTACAAGGCACGGCTCGTGGCTAAGGGTTATACCCGAAAGGAAGGCGAAGACTTCTTTGATACTTAATCACCTGGTCGATTGACCACTATTCGAGTTCTACTTTCTTTAGCCGCCTCACATGGTCTTCTCGTTCATCAAATGGATGTTAAGACTGCTTTCCTAAATGGAGAGTTGGATGAGGAAATTTATATGGAATAACCAGATGGGTTTGTAATAGATGGTCAGGAAGGAAAAGTGTGCAAGTTGCTGAAATCTTTGTATGGACTCAAGCAAGCACCAAAGCAGTGGCATGAGAAGTTTGAAAGAACTTTAACAGCTGCATGCTTTGTAGTGAACGAAGCTGACAAATGTGTGTACTATCGCCATGGTGGGGGCGAGGGAGTTATCCTTTGCTTGTATGTTGATGACATACTGATTTTCGGAACAAATTTGAATGTTATTAAGGAGGTCAAGGATTTCCTATCTCATTGTTTTGAGATGAAGGATTTACGAGTGGCTGATGTCATTCTGAATGTCAAGTTGTTGAGAGACGGTGATGGTGGGATTACTTTGCTTCAATCTCACTATGTGGAAAAGATCTTGAGTCGCTTTGGCTATAGTGATTGCAAGCCCTCTCCAACACCATATGATGCCAGCATGCTACTTCGAAAGAATCGAAGAATTGCTAGAGATCAATTGAAATATTCTCAGATTATTGGCTCGCTTATGTACTTAGCAAGTGCTACAAGACCTGGCATCTCTTTTGTTGTTAGGAAACTGAGTCGGTTTGTCTCAAAACCAGGAGGTGTGCATTGGAAAGCTCTAGAAAGAGTTTTGCGCTATTTGAAAGGCACTTCAAATTGTTGAATTCACTACACCAGGCACCCAAAGGTGCTTGAAGGGTATAGTGACTCAAACTGGATCTCAGATGCTGATGAGATAAATGCCACGAGCGGATATGTATTCACTCATGGAGGTGGCACTGTTTCTTGGAAGTCTTGCAAGCAGACTATCTTAACGAGGTCAACAATGGAAACAGAGCTCACATCACTAGATACAGCTACGGTCGAAGCGGATTGGCTTCGTCGGCTCTTGAATGACTTGCCGGTAGTTGAGAAACCTGTACCGGGTGTCCTTACGAACTGCGACAATCAAACTATGATCACGAAAGTGAGCAGCTCAAAGGACAACATGAAGTCATCAAGACACGTTCAGAGAAGGTTAAAGTCTGTCGGGAAAATGAAAAACTCCGGAGTAATTGCATTGGATTATATCCATACGTCTAAAAATCCGGCAGATACTTTTACTAAGGGTCTATCATGAAATGTGATAGATAATGCATCGAGGGAGATGGGTATGAGACCCACAATATGAGTTGTTCACAGTGGTAACCTAGTCTTTGTGATCGGAGATCCCGTGAATTAGATGTGGAAGACAAGCTGTTGGTCAACTGAGAGGAGAGTATCCTTACTATCAATACCGCTCCATGAAGATGCAATACTCTCCTAAATCTGCATGGCAGGTTGATGTATATCTTAATGTGTTCTAAGTGGCTCATGTAAGCAGAGATGTTGTCCTGCAGAACATCTTTTGAAGAACACACCTATATGAGTCTGATCGTCAACGTCGCAATCTATGAGAGTAGGGTTCTCTCTAGTAAACTCATGAAAGGTCACGGAGTATGACGCATAAGCTCCACCCGCGGGGAAGACCCACGGTAGCCAAGTATCGGTCAAGGCTTTGTGTGAAGCTAGATTCGCAGAAAACTTGCAGTTCAAGTCATAGTCCACTGTTCAAGTTGCTTACTAGTGTAGCATAGAGTTCTAGGTGGAAGTTCAACTTAACAGTCTCCACTGCAGTACCGGTATATAAAACAGTGTTTTGGAACCAAATACAAATTTTGTGTGCCTCTGGGATCTGGTGGGGGATTGCTAGAATTTTGTCTTATAGGGTACCCAGCCCAATTTTTATTTCAGAAATTCCTAATAAATCCTAGAGGCCCACTTAGCCCATTCGTGCAAGGCAAGGGGCACTACTAATGTTTAGTCCCACATTGCTAGTTTACAAGGAGTTGGACCTGTTTATAAGGGAGGCTCTTTCTCCACTTGTACGAGCATGAGAACAAGAGGGACATCCACACGCGCTCCTGCTCCGCCTCCCGCCACGCCATGCCTCGTCACGCCGCGCCGCGCCGCGGGTTGCGGGAATGAGCCGAGCCGTTGTCTAAATTTTTGCCACACACGACGGGTATGCGAACAGTCGCACGGGAGCTGAAACATTTGACTGTATTGGAGATTCAATACGAACGGCGCACCTCTTCACCTGCTGCCTATTCGCTTCATCTCCCTCTGTTGCTTCACCTCTCGTCGTAGCCTGTTCGTCTCTCTCTCTTGTGCCTATATAAGAGAGGTCGCTCATCTCCAGAGATACACATCATAAAGATCATCTCCCTCTCGCCACCAAGTTCCTGAGCACTGCGCTGCTGGTACGTTCTTCCCCATCCCGACGTGCGGCGTGCATTGCAGGTCGGGACAGTAGGCCTCCAAAACCGCACCTCTTTGAGTCCTGTACGGGAGAAGGGTGATAAGGTTTTTGCGGAGCGCTCCGCGCGACTACTGACCTCTTCATCACGGACGTCCCGGACTCCGACAACTACTTCCCCGACGACGACTCCTTCCCCAACGTCGACAACCTCTTTGACGACATGGCTGGCGAGGATGTCGAACCCAAGTCCAGTGTCGCTGCTGTCCCATACGTGTTTTTCCTTGTTCTGTTAGGGGCACTCACACGGTTCCTTGTTCTAGTGTTTGTCCTACATATGTTAGCTTCTATTTCCTATATGCAACTTTATGTTCTACATATGTTTAGTTACAGTTCATATATGAAGATGCTGTTTACCTTCTCCTTGTTAAATCACATGACTTGTTTTATCACTGCCATAATAGTGAAGGTTTATCTAATATTTCTGTTCATAAAATCATATGGTAAATTGCTCATATTTCCAACAATCGAAAAACCTTATTATAGGCAATTTACCCCAAGTGGTTTTGCTGCTTCCATGAGACCTCCTGTGTTTGAGGGTATCCACTATAAGAGGTGGCACGTGAGAGCAGTCTTATGGTTTCAAACCATGAGTTTCTATGATGCCACTCTTGGCCAACCTGAAGGAGATTATGATGCTCAACAGGAACAAGCTTTTCTGAAAATGGATACCCTGTTTAGGGCTGCTCTCTTGAGTGTTCTTGGTGAGAACATAGTTGATGCTTATGCGTCAATTGATAATGGAAAAGATATGTGGGACGCACTCGAGGCCAAGTTGGGGGTCTCGGATGCCGGCACTGAGCTGTACATCATGGAGCAATTCTATGATTACATGATGACTGAAGAGCGCTCCGTGGTTGAGCAGGCTCATGAGATACAGTCGTTTGCTAGAGAACTTGAGCACTTCAATTGCATGCTGCCGGACAAGTTTGTTGCCGGGGGTATCATCACTAAACTTCCACCTTCGTGGAGGAACTTTGCTACCTTACTGAAGCATAAGTGGCAGGAGTTTTCCGTTCCGGATCTCATTGGTACTCTTGATGTGGAAGAAAAGGCGAGAGCAAAGGACACTCGTGCTCGAGGTGTTGAGGGAGGATCTAGTGCCAATTTGGTACAGAAGAAAAACTTCCAGTCCCACAAGTTCAAGAACAAGGGCAAGTTTGATGGTAAAGCAAAGTTTGATGGGTAGAACAAGGCTGTGCAACACACCAACTTCAATAAGAAGAATGACAAGAAGAAAGGTGTCTGTCATGTGTGTGGAGATCCTGATCATTGGCTCCTAGTTGCCCTAATCGCTATGACAAGCGTCAGCTTGGGAAAGGTGGCAAGAACGTCAATGTTGTCATTGGAGACACTGACATGAAGGATGATGGGTATGATATATTTCCCACTATTCTTCCAGTATGTCATTCTCCTGATTGGTTGATTGACACGGGTGCCAATGTGCATGTATGTGGTGATATTTCCATGTTTTCGTCTTATCAGACTGCAGGGACTTCAACCGTGCTGATGGGCAATGGTTCAAGTGCTTCTGTTTGTGGTGTTGGCACGGTCGACCTAAAGTTTACTTCGGGGAAGATCGTGCGGCTAAAGAACGTGCATTATGTCCCCTCCGTCAATAAAAATCTTGTTAGCGGATCTCTGTTATGTAGAGATGGCTACAAGCTTGTCTTTGAGTTGAATAAATTTGTAATATCCAAGTATGAAACATTTGTTGGCAAAGGCTATGAGTCAGGAGGCCTGTTTTGTTTATCCTTGTCAGAAGTTTGCAATAAAGTTGTTAATCATGTTTACAACAATAGTGAATCAAATGTGTGGCATTCGCTTCTGTGTCATCTTAACATTGATTGCATGTCGAGACTAGCCAAATTGAACTTAATCCCTAGTTTCACCACCATCAAGGGATCTAAGTGTCAAGTTTGTTTGCAAGCTAAGCAACCTCGTAAGTCTCACACGACTGCGGAAACGAGAAATCTTGCACCACTAGAGCTCATACATTCAGATCTATGTGAAATGAATGGTGTCTTGACAAAAGGTGGAAAGAAATATTTGATGACATTAATAGATGACTCCACTAGATACTGTCATGTGTATCTTCTGAAATCTAAGGATGAGGCTTTGAACTTTTTCAAGATCTATAAAGCTGAAGTGGAAAACCAACTTGATCGTAAGATCAAGAGGCTTAGGTACCGTGGTGGAGAGTATTTTTCCAATGAATTTGATGGTTCTTGTGCGGAACATGGTATAATCCATGAAAAGACGCCTCCCTATTCACCTCAGTCAAATGGGGTGACCGAAAGAAAGAACCGTACTCTAACTGATTTGGTTAACGCCATGTTAGATACATCGGGTCTATCCAAGGCATGGTGGGGGGGGGGCAATATTGACTGCATGTCATGTTCTAAACCGAGTTCCCACAAAGAACAAAGAGATAACTCCATTCGAGGAATGGGAGAAGAAAAGGTTAAAACTCTCTTATCTACGAACCTGGGGTTGTTTGGCGAAAGTCAACGTGCCAATCTCAAAGAAGCGCAAACTTGGACCAAAGACTTTGGATTGTGTTTTCCTGGGATATGCTTTTCGAAGCATTGGATATAGATTCTTGGTTGTAAAATTTGAGGTATCTGACATGCATGTCGGTACAATCATGGAGTCGAATGATGCGACTTTCTTTGAAGATATCTTTTTCATGAAGGATATGGCTACCTCATCTACTCAGGAGATGCCTAGTTCATCGAATTAAGAATCAGTTGCAATTACTGAACCTACCATTTCGATGGAACACTTTGACAAACCCGTGGAGGAAAATAATGAAGCTCCTACTAGGAGCAAGAGACAGAGGACTGCAAAATCCTTTGGTGATGATTTTCTTGTCTATCTAATAGATGACACTCCCAGATCTATTTCAGAGGCTTATGCGTCTGAAGATGCTGACTACTGGAAGGAAGCGGTTCGTAGTGAGATGGATTCCATCATAGCGAACGAAACTTGGGAGATAACTGATCGTCCTTATGTGTGCAAACCTATAGGGTGCAAATGGGTATTCAAGAAGAAGCTTAGGCCTGATGGTACTATCGAAAAGTACAAGGCACGGCTCGTGGCTAAGGGTTATACCCGAAAGGAAGGCGAAGACTTCTTTGATACTTAATCACCTGGTCGACTGACCACTATTCGAGTTCTACTTTCTTTAGCCGCCTCACATGGTCTTCTCGTTCATCAAATGGATGTTAAGACTGCTTTCTTAAATGGAGAGTTGGATGAGGAAATTTATATGGAATAACCAGATGGGTTTGTAATAGATGGTCAGGAAGGAAAAGTGTGCAAGTTGCTGAAATCTTTGTATGGACTCAAGCAAGCACCAAAGCAGTGGCATGAGAAGTTTTAAAGAACTTTAACAGCTGCAGGCTTTGTAGTGAACGAAGCTGACAAATGTGTGTACTATCACCATGGTGGGGGAGAGGGAGTTATCCTTTGCTTGTATGTTGATGACATACTGATTTACGAGTGGCTGATATCATTCTGAATATCAAGTTGTTGAGAGACGGTGATGGTGGGATTACTTTGCTTCAATCTCACTATGTGGAAAAGATCTTGAGTCACTTTGGCTATAGTGACTGCAAGCCCTCTCCAACACCATATGATGCCAGCGTGCTGATGGCTTCTCGCCCCTCGTTGGTTACCCCAAGTGGAAGGTTTGAGATGCTGTGTGGCGGAAGTTTTCCCTTGGCAAAGATACCAAGGATCGATTTCCCTGAGACTCCCAGTTTCAACAAGAAGGTGTCAACTGCTAACGGCGCCAGATATTAGCAATCAACGTGGACCTACACACAGATACAAATAACTTTGCTCCCAACGAGTACAGAGAGGTTGTCAATCCCTCCGGCCTTGTCGTTTACAAAGGATCAAACGCAAGTGATAATAGTGATAGGTATTGCTGCAAATAGTAAGTAAAAGCGGAAAGTAAATAGTGGATGTGATCAGTGATGGTAATATGGACCGGGGTCCCTGTTGGGGAACGTAGTATTTTAAATTTTTCCTACGATCACGCAAGATCTATCTACCAGATGCATAGCAACGAGAGGGGAGAGTGTGTCTACGTACCCTCGTAGACCGGGAGCGGAAGCGTCAAGTGACGCGGTTGATGTTGTCGAACTTCTTCGCGATCCAACCGATCAAGCACCGAACGTACGGCACCTCCACGTTCAGCACACGTTCAGCTTGATGACGTCCCACGAGCTCTTGATCCAGTTGAGCTTCACGGGAGAGTTTCGTCAGTACGACGGCGTGGTGACGGATATGATGTATTCATCGGCGCAGGGCTTCGCCTAAGCACTGCAACGGTATGACCGAGGTGTGTTTCTGTGGAGGGGGGCACCGCACACGGCTAAAACAATTCAACTTGTGTGTCTTTGGGTGCCCCCCTGCCCCCGTATATAAAGGAGCAAGAGGGGAGGGCCGGCCGGCCTCCTATGGTGCGGCTAGGGCAATCCTACTAGGAATAGGATTGCAATCCTATTCCTAGTAGGAGTCCACCAAGAAGGAAGAAAGGGAAAGGAAAAGAAGGAGAGGTGGCGCCCCCCAATCCTAGTCCAACTAGGAACCCTAGGTGGGGCGCCGGCCAGCCCCTATGGGCTGCCTCTCTCTTTTCCATAAGGCCCACTATGGACCATCCCCACTCGTAGGGGGTTCCGGTAACCCCCTCCGGCAATCCCGTTAAATCCGAAACTTTTCCGGAACACTTCTGGTGTCCGAATATAGTCGTCCAATATATCAATCTTTATCTCGGACATTCCGAGACTCCTCGTCATGTCCGTGATCTCATCTGGGACCCCGAACTACCTTCGGTACATCAAAAATCATAAACTCATAATACCGATCGTCATCAAACGTTAATCGTGCGGACCCTACGGGTTCGAGAACTATGTAGACATGACCGAGACTCATCTTCGGTCAATAACCAATAGCGGAACCTGGATGTTCATATTGGCTCCTACATATTCTACGAAGATCTTTTATCGGTCAAAAACGCATAACAACATACGTTGTTCCTTTTGTCATCGGTATGTTACTTGCCCGAGATTCGATCGTCGGTATCTCTATACCTAGTTCAATCTCGAAACCGGCAAGTCTCTTTACTCGTTCCGTAACACATCATCTCGTGACTAACTCATTAGTCGTTTGCTTGCAAGGCTTATTGTGATGTGTGTTACCGAGAGGGCCCAGAGATACCTCTCCGACACTCGGAGTGACAAATCCTAATCTTGATCTATGCCAACACCACGAATACTTTCGGAGACACCTGTAGAGCATCTTTATGATCACCCAGTTACGTTGTGATGTTTGATAGCACACAAGGTGTTCCTACGGTATTCGGTAGTTGCATAATCTCATAGTCATAGGAACATGTATAAGTCATGAAGAAAGCAATAGCAGTAAAACTAAACGATCATAGTGCTATGCTAACGGATGGGTCTAGTCCATCACATCATTCTCCTAATGATGTGATCCCGTTGATTGAATGACAACTCATGTCTATGGTTAGGAAACATAACCATCTTTGATCAATGAGCTAGTCTAGTAGAGGCATACTAGGGACACTCTGTTTTGTCTACGTATTCACACATGTACTAAGTTTCCGGTTAATACAATTCTAGCATGAATAATAAACATTTATAATGATATAAGGAAATATAAATAACAACATTATTATTGCCTCTAGGGCATATTTCCTTCAGTCCCATGATGTTCACTAGTGATGTCTCTCTCCCAAAAGACGATAAAACAGCTATGTGAGGTAAATGAATTACAGCTGGGCAATTGACAGGACCATGTGCGCAAACCAATGCTGACTATGTTGCAAGAAAGGTAGAGGTTCAAAGCATGGGCGGTACGCCAAGGCAAGTAGACCGAAATCCATCTGCATCTACTACTAATCATCCACCTTGAGATATCTATCCAGAACATCTCGCTGGTATTAAGTTGCGAGTCCCACCCATAGTGTAAACTCAAAGCAACAGACAACTGCATTAAAAGAACTTTGCGTAAAGTAAACAATCCTTGCACCCGCGGGCACAAGCACCGTTGTTTTCCCCCTTGTGGCAACAGCACATCCCCTAGACTCATGTTTCTGTCACTCAAGCTAGTCATCGAGGGGCATGAACCCACAATCGAGCATAACGTTCCCTCTTGGAGTCACTACCTACTACTTGGCCAAAGCAATAAATAGCAACGGAGAACATGCAAGAATTACTTACGAACATAAATATAAAAGAGGTAAATCAAATATATTACTCAAACACAATCTGAACATAATCTCACAATCCATCGGATCCCAGCAAACTCATCATAGCAACGGCATAAGGATTATATATGTGCCTCGATCATGTAGGGCAGCTCATGAGGTCTAATTAGTGAAGCACAAGAACGGGAGGAGAACATCACATAACTACTGGTCATGGACCCATGGTCCAAGGGAGACTACTCACAACTCATCCAGGAGGCGTCTATGGTGGTGGAGAGGCTCCCTGTGGTGATCCTTCCCTCCGACAGGGTGTCGGGAAGAGTTCTCCTGGTGCTCCCGATCTTGGAAGCGCGGCGGCGGCGGGACAGAGATGAGATCGCGAAAAAGGGTTCCCATCTCGAGGGTTTCGGGACACGATATAAATATATGCCAAAGGGGGACGTCAGCGGAGGCCTGGGGGGCCCAGGCGCCCCCCCGGCGCGGCCAGGAGGGGGGCCGCGCCACCAGGGCGCCTGGAGCCCTGGTGGCCCCCCTCTGGCTCTACTTTGGCTACCGGGAAGCTTCTGGAACGCTGATTTTTTATATAATTTTTCCAGGATTTTTCTGGCAGTTTACGTAATGGGAAAACCTGAAATACAAAAACAGCAGAAAACATAAACTGGCACTGGGGTGCACTGAGTTAATAGGTTAGTCCAAATATGATCAAAAGTGTATGGAAGTGTATAAATATCATAGCAATATCACCCAAAAGAGGCATGGAGCAAGCAGAAATTATAGATACGTTTTGGACGTATCAACATCCCCAAGCTTAATTCCTGCTCGTCCTCGAGTAGGTAAATGATAACAAGAATAATTTCTGTGGTGACATGCTATTAACCATATAGGACTTTTTCATAGTCATATGACAAAAGCTTACTGAGACAATGAATCTGTAGTAATTAAGTTGCCTCATGAGAAAATCACAAAGAACTGAAAGTTTTACAATATGATACTGAAACATCAAATAGATTTGTAATGAGCATGGTGTGCAAATATGATAAAGTGATATCTCGCTTGCCCCCTTTAGTGAAGCAAAACATAAATGCAGGGGCACCTCCAAGGTTTAAGTGATGACTAGATACAATGATTTCAGAATAAATGATATCAAAATCATGCAAAAGACAATGCTACTTTGGGACAATGCACATTTCACTCAGAATGACAATCATGCTCTCAGTAGTTGGTGCTTTAAAAGAAGATGGAGACTCTCGAACCGTGGCTTTTGTTGGCAAGGTTGAAAACCCGTAGTCGGAAACAAAGACAAAACATGTACCAGAGCTCTTGGTTTTAAAAACAGAAGTAATAATTATTTTTTTTATATATGCATGTTTTGTCAACGAATGCTAGCAGACAACTCAATCAATTCTTGAGATGGACAAGTTTCGAGGAACGGCTCCCGAATGAGGACGATCACATCCTCTTAATCTCCTTTGTTTATCACTGCCAAAGTTTTCTGATTTCTCATGAACAAAGCGTGAAGGAGGGTTTGTTTGTTATATTATTTTGAGCCGGGCGCACTCTTTGCCAGTTCCTTCTCGTATTATGGGTTTGCACATTAGACATGCAATCCCAGGGGTGAAGCTTGTCCAACTTAAAAAGATCATGAATTAACTACTACTTCCTCATGAACTTAAAACAGAGGCACAAAATAGGAATGCAGTTTTTTTGAATAATTTCGAGATGGTACATGCAAGTCTCCGTTAGGAATGGCAGGTAAATACCATGTAGGAAGGTATGGTGGACTCATATGGCATAACTGGTTTAAAAGAATTTGGATGCACAAGCAGTCAGTCCGCTTAGTACATGCGAAGGTTAGCAAAACACTGGGAGCGACCAACTAAAAGAGCAATGACGGTCATAATCATGCAGAGCGACAAAGCAACATTGAATCAGGCATGGAAGTTATATCGCTACTCAGAAACTAAAGATCATCAAGGCTTGACAGACTTTCTTTACAGTCCTAAATACGCGTGAGCATACGCCAAGTCAATCAAAATAAATTTTGAAGGAAGATATTACTAAACCATACCACATCATAGGCAAACAAAAGAAAACATGAACTACTAAGCACCATTACGCACGTAGCATTTTTATGATAGACATATCAACCAATGCAACAGAAGCAAACTCTCTTAATAAGATAAGCATGATAACTAAAGAGAGTTCAAGAAACCAACTAAACAAAAGCTCTTTAAAAAGATAAGCATGAAAACTAAGAGCTGAACATGATAGTAGCTATTGAAAGACCAAGAACATACACAACAATGATAGACATGAAAATTCTATGTTATGTTCTAGGTAGAAGTGGAGCGTGTTTCTCTCCCACACAAAGAAAGCTGAGTTCCGACTCGTTATGAAAAGCTAAAGAAAACTAAAAAGGAAACTAAAAGCAAGACGCTCCAAGCATAGCACATAACACATGAAGTGATAAAAATATAGCGGAATGAAAGACGAACTGATAATGTTGATGGAGAAGGGGATGCACGGGGGCATCCCCAAGCTTAGACGCTTGAGTCTCCTTGTATATTTCTTGGGGGTGCATGGTGGTATCCCCAAGCTTGAGCGTTTGACACTCCTGAATCTTTTTATCATCTTCCCTCGCACACTTGAAAACTCCCTTCGTACATAACTCATCATAATCTGATTAGCGAGGTTAGTACCCTTAATAAAATAATTGTTCCTTGCTGGAAATAAGTATATTCTTGAAGGTCTACTGTTTCTCAAGATTGCCAAAAGGTTTTTGCAAAGAAAAAGCAAGCTCTTGGTTTGCAAAATGAAGGAAAGGCAAAACAGGACAGAATCTGTGAAAAACAAAACAGCAGGTAGTAAATGATTTTTTCGGGGCACTTCTGCAACTCTAATCAAAAAACTCAGAACAGACGCACGAAAGAAAATTATATAATGCATGCTGTCAAAAAAATTCAGACCAAAAAGATGACCTGGTGATTTTATACGAATTTTTCTGTCCAATGATAGAATCTGTTTCCTGGACAGCACATCACAACTTTTGAACTTTCTTGCAATCAGAGGCTACACTTGGCACAAAATTGAAAAGTAAAGATACAATGATGATGCTACTGTAGTAACAACATCAAGACACAACAAAAGCAAAATAAAATTTTATTCATTGGGCTGCCTCCCAAAAGCGCTTTCTTTTATGCCTTTAAGCTAGGCATAATGCAAAGAGATCAAGTTTTATCAAGAGTAAAAGAATAGCTAGCCCGTATAACGGACTCAAAAGGTAACTTAATCTTCTTTCGAGGGAAATGTTCCATCCCTTTCTTGAGAGGAAATTGGAATCTTATATTCCCCTCTTTCATGTCAATGATAGCACCAACGGTGCGTAGAAAAGGACGTCCCAAAATAATTGGACAAGAAGGTTCACATTCAATATCCATAATAGTAAAATCAACGGGAACGTAGTTGTCATTGACAATGATAAGAACATCGTCGATCCTCCCCAAAGGTTTCTTTATGGAAGAATCAACGAGACGAACACCAAAAGAACAAGAATCAAAAGGTTTCAATTTAAGAATATCATATATTCTTTTGGGCATAACAGAGGTACTAGCACCAATATCACATAAAGCATAGCAAGAGAAGTTATTCAACTTAATTTTAATCATAGGATCCCAACCATCTTCTAGCTTTCTAGGTATGGAGGCTTCTACTCTAAGTTTCTCCTCCCTAGCTTTGATAAGAGCATTAGTGATATGCTCTGTGAAGGCAAGGTTAAGCGTGCTAGTGTGGGGATCTCTAGACATCTGATACGTCCAAAACGTATCTATAATTTCTGCTTGCTCCATGCCTCTTTTGGGTGATATTGCTATGTTATTTATACACTTCCATACACTTTTGATCATATTTGGACTAACCTATTAACTCTGTGCACCCCAGTGCCAGTTTCTGTTTTCGGCTGTTTTTGTATTTCAGGTTTTCACATTACGAGAACTGCCAGGAAAAATCCAGAAAAATTATATAAAAAATCAGCGTTCCAGAAAGTACCGTGCGCCCGAAGGACAGCCGGGGGGGGGGGGGGCACAAGGGCTCCAGGCGCCCTGGCGGCGCGCTCCCCCTGGGCCGCGCCGGGGGGGCGCCTGGGCCCCCCGAGGCTCCTCCGATGCCCCCTTTGGCATATATTTAAAGCGTCTACCGAAACCCTCGAGACAGGAACTCTTTTCGCAATCTCATCTCTGTTCCGCCGCCGCCGCCGCTTCCAAGATCGGGAGCACCAGGAGAACCCTTCCCGGCACCCTGCCGGAGGGGAGTATCACCACCGGGAGCCTCTCCACCACCATGGACGCCTCCCAGATGAGTTGTGAGTAGACTCCCTTGGACCATGAGTCCATGACCAGTAGCTATGTGATGTTCTCCTCCCGTTCTTGTGCTTCACTAATTAGCCCTCGTGAGCTGCCCTACATGATCGAGGCACATATGTAATCCTTATGCTGTTGCTATGATGAGTTTGCTGGGATCCGATGGATTATGAGATTATGTTCAGATTGTGCTTGAGTAATATATTTGATCTACCTCTTTTATATTTATGTTCGTAAGTAATTCTTGCATGTTCTTCGTTGTTATTTATTTCTTTGGCCAAGTAGTAGGTAGTGACTCCAAGAGGGAACGTTATGCTTGATTGTGGGTTCATGCCCCTCGATGACTAGTTTGAGTGACAGAAACATGAGTCTAGGGGATGTGCTGTTGCCACAAGGGGGAAAACAACGGTGCTTGTGCCCGCAGGTGCAAGGATAGTTTACTTTACGCAAAGTTCTTTTAATGCAGTTGTCTGTTGCATTGAGTTTACACTATGGGTGGGACTCGCAACTTAATACCAGCGAGATGTTCTGGATAGATATCTCAAGGTGGATGATTAGTAGTAGATATTGATGGATTTCGGTCTACTTACTTTGGCGTAACGCCCATGCTTTGAACCTCAACCTTTCTTGCAATGTAGTCAGCATTGGTTTGCGCACATGGTCCTGTCAATTGCCCAGCTGTAATTCGTTTACCTCACATAGCTGTTTTATCGTCTTTTGGGAGAGAGACATCACTAGTGAAAATCATGAGACTCCGGTCCATATTACCATCATTGATCACATCCGCTATTTACTTTTCGCTATTATTTACTATTGCAAATTATATCTATCACTACTATCACTTGCGTTTGATCCTTTGTAAACGACAAGGCCGGAGGGATTGACAACCTCTCTGTACTCGTTGGGAGCAAAGTTATTTGTATCTGTGTGCAGGTCCACGTTGATTGCTAATATCTGGCGCCGTAGCAGTTGACACCTTCTTGTTGAACCTAGGAGTCTCTGGGGATTCGATCCTTGGTATCTTTGCCAAGGGAAAAACTTCCGCAACACTACATCTCACACCTTCCACTTGGGGTAACCAACGAGGGGCGAGAAGCCTAGCAAGAATTTTTCAGGCACCGTTGTTGGGGACTCCACTCTTCAGGATAGGGGAGTTGCATGCTATCTTTTACCTTTGCTTTTTAGTCTTGTTAGTTTACCTTTCAGTTTTCTTTATGTCTTTTCACTAGTTATGCTTATGGACAACCTTGCTATTGGATCGTTGCTTGTGGGAAGACGCCCCACACCTGTGGTGGTTGCTCCTCCCCCTACTGAAATTGTGCCCTATAAAATACCAGCTGGTATTATCGATTATGTTTTGGCTAATCGTTATGCAGGAGACAGACATCCCGGTGAACACTTGCTATATCTATCACAATTATGTTCATTATTTAAGCTTGCAGGTGTATCAAGGGAGTTTGTCATGAGGACATTGTTCGCCGTATCACTTATAGATAAAGCTTCAGATTGGTATAAGCTTCTCGATAACTCTCACTTGCTTGATTGGCAAGAGCTTATGTCTCTCTTTTATACTAAGTTTTATCCTCTTCATGATGCTTATGTGGAGAGTAAGAGTACCTTTTTGCATGTGGATCATGGTAACAATGCTTTATGTGATGCTTATATTGTTGAGTTTATTCGTGATCCCACAAAAAATTATTATGAGAAGGGAACATATGCTTATAGATATTTCAATAATATCAAGATCCCTCTCTTTATGTTGAAGGTTTTGAAGTTGCACTTGTTTTGTCTTCCTATGCTTATTGCTTTGTGCTTCAATGAATTATTGTATTGCAATATCCCTATGCATAGGAAGCATGTTAGGCTTAAATGTGTTTGGTATTTGCTTCTTGATGCTCTCTTTTGTTCTTCAACTCTTATTCCTACGAGAGCATCATTAAAGTCTTAAGCCTATCTTTATGGCTATAAAGAAAGAGCTGTAGGGAGACAACCCTTGTTATCTTTGCTTTCAGTTTGTTCTTTCATTTTTTAGTGGTCTTGATGTTTGTTACTACAGTAGCATCATCATTGTATCTTTGCTTTTCAATTTTGTGCCAAGTATAGCCTTTGATTGCTAGAAAGTTCAAAAGTTGTGAGGTGCTGTCCAGGAAACAGATTCTGTCCTTGGATAGAAAAATTCGTATAAAATCACCAGATCATCTTTTTGGTCTGAATTTTTTCGACAGCGTGCTCTATATAATTTTCTTTCGTGCGTCTGTTCTGAGTTTTTTTATTAGAGTTGCAGAAGTGCCCCGAACAAATCATTTACTACCTGCTGTTCTGTTTTTCACAGATTCTGTCCTGTTTTGCCTTTCCTTCATTTTGCAAATCTAGAGCTTGCTTTTTCTTCGCAAAAACCTTTTGGAAATCTTGAGAAACAGTAGAACTTCAAGAATATGTTTATTTCCAGCAAGGTACAATTATTTTATTATCGGTACTAACCTCGCTAATCAGATTATGATGAGTTATGTATGAAGGGAGTTTTCAAGTGTGCGAGGGAAGATGATAAAAAGATTCAGGAGTGTCAAGCGCTCAAGCTTGGGGATGCCCCCGTGCACCCCCAAGAAATATTCAAGGAGACTCAAGCGTCTAAGCTTGGGGATGCCCCCGTGCATCCCCTTCTCCATCAACATTATCAGTTCGTCTTTCGTTCCACTATATTTTAATCACTTCATGTGTTATGTGCTATGCTTGGAGCGTCTTGTTTTTAGTTTTCTTTAGCTTTTCATAACGAGTCGGAACTCAGCTTTCTTTATGTGGGAGAGAAACACGCTCCACTTCTACCTAGAACATAACATAGAATTTTCATGTCTATCTTTGTTGTGTGTGTTCTTTGTCTTTTAATAGCTACTATCATGTTCAGCTCTTAGCTTTCATGCTTATCTTTTCAAAGAGCTTTTGTCTAGTTGGTTGCTTGAACTCTCTTTAATTACCATGCTCACCTTATTAAGAGAGTTTGCTTCCGTTGCATGGGTTGATATGTCTATGATAAAGATGCTACGTGCATAATGGCGCTTAGTAGTTCAGGTTTTTTTATGGTTAATCTCAAATAGCTGGGAGGTTCCCAATGTGTTATTGGAGTACCAACATGATTTGTTTGCCTATGATGTGGTATGGTTTAGTAATATCTTCCTTCGAGAATTTATTTTGATTGACTTGGCGTATGCTCACGCATATTTAAGACTGTAAAGAAAGTCTGTCAAGCCTTGATGATCTTTTATTTCTGAGTAGCGATATAACTTCCATGCCTGATTCAATGTTGCTTTGTCGCTCTGCATGATTATGACCGTCATTGCTCTTTTAGTTCGTCGCTCCCAGTCTTTTGCTAACCTTCGCCTGTACTAAGCGGACTGACTACTTGTGCATCCACATTCCTTTAATCCAGTTATGCCATATGAGTCCACCATACCTTCCTACATGGTATTTACCTGCCATTCCTAACGGAGACTTGCATGTGCCATCTCGAAATTATTCAAAGAAAAGCATTCCTATTTTGTGCCTCTGTTGTAAGTCCATGAGGAAGTAGTAGTTAATTCATGATCTTTTTAAGTTGGACAAGCTTCACCCCAGGATTGCATGTATAATGTGCAAACCCATAACACGAGAAGGAACTGGCATTGAGTGCGCCCGGCTCAAAAAGATAATATAACAAACAAACCCACCTTCACGCTTTGTTCATGAGAAATCAGAAAACTTTGGCAGTGATAAACAAAGGAGATTAAGAGGATGTGATCGTCCTCATTCGGGAGCCGTTCCTCGAAACTTGTCCATCTCGAAAAGTGATTGAGTTGTCTGCTAGCATTCGTTGACGAAACATGCATGATCTAAGAAAGAAAAAATAATTATTACCTCTGTTTTAAAACCAAGAGCTCTGGTACATGTTTTGTCTTTGTTTCCGACTACGGGTTTTCAACCTTGCCAACAAAAGCCACGGTTCGAGAGTCTCCACCTTCTTTTAAAAGCACCAACTACTGAGAGCATGATTGTCATTCTGAGTGTAATGTGCATTGTCCCAAAGTAGCATTGTCTTTTGCATGATTGTGATATCATTATTTTGAAATCATTGTATCTAGTCATCACTTAAACCTTGGAGGTGCCCTTGCATTTATGTTTTGCTTCACTAAAGGGGGCAAGCTAGATATCACTTTATCATATTTGCACATCATGTTCATTACAAATCTATTTGATGTTTCAGTATCATATTGTAAAACTTTCAGTCATTTGTGATTTTCTCATGAGGCAACTTAATTACTACAGATTCATTGTCTTAGTAAGCTTTTGTCATATGACTATGAAAAAGTCCTATATGGTTAATAGCATGTCACCACAGAAATTATTCTTGTTATCATTTACCTACTCGAGGACGAGCAGGAATTAAGCTTGGGGATGTTGATACGTCCAAAACGTATCTATAATTTCTGCTTGCTCCATGCCTCTTTTGGGTGATATTGCTATGTTATTTATACACTTCCATACACTTTTGATCATATTTGGATTAACCTATTAACTCAGTGCACCCCAGTGCCAGTTTCTGTTTTCGGCTGTTTTTGTATTTCAGGTTTTCACATTACGAGAACTGCCAGGAAAAATCTAGAAAAATTATATAAAAAATCAGCGTTCCAGAAACTACTGTGCGCCCGAAGGACAGCCGGGGGGGCACCAGGGCTCCAGGCGCCCTGGCGGCGCGCCCCCCTGGGCCGCGCCGGGGGGG
>LR738715.1:835054181-835065081 GCA_902687465.1 Secale cereale | reverse complement strand
ACCCCCCGAGGCTCCTCCGATGCCCCCCTTTGGCATATATTTAAAGCGTCTCCCGAAACCCTCAAGAAAGGAACTCTTTTCGCGATCTCATCTCTGTTCCGCCGCCGCCGCCGCTTCCATGATCGGGAGCACCAGGAGAACCCTTCCCGGCACCCTGCCGGAGGGGAGGATCACCACCGGGAGCCTCTCCACCACCATGGACGCCTCCCGGATGAGTTGTGAGTAGTCTCCCTTGGACCATGAGTCCATGACCAGTAGCTATGTGATGTTCTCCTCCCGTTCTTGTGCTTCACTAATTAGCCCTCGTGAGCTGCCCTACATGATCGAGGCACATATGTAATCCTTATGCTGTTACTATGATGAGTTTGCTGGGATCCAATGGATTATGAGATTATGTTCAGATTGTGCTTGAGTAATATATTTGATCTACCTCTTTTATATTTATGTTCGTAAGTAATTCTTGCATGTTCTCCGTTGTTATTTATTGCTTTGGCCAAGTAGTAGGTAGTGAGTCCAAGAGGGAACGTTATGCTTGATTGTGGGTTCATGCCCCTCGATGACTAGTTTGAGTGACAGAAACATGAGTCTAGGGGATGTGCTGTTGCCACAAGGGGGAAAACAACAGTGCTTGTGCCCGCGGGTGCAAGGATTGTTTACTTTACGCAAAGTTCTTTTAATGCAGTTGTCTGTTGCATTGAGTTTACACTATGGGTGGGACTCGCAACTTAATACCAGCGAGATGTTCTGGATAGATATCTCAAGGTGGATGATTAGTAGTAGATATTGATGGATTTCGGTCTACTTACTTTGGTGTACCGCCCATGCTTTGAACCTCAACCTTTCTTGCAATGTAGTCAGCATTGGTTTGCGCACATGGTCCTGTCAATTGCCCAGCTGTAATTCGTTTACCTCACATATCTATTTTATCGTCTTTTGGGAGAGAGACATCACTAGTGAACATCATGAGACTCCGGTCCATATTACCATCATTGATCACATCTGCTATTTACTTTTCGCTATTATTTACTATTGCAAATTATATCTATCACTACTATCACTTGCGTTGGATCCTTTGTAAACGACAAGGCCGGAGGGATTGACAACCTCTCTGTACTCGTTGGGAGCAAAGTTATTTGTATCTGTGTGCAGGTCCATGTTGATTGCTAATATCTGGCGCCGTAGCAGTTGACACCTTCTTGTTGAACCTAGGAGTGTCTGGGGATTCGATCCTTGGTATCTTTGCCAAGGGAAAAACTTCCGCAACACTACATCTCACACCTTCCACTTGGGGTAACCAACGAGGGGCGAGAAGCCTAGCAACAGCTTGTGAAGGAAATCAATAACTTCGGTAAGAGTGCAGTTGTCAAAATCAAGGTCACTACTATCAAGTAAAGTGGTAGTGGTGTCCTTTAGGTTCACTTGTTTGGTAGTTTCTATAGTCATAGCATCACCATTAATAGGTCCAATGGGACCAGGAGTACATTGGGTGCTAAGAGTTTGGATATCCTCAACAACTTGGATAGTAGAAACAGTGTGGTGGGTAGGAAGGCTCTTAATTCTATCTTCTTCCTCCCTTTCTCTAGCCCATCTCTCTTTAAGTTTAGCCAACATCCTAATGTTTTCATTAATTTGCAGTTGAATAGCATTCATAGGAGTGACCTTCCTCTCCTCAAGAGGAGAAGTTCTAATTTTAAGCAATTCTACCTCATGGGCTAAATTGTCTACCTTCGAAGAGAGATCATCTAGTTTGTTTAGTTTTTCTTCTACACTCTTATTAAAGGCTCTTTGGGTAGTGATGAAATCTTTAAGCATAATCTCTAGTTCAGTAGTGGAGTTCTTGGTGCTAGGATAAGCATTGTTGTTCCCATAAGAATTAGAGGGGAACGGTCTAGGATTGCTACCAAAGTTACTCCTATAAGCATTGTTGTTAAAATTGTTTCTAGAGATAAAGTTCACGTCTACTTGTTCTTGAGCAATCAAAGAATTTAAAGGAACATCACGAGGATCAACAGAAGATTGCTTCGAAAGTAGAGACATGATCAAGTCAACTTTTTCATTTAGGAAGGAAATCTCCTCGACAGAGTTTACCTTCCTACCTGTTGGAGTGCGTTCGGTGTGCCATTGGGAATAATTGGTCATCATCTCATCGAGAAGCTTCGTGGCAGCACCAAGTGTAGTTGACATAAAGGTTCCTCCCGCGGCCGAATCTAACAAGTTCCGCGAGGTAAAGTTCAAGCCTGCATAAAAAGTTTGGATAACCATCCAAGTAGTCAAACCATGAGTAGGGCAGTTCTTGACAAGAGACTTCATACGTTCCCAAGCTTGGGCAACGTGTTCATTATCCAATTGTTTAAAATTCATTAAGTTACTTCTTAGTTAGATAATTTTAGCAGGTGGATAGTATTTTCCAATAAAAGCATCTTTGCACTTGTCCCATGAATCTATGCTATTTCTAGGCAAAGATTGAAACCAAATTTTAGCTCCTCCTCTCAAGGAGAAAGGAAAAAGCTTAAGCTTAACAATATTACCATCTACTTCTCGGTACTTTTGCAAATCACATAGTTCAAAAAAATTGTTTAAGTGTAAAGCAGCATCATCTCCAGCACCGGAGAATTGATCTTTCATGACTAGATTCAGTAAAGCAGGTTTAATTTCATACGAAGGTGCTGAAGTGGCAGGTGTAGTGATAGGTGTGCAGATAAAGTCATCGTTGTTGTGACTAGTGAAGTCACACAACTTGGTGTTCTCGGTGGAACCCATAGTAGCAAGCAAGCAAGATAACTATTTTTGTGATTTTCGATAAAAGATACTAAAGCAAAAAACTGAATGGTAAACTAACAAGACTAAAAAGCAAAGGTTAAAGATAGCGTGCAACTCCCCTATCCTGAAGAGTGGAGTACCCGGAAACGGCGCCAGAAAACTTTGCTTGATGGCTTCTCGCCCCTCGTTGGTTACCCCAAGTGGAAGGTTTGAGATGCAATGTAGCGAAAGTTTTCCCTTGGCAAAGATACCAAGGATCGATTTCCCTGAGACTCCCAGTTTCAACAAGAAGGTGTCAACTGCTAACGGCGCCAGATATTAGCAATCAACGTGGACCTGCACACAGATACAAATAACTTTGCTCCCAACGAGTACAGAGAGGTTGTCAATCCCTCCGGCCTTGTCGTTTACAAAGGATCAAACGCAAGTGATAATAGTGATAGGTATTGCTGCAAATAGTAAGTAAAAGCGGAAAGTAAATAGTGGATGTGATCAGTGATCGTAATATGGACCGGGGTCCCATGATGTTCACTAGTGATGTCTCTCTCCCAAAAGACGATAAAACAGCTATGTGAGGTAAACGAATTACAGCTGGGCAATTGACAGGACCATGTGCGCAAAACAATGCTGACTATGTTGCAAGAAAGGTAGAGGTTCAAAGCATGGGCGGTACGCCAAGGCAAGTAGACCGAAATCCATCTGCATCTACTACTAATCATCCACCTTGAGATATCTATCCAGAACATCTCGCTGGTATTAAGTTGCGAGTCCCACCCATAGTGTAAACTCAACGCAACAGACAACTGCATTAAAAGAACTTTGCGTAAAGTAAACAATCCTTGCACCCGCGGGCACAAGCACCGTTGTTTTCCCCCTTGTGGCAACAGCACATCCCCTAGACTCATGTTTCTGTCACTCAAGCTAGTCATCGAGGGGCATGAACCCACAATCGAGCATAACGTTCCCTCTTGGAGTCACTACCTACTACTCGGCCAAAGCAATAAATAGCAATGGAGAACATGCAAGAATTACTTACGAACATAAATATAAAAGAGGTAAATCAAATATATTACTCAAACACAATCTGAACATAATCTCGCAATCCATCGGATCCCAGCAAACTCATCATAACAATAGCATAAGGATTACATATGTGCCTCGATCATGTAGGGCAGCTCACGAGGTCTAATTAGTGAAGCACAAGAACGGGAGGATAACATCACATAGCTACTGGTCATGGACCCATGGTCCAAGGGAGACTACTCACAACTCATCCGGGAGGCATCCATGGTGGTGGAGGGCTCCCGGTGGTGATCCTCCCCTCCGTCAGGGTGTCGGGAAGAGTTCTCCTGGTGCTCCCGATCTTGGAAGCGCGGCGGCGGCGGAACAGAGATGAGATCGCGAAAAAGGGTTCCCATCTCGAGGGTTTCGGGACACGATATAAATATATGCCAAAGGGGGGCGTCAGCGGAGGCCTGGGGGGCCCAGGCACCCCCCCCGGCGCGGCCAGGAGGGGTGCCGCGCCACCAGGGCGCCTGGAGCCCTGGTGGCCCCCCTCCGGCTCTACTATTTGGCTGCCGGGAAGCTTCTGGAACGCTGATTTTTTATATAACTTTTTCGGGATTTTTCTGGAAGTTTACGTAATGGGAAAACCTGAAATACAAAAACAGCAGAAAACAGAAACTGGCACTGGGGTGCACTGAGTTAATAGGTTAGTCCAAATATGATCAAAAGTGTATGGAAGTGTATAAATATCATAGCAATATCACCCAAAAGAGGCATGGAGCAAGCAGAAATTATAGATACGTTTTGGACGTATCACGTGCTACTTTGAAAGAATCGAAGAATTGCTAGAGATCAATTGAAATATTCTCAGATTATTGGCTCGCTTATGTACTTAGCAAGTGCTACAAGACATGGCATCTCTTTTGCTGTTAGCAAACTGAGTCGGTTTGTCTCAAAACCAGGAGGTGTGCATTGGAAAGCTCTAGAAAGAGTTATGCGCTATTTGAAAGGCACTACAAACTGTGGAATTCACTACACCGGGCACCCAAAGGTGCTTGAAGGTTATAGTGACTCAAACTGGCTCTCAGATGGTGATGAGATAAGTGCCACGAGCGGATATGTATTCACTCATGGAGGTGGCGCTGTTTCTTGGAAGTCTTGCAAGCAGACCATCTTAACGAGGTCCATAATGGAAGCAGAGCTCACAACACTAGATACAGCTACGTTCGAAGCGGATTGGCTTCGTCGGCTCTTCAATGAATTGCCGGTAGTTGAGAAACCTGTACCGGGTGTCCTTATGAACTGCGACAATCAAACTGTGATCACGAAAGTGAGCAGCTCAAAGGATAACATGAAGTCATCAAGACACGTTCAGAGAAGGTTAAAGTCTGTTGGGAAAATGAAAAACTCCGGAGTAATTGCATTGGATTATATCCAAACGTCTAAAAATCAGGCAGATCCTTTTACTAAGGGTCTATCACGAAATGTGATAGATAATGCGTCGAGCGAGATGGGTATGAGACCCACAATATGAGTTGTTCATAGTGTAACCTAGTCTTTGTGATCGGAGATCCCGTGAATTAGATGTGGAAGACAAGCTGTTGGTCAACTGAGAGGAGAGTATCCTTACTATCAATACCGCTCCATGAAGATGCAATATTCTTCTAAATCTGCATGGCAGGTTGATGTATATCTTAATGTGTTCTAAGTGGCTCAAGTAAGCAGAGATGTTGTCCTGCAGAACATCTTTTGAAGAACACACCTATATGAGTTTGAATGTCAACGTCGCAATCTATGAGAGTAGGGTTCTCTCTAGTAAACTCATGAAAGGTCACGGAGTATGACGCATAAGCTCCACCAGCGGGGAAGACCCATGGTAGCCAAGTATCGGTCAAGGCTTTGTGCGAAGCTAGATTCGCAGAAAACTTGCAGGTCAAGGCATAGTCCACTGTTCAAGTTGCTTACTAGTGTAGCATAGAGTTCTAGGTGGAAGTTCAACTTAACAGTCTCCACTGCAGTACCGGTATATAAAACAGTGTTTTGGAAACTAAAGGCAAATTTTGTGTGCCTCTGGGATCTGGTGGGGGATTGCTGGAATTTTGTCTTATTGGCGACCCAGCCCAATATTAATTTCAGAAATTCCTAATAAATCCTAGAGGCCCACTTAGCCCATTCGTGCAAGGCAACACTAGTAGAAAACATGGCTTTGGTCCAGGCCTGTCCAGCCCATTGGCCTCGGTTCAATCAAGAACCGGGACCAATGGGGGCATTGGATCCGGTTCGTGAGCCCAGGGGGCCGGCTGGGCCACGTGGGCCATTGGTCCCAGTTCGTCTGGACCTTTTGGTCCCGGTTGGTGCGACGAACCGGGACCAATGGGTCTTGCTCCTGGCCCACCACCATTGGTCTCAGTTGGTGACATGAACCGGGACCAAAGGCTCCCCTTTAGCCCCGGTTCGTATCACCAACCGGGACCAATGAGGTGCCTATATATACCCCCTCGCGCAAGAGCAGAGCACACTGCTCTGTTTTTTATGGCCGAGGGGGAGAGGGCTTGGTGGTGCTCTAGCTCACCTCCTATGCACACAACGTGTTCGATGGAATGCCCGAGCCACACTAGTTAAGCTTTTGTCCTCTCGAAGCTCTATTTTCTCCGAGATTTGTCTAGGTTTAGCGGTCCGTCACGTCCCGTCCCCGTCTTCGCCGCCGTCGATCGCCCCCACCGATCTCGTCACCGGCACCACCGTGGTGAGCCTCTTGTTATGTCCATGCTTTTCTTACTTTTATTATTGCTTGTTATTATTGCTTTAGATAGATATTTGTCTAATTTTCTTATGTTTATTATTGCTTGTTATTATATAGTGCGATGGTTTTGATATCCGCCCACGTGGGCCCTCGTCCTGTCTACAATTCGGATGTGGTATATTATCTTTAATTTATAACTATTTGTTTTAGTGTTTATGACAATGCCGACCAACCTGACATGCACAGATGTTTTTATATGTCTAGGAGGTAGTTGAACCGGAAATTCCAACCGACCCTCTTGTGGAGAGGTTAAATTTAGTTGAAGAGGAAAACATTTCCTTAAAGAAAAAATTGGAAAAAATGGAGGAGGAGAAGATGGAATGGGAGTTGCATGTTGCGGAAGTCGTCGATGATCACAAGATCAAGATGGACCCTATTGTCGAGAGGTTAAATTTAGTTGAAGAAGAAAACAATTTCTTGAAGGAAAAAATAAAAAAATTGAGGACGAGAAGATGATATTGGTGTTGCATGTTGCAGATGTCGTCGATGATCACAAGATCAAGATGGATGCAATGCGGTTGAAGATTAGAAAGATTAGAAAATAAGCCATTCATACCGAGGCTTGGTATCATTATGTCGTTGGATCAATTGTTACCTTGGTTGTGATTATGATCGCATTTGTTTTCGCATTGAAATGTTTTACATAGTTTGGATGTGTATGGAGAGCTATATGTTGTTAGATGAGAACTATGTATGTACTTTGGTTTTAATGTGATGATGAACTTCTATTAATTTGGTCACTTAATTATCTATTTATGATGTTCTGTAATGGTTTTTGACACACTTAATTATATATAATGCACGCAGATGAACAGGCAATGGATGTACGGTGACAAACACACATCCGAGTACATTAAGGGCGTGCATGAGTTTCTAAATGCGGCTGAGGCAAACAAGAAGAATGGTTTTATGTGTTGTCCATGCACTAAATGTGGGAATACGATGTCTTACTCTAACCGAAAAATCCTTCACTCCCACCTGCTTTACAAGGGTTTCATGCCAAACTATAATGTTTGGACGAGGCACGGAGAAATAGGGGTTATGATGGAAGACGGCGAAGAAGAAGAGTACGATGACAACTATGTGCCCCCTGAATATGGTGATGCTGCAATGGGGGGAGCTGGTGAAGATCAAGATGAACCAGACGGTGTGCCCAATGATGCTGCAACGGGTGAAGCTGCTGAAGATCAAGAGGAACCAGATGATGATCTCCGTCGGGTCATGGTCGATGCAAGGACGCAATGCGAAAGTCAAAAGGAGAAGCTGAAGTTCGATCGCATGTTAGAGGATCACAAAAAAGGGTTGTACCCCAATTGCGAAGATGGCAACACAAAGCTCGGTACCGTACTGGAATTGCTGCAGTGGAAGGCAGAGAATGCTGTGGCTGACAAAGGATTTGAGAAGCTACTGAAAATATTGAAGAAGAAGCTTCCGAAGGATAATGAATTTCCCGACAGTACATACGCAGCAAAGAAGGTCATATGCCCTCTAGGATTGGAGGTGCAGAAGATACATGCATGCCCTAATGACTGCATCCTCTACCGTGGTGCATACAAGGATCTGAACGCATGCCCGGTATGCAGTGCATTGCGGTATAAGATGAGACGAGATGACCCTGGTGATGTTGACGGCGAGCCCGCCAGGAAGAGGGTTCCTGCGAAGGTGATGTGGTATGCTCCTATAATACCACGGTTGAAACGTTTGTTCAGAAACGGAGAGCATGCCAAGTTGATGCGATGGCACAGTGAGGACTGTAAGAAAGACGAGAAGTTGAGAGCACCCGCTGACGGGTCGCAGTGGAGAAAAATCGACAGAAAGTACTGGAAGGAGTTTGCAAAGGACCCAAGGAACGTATGGTTTGCTTTAAGCGCGGATGGCATTAATCCTTTGGGGGAGCAGAGCAGCAATCACAGCACCTGGCCCGTGACTCTATGTATGTATAACCTTCCTCCTTGGATGTGCATGAAGCGGAAGTTCATTATGATGCTAGTTCTCATCCAAGGCCCTAAGCAACCCGGCAACGACATTGATGTGTACCTAAGGCCATTAGTTGAAGAACTTTTACAGCTGTGGAATGGAAACGGTGTACGTGCGTGGAATGAGCACAGACAGGAGGAATTTGACCTAAAGGCGTTGCTGTTCGTGACCATCAACGATTGGCCCGCTCTCAGTAACCTTTCAGGACAGACAAACAAAGGATACCACGCATGCACGCACTGTTTAGATGACACTGAAAGTATATATCTGGACAAATGCAGGAAGAATGTGTACCTGGGCCATCGTCGATTTCTTCCGACCAACCATCAATGTCGAAAGAAAGGCAAGCATTTTAAAGGCGAGGCAGATCACCGGAAGAAGCCCACCATGCGTACAGGTGATCACGTACTTGCGATGGTCAATGATTTACACGTAATCTTTGGAAAGGGCCCCGGCGCACTAGCTGTTCCGAATGACGCTGAGGGACACGCACCCATGTGGAAGAAGAAATCTATGGGACCTACCCTACTGGAAAGACCTAGAGGTCCGCTCTTCAATCGACATGATGCATGTGACGAAAAACCTTTGCGTTAACCTGCTAGGCTTCTTGGGCGTGTATGGAAAGACAAAAGATACAACTGAGGCACGGGAGGACCTGCAACGTTTGGACGAAAAAGACGGCATGTCTCCGAAGCAGTATGAAGGTCCTGCCAGCTATGCTCTTACGAAATAAGAGAAAGAAATCTTCTTTGAATGCATGCTCAGTATGAAGGTCCCGACTGGCTTCTCGTCGAATATAAAGGGAATAATAAATATGCCAGAGAAAATGTTCCAGAACCTAAAGTCTCATAACTGCCACATGATTATGATGCAACTGCTACCGATTGCATTGTGGGGGCTTCTACCGGAAAACGTCCGATTAGCCATTGTGAAGCTATGTGCATTACTCAATGCAATCTCTCAGAAGGTGATCGATCCAGAAATCGTACCAAGGCTAAGGAGTGATGTGGCGCAATGTCTTTTCAGTTTCGAGCTGGTGTTCCCACCATCCTTCTTCAATATCATGACACACGTCCTAGTTCATCTAGTCGACGAGATTGTCATTTTGGGGCCCGTATTTCTACACAATATGTTCCCCTTTGAGAGGTTCATGAGAGTCCTAAAGAAATATGTCCATAACCGCGCTAGGCCAGAAGGAAGCATCTCCATGGGCCATCAAACAGAGGATGTCATCGGGTTTTGTGTTGACTTCATTCCTGGCCTTAATAACATAGGTCTCCCTAAATCGCGGTACGAGGAGAGACTGACTGGAAAAGGCACGCTTGGAAAGGACTCAATAATATGCAGGGAAGGATATTCTTGGTCTCAAGCACACTACACAGTTCTACAGAACTCTACCTTGGTGACCCCGTATGTCGATGAACACAAGAACAGTCTGCGCTCCAAACACCCGGAGCAGTGCGACGACTGGATTACATGTGAACACATCAGGACTTTCAGCAGTTGGTTGGAAACACGTTTCAGAGGTGACAATACTGTTTGTGATGAGTTGTACTTGTTGTCCAGGGGACCATCTTCCATTTGGCATTCTTGCTTATCAGTTTGATTGACCTTTATTTCTTGTAAAGTGGTTGTGGCAGGAACAAGGCAATTATTTCTGTGGATACTACATTTGCGAGTCCATCCGCCACACGACCTGTGAGCGGGGCTACTCTGAAGCACAATTTGAAGTGCGTAAGCAATTAATAATATTCACAATTTTATTTCATTACCATCATTTGTGTTGAGTTTCATTTATTCATATATATATATATATATATATATATATATATATATATATATATATATATATATATATATGTATGTATGTATGTATTGACCCCCTTCTTCAAATTAGATCTTTCGGGTGTGAAATGAACTCCTAGCACCAGATCGTCTGCGAGCAATTCAAGAGGAATTGGCGGCATTCTTCCTTGACCACGTGATCGCGCCAGACGGAGAATACTATGTGGACCATGCGTCCATCATATAGGAGATTATATTTGTAAGAGATAATTATTGTATATATGTACCCGGTAGTGTCGGATAGATATACGAGAACTTGTTGTTCGACCAATCTCTCGGAGAAGGAGAGGTGGTCGATATTACTTCTCTCTGTATGCATATATATGTTGATTACGATCTTCTGTTTCCTTCGTTTGCTTACTAGCTAGCTAGCTAGCGTGTCTAGTCCTCTCTATACGTATGTGTAGTACGTAGCGTCGACCAAGCACGGACATAAGAGAGGACACTTCTCTCTATTAATTAGCTAGCTAACACAATATATGAAACACCTAAATTAACCCCCCAAAACCT
>LR738715.1:835032880-835054171 GCA_902687465.1 Secale cereale | reverse complement strand
TCAAAAAAAAAAAAAACCAAAACCACAGCCACAGAAATGCTGACGCGTGGATGCCTTTTGGTCTCGGTTGATGCCACCAACCGGGACCAAAGGCCCTCCTGCCTGGGCTCCGCGCACAGGCCACGTGCAGACCCATCTGCCCCGGTTCTAGATTGAACTGGGACTAAACGGCTAGGGCATTAGTACCGACCCTTTAGTCCCGGTTCAAGAACCGGGGCTAAAGGCCCTTACCAACCAGGGCAGATGTCCCTTTATCTACTAGTGCAAGGGGCACTACTAAAGTTTAGTCCCACATTGCTAGTTTACAAGGAGTTGGACCTGTTTATAAGGGAGGCTCTTTCTCCACTTGTACGAGCATAAGAACAAGAGGGACATCCACGCGCGCTCCTCCTCCGCATCCCGCCACGCCACGCCTCGTCCAGACGCGCCGCACCGCGGGTTGCGGGAATGAGCCGAACCGATGTCTAAATTTTTGCCACGCACGACGGGTGTGCGAACGGTCGCACGGGAGCTGAAACATTTGACTGTATTGGAGTTTCAATGCGAACGTCGCACCTCTTCACCTGCTACCTGTTCGCTTCATCTCCCTCTGTTGCTTCACCTCCCGTCGCAGCCTGTTCGTCTCTCTCTCCTGTGCCTATATAAGAGAGGTCGCTCCTCTCCAGAGAGACACGTCACAAAGATCATCTCCCTCTCGCCACCATGTTCCTTAGCACTGCGCTGCTGGTACATTCTTCCCCATCCCGGCGTGCGGCGTGCACCGCAGGCCGAGACAGTAGGCCTCTGAAACCGCACCACTTTGAGTCCTGTACGGAAGGGTGATAAGGTTTTTGGGGAGCGCTCCGCGCGACTACTGACCTCTTCATCACGGACGTCCCAGACTCTGACAACTACTTCCCCGACGACGACTCCTTCCCCAACGTCGACAACCTCTTTGACGACATGGCTGGCGAGGATGTCGACCCCAAGTCCAGTGTTGCTGCTGTCCCGTACGTGTTTTTCCTTGTTCTGTCAGAGGCACTCACACAGTTCCTTGTTCTAGTGTTTGTCCTACATATGTTAGCTTCTATTTCCTATATGCAACTTTCTGTTCTACATATGTTTAGTTACAGTTCATATATGAGGATGCTGTTTACCTTCTCCTTGTTAAATCGCATGACTTGTTTTATCACTGCCATAATGGGCATGGTTTATCTAATATTTCTGTTCATAAAATCATATGGTAAATTTCTCATATTTCCAACAATCGAAAACGTTATTATAGGCAATTTACCCCAAGTGGTTTTGCTGCTTCCATGAGACCTCTTGTGTTTGAGGGTATCCACTATAAGAGGTGGCACGTGAGAGCAGTCTTATGGTTTCAAACCATGAGTTGCTATGATGCCACTCTTGGCAAACCTAAAGGAGATTATGATGCTCAACAGGAACAAGCTTTTCTGAAAATGGATACCCTGTTTAGGGCTGCTCTCTTGAGTGTTCTTGGTGAGAACATAGTTGATGCTTATGCGTCAATTGATAATGGAAAAGATATGTGGGACGCACTCGAGGCCAAGTTTGCGGTCTCGGATGCCGGCACTAAGCTGTACATCATGGAGCAATTCTATGATTACAGGATGACTGAAGAGCGCTCCGTGGTTGAGCAGGCTCATGAGATACAGTCGTTTGCTAGAGAACTTGAGCACTTCAATTTCATGCTACCGGACAAGTTTGTTGCCGGGGGTATCACCACTAAACTTCCTCCTTCGTGGAGGAACTTTTCTACCTTACTGAAGCATAAGAGGCAGGAGTTTTCCGTTCCGGATCTCATTGGTACTCTTGATGTGGAAGAAAAGGCGAGAGCAAAGGACACTCGTGCTCGAGGTGTTGAGGAAGGATCTAGTGCCAATTTGATACAGAAGAAAAACTTCCAGTCCCACAAGTTCAAGAACAAGGGCAAGTTTGATGGTAAAGCAAAGTTTGATGGAAAGAACAAGGCTATGCAACACACCAACTTCAAGAAGAAGAATGACAAGAAGAAAGGTGTCTGTCATGTGTGTGGAGATCCTGATCATTGGGCTCCTAGTTGCCCTAATCTCTATGACAAGCATCATCTTGGGAAAGGCGGCAAGACCGTCAATGTTGTCATTGGAGACACTGACATGAAGGATGATGGGTATGATATATTTCCCACTATTCTTTCAGTATGACATTCTCCTGATTGGTTGATTGACACGGGTGCTAATGTGCATGTATGCGGTGATATTTCCATGTTTTCGTCTTATCAGACCGCAGGGACTTCAACCATACTGATGGGCAACGGTTCAAGTGCTTCTGTTCGTGGTGTTGGCACGGTCGATCTAAAGTTTACTTCGGGGAAGATCGTGCGGCTGAAGAACGTGCAATATGTCCCCTCCGTCAATAAGAATCTTGTTAGCGGATCTCTGTTATGTAGAGATGGCTACAAGCTTGTCTTTGAGTCGAATAAATTTGTAATATCCAAGTATGGAACGTTTGTTGGCAAAAGCTATGAGTGAGGAGGCATGTTTCGTTTATACTTGTCAGATGTTTGCAATAAAGTTGTTAATCATGTTTGCAACAATAGTGAATCAAATGTGTGGCATTCACGTCTGTGTCATGTTAACTTTGGTCGCATGTCGTGGGTAGCCAAATTAAACTTAATCCCTAGTTTCACCATCGTCAAGGGATCTAAGTGTCAAGTTTGTGCGCAAGCTAAGCAACCTCGTAAGTCGCACACAACAGCGGAAACGAGAAATCTTGCACCACTAGAGCTCATACATTTAGATCTATGTGAAATAAATGCTGTTTTGATAAAAGGTGGAAAGAATTATTTCATGACGTTAATTGATGACTCCACTAGGTACTGTCATGTGTATCTTCTGAAATCTAAGGATGAGGCTTTGAACTTTCTCAAGATCTATAAAGCTGAAGTGGAAAACCAACTTGATCGTAAGATCAAGAGGCTTAGGTTCAACCGTGGTGGAGAGTATTTTTCCAATGAATTTGATGCTTTTTGTGCGGAACATACTATAATGCATGAAAGGACGCCTCTCTATTCACCTCAGTCAAAAGGGGTGGCCGAAAGAAAGAACCGTACTCTAACTGATTTGGTTAACGCCATGTTAGATACATCGGGTCTATCCAAGGCATGGTAGGGGGGGCCATATTGACTGCATGTCATGTCTTAAACCGAGTTCCCACAAAGAACAAAGAGATAACTCCATTCGAGGAATGAGAGAAGAAAAGGTTAACACTCTCTTATCTACTAACCCGGGGTTGTTTGGCGAAAGTCAATGTGCCAATCTCAAAGAAGCGCAAACTTGGACCAAAGACTGTGGATTGTGTTTTCCTGGGATATGCTTTTCGAAGCATTGGATATAGATTCTTGGTTGTAAAATCTGAGGTATCTGACATGCATGTCGGTACAATCATGGAGTCGAATGATGCGACTTTCTTTGAAGATATCTTTCCCATGAAGGATATGGCTACCTCATCTACTCAGGAGATGCCTAGTTCATCGAATCAAGAATCAGTTGCAACTACTGAACCTACCATTTCGATGGAACACTTTGACAAACCCGTGGAGGAAAATAATGAAGCTCCTACTAGGATCAAGAGACAGAGGACTACAAAATTCCTTTGGTGATGATTTTCTTGTCTATCTAATAGATGACACTCCCAGTTCTATTTCAGAGGCTTATGCTTCTAAAGATGCTGACTACTGGAAGGAAGCGGTTCGTAGTGAGATGGATTCCATGTTAGCGAATGAAACTTGGGAGATAACTGATCGTCCTTATGGGTGCAAACCTATAGGGTGCAAATGGGTATTCAAGAAGAAGTTTAGGCCTGATGGTACTATCGAAAAGTATAAGGCACGGCTCGTGGCTAAGGGTTATACCCAAAAGGAAGGTGAAGACTTCTTTGATACTTACTCACTTGTGGCGCGATTGACCACTATTCGAGTTCTACTTTCTTTAGCCGCCTCACACGGTCTTCTCGTTCATCAAATGGTTGTTAAGACTGCTTTCCTAAATGGAGAGTTGGATGAGGAAATTTATATGGAACAACCAGATGGGTTTGTAATAGATGGTCAGGAAGGAAAAGTGTGCAAGTTGCTGAAATCTTTGTATGGACTCAAGCAAGCACCAACGCAGTGGCATGAGAAGTTTGAAAGAATTTTAACAGCTGCAGGCTTTGTAGTGAACGAAGCTGACAAATGTGTGTACTATCGCCATAGTGCGGGAGAGGGAGTTATCCTTTGCTTGTATGTTGATAACATACTGATTTTTGGAACAAATTTGAATGTTATTAAGGAGGTCAAGGATTTCCTATCTCGTTGTTTTGAGATGAAGGATTTAGGAGTGGCTGATGTCATTCTGAACATCAAGTTGTTGAGAGACGATGATGGTGGGATTACTTTGCTTCAATCTCACTATGTGGAAAAGATCTTGAGTCGCTTTGGCTATAGTGACTGTAAGCCCTCTCCAACACCATATGATGCTAGCGTGCTACTTCGAAAGAATCGAAGAATTGCTAGAGATCAATTGAAATATTCTCAGATTATTGGCTCACTAATGTACTTAGCAAGTGCTACAAGACCTGACATCTCGTTTGCTGTTAGAAAACTGAGTCGGTTTGTCTCAAAACTAGGAGGTGTGCATTAGAAAGCTCTAGAAAGAGTTTTGCGCTATTTGAATAGAACTGCAAATTGTGGACTTCACTACATCGGGCACCCAAAGGTGCTTGAAGGGTATAGTGACTCAGAATGGATCTCAGATGCTGATGATATAAAGGCCATGAGCGGATATGTATTCACTCATGGAGGTGGCGCTGTTTGTTGGAAGTCTTGCAAGCAGACCATCTTAACGAGGTCAACAATGGAAGCAGAGCTCACAACACTAGATACAGCTACGGTCGAAGCGGATTGGCTTCGTCGGCTCTTGAATGACTTGCCGGTAGTTGAGAAACCTGTACCGGGTGTCCTTATGAACTGCGACAATCAAACTGTGAGCACGAAAGTGAGCAGCCCAAAGGATAACATGATGTCATCAAGACATGTTCAGATAAGGTTAAAGTCTGTCAGGAAAATGAAAAACTCCGGAGTAATTGCATTGGATTATATCTAAACGTCTAAAAATCCGCCAGATTCTTTTACTAAGGGTCTATCACAAAATGTGATAGATAATGCATCGAGGGAGATGGGTATGAGACCCACAATATGAGTTGTTCACAGTGGTAACCTAGTCTTTGTGATCGGAGATCCCGTGAATTAGATGTGGAAGACAAGCTGTTGGTCAACTGAGAGGAGAGTATCCTTACTATCAATACCACTCCATGAAGATGCAATACTCTTCTAAATCTGCATGGCAGGTTGATGTATATCTTAATGTGTTCTAAGTGGCTCATGTAAGCAGAGATGTTGTCCTGCAGAACATCTTTTTAAGAACACACCTATATGAGTCTGATTGTCAACGTCCCAATCTATGAGAGTAGGGTTCTCTCTAGTAAACTCATGAAAGGTCACGGAGTATGACGCATAAGCTCCTCCCGCGGGGAAGACCCACGGTAGCCAAGTGTCGGTCAAGGCTTTGTGTGAAGCTAGATTCGCAGAAAACTTGCAGTTCAAAGCATAGTCCACTGTTCAAGTTGCTTACTAGTGTAGTATAGAGTTCTAGGTGGAAGTTCAACTTAACAGTCTCCACTGTAGTACCGGTATATAAAACAGTGTTTTGGAACCAAAGGCAAATTTTGTGCGCCTCTGGGATCTGGTGGGGGATTGCTGGAATTTTGTCTTAAAGGCTACCCAGCCCAATATTAATTTCAGAAATTCCTAATAAATCATAGAGGCCCACTTAGACCATTCGTGCAAGGAAAGGGGCACTACTAAAGTTTAGTCCCACATTGCTAGTTTACAAGGAGTTGGACCTATTTATAAGGGAGGCTCTTTCTCTACTTGTATGAGCATGAGAACAAGAGGGACATCCACGCGCGCTCCTCCTTCGCCTCCCGCCACGCCACGCCTCGTCACGACGCGCCGCGCCACGGGTTGCGGGAATGAGCCGAGCCGATGTCTAAATTTCTTCCACGCACGATGGGTTTGCGAACGGTCGCACGGGAGCTGAAATGTTTGACTGTAGTGGAGATTCAATACGAACGGCGCACCTGTTCACCTGCTGCCTGTTCGCTTCATCTCCCTCTGTTGCTTCACCTCCCGTCGCAGCCTGTTCGTCTCTCTCTCCTGTGCCTATATAAGAGAGGTCGCTCCTCTCTAGAGAGACACATCAGAAAGATCATCTCCATCTCACCACCAAGTTCCTGAGCACTGTGCTGCTGGTACGTTCTTCCCCATCCTGGCGTGCGGTGTGCACCGCAGGTCGGGACTGTTGGCCTCTAAAACCACGCCTCTTTGAGTCCTGTACGGGAGAAGGGTGATAAGGTTTTTGGGGAGCGCTCCGCGCGACTACTGACCTCTTCATCACGGACGTCCCGGACTCCGACAACTACTTCCCGACGACGACTTCTTCCCCAACGTCGACTACCTCCTCGATGACATGGCTGGCGAGGATGTCGACCCCAAGTCCAGTGCTGCTGCTGTCCCGTACGTGTTTTTCCTTGTTCTGTTAGAGGCACTCACACAGTTCCTTGTTCTAGTGTTTATCCTACATATGTTAGCTTCTATTTCCTATATGCAACTTTCTGTTCTACATATGTTTAGTTACAGTTCATATATGAAGATGATGTTTACCTTCTCCTTGTTAAATCACATGACTTGTTTTATCACTGCCATAATAGTCATGGTTTATCTAATATTTCTGTTCATAAAATCATATGGTAAATTGCTCATATTTCCAACAGAACTCTCTTTGTAAGAGATGCTCTCGAAGGAAAGATGAGAGAAATACCACCATCTATACAATTACTTTGTAAGAGAAGTTTTTGGAGAAAGGATATCGACTGTTGTTGGGGTCGATCTGCGCGAGTTCCTCATGTGAAATATTGTAAAGCACGAGGATCTCATCAGATCGACCATCACTGATAGTCGAAATACCACCACCAATAATATACAACACTTGAGAGATGAGAGTTGTCGAAAATAGCCTCGACAGACTGAAAGTCACCCCATCTCCTGAATAAGTTAGGCTTCTATGTTCAGGTTTAGTCCAAACGGTTTATGGGTGAGTTGGAATACCAACGAGTGCCCATTGTTTATGCATGCCTTCTAGGTTAGGATTTATCCTTGAGGGTTATGGGTTAGGATCGGAGATCATCCCTCAGGATGCACCGAATTGACATCCATATTTCCAAATGGTTACTGTTCTTCTACAAGAAGAGTTCAAAGAATAATGATATTTGGTGAGGACTGATTATCGTTAATAAAATGAGTTCAAAGACTTAAAAAGCTAATTAGATGAAGCAGGCGGACAAGATGTTTAATGCTCATGGGATGCATTATTTGCGGCAGGGCAACTGACTCTATCTTGCGTACACATCGAACAAAGATTTTGCTGGCTCACAAACCTTGTTTCCATGTTGCAATGGCAAGTTTGTATTGTGTCATTGCTCCTAATTTGTAGGAAGTTCCTTGTATTATAACTTCTCCGAAAGTGTTTTATGAATTATCGGCTAAAAGTCAATAATATACAAAGCACTTAGGCAGGAGATATAATACAAGCTACTTCTTGCAAATGACAAGCCAAAATCACAATATGAACTTGCGGTTGCCGCGTGGGAACAATATTTGTGAGCCATAGAAATCTTTGCTTGGTGTTTGCGAAAGACAAAGCAAGTTGTTTGGTCACAAATAATGAATCAGGTGAGCGTTCAATACCTCGTCCATCTAATATATCAGGTTAGCTTTTTTAGTCATTTGGCTCATTTTGTTAAAATGGTACACGGCCTGCATCTGATGTTCTTATTCTATGAGCAACGATATAGATGTTACCGTCAATACACATGCTCTGAAAGTTAATGTATATAATGTTGGACTCTTCCATGCATCCTAGCTAGCAAACCCCATATGCTAATCGAGTACTAGTGAATTAGTGAGTCTTCCGGGTTAGCGATGAGGATCGCGGGTCATCTCTCCAAAGGTGATCCAGAATCACATCTGTATCTTCGGAGGGTTAAATAGTGTTTTTCGGGCGGTTCCTTGTATTGTATGTCCTTCCTACATGTTTTTGAATTACTCGTTTTAAATATGTAATTACAAGGCACTTAGGAAGGTAATACATACCCAAAACCCAACAAGTAGTTGTTATACTCTTCCATGCATCAGGGGGGGGGGTCAGTACTTCTTGTTGTATGTTTGACTTTATGTTAGGTCTAGTCTATGTGTTGACTTTTCTATTGCATGTCCAATGTGTTCTTTTCCTCAAGTATAGGTTAACATTTTAGTGTTCACTAGGGGTCGAAGATGGGGATGTCGAGACACTATGCTAGTAGGACGTCACCACTAGACCAGAGGCGGCCATCCTCAATGAGATCGCTGGTTCCATGATGTAAAGGGCGACATCCCTCGCTGAGGTCGCTCGTTTAGCCACTGAGAGGTCAGCCATGCTCGCCGAGGTTCCTCGTATAGTGGCTCAGAGGGCGGTGGTATTCGACGAGCGCGCTCATGCAACGGCTGAGAGGGCGGCGGCGGTCGTTGATACGACACCCTCCTTTGATGAGAACGCTTGTGTAGCCGCCGCGAGGGCATCCTCCTACAATGTGAGCTACCAAACAACCATCATGAGTGTAGCTATCTACGATGCAAGCTCTGTTACAGCGGTCATGAGGGAAGCCCTCAATTACGAGAGTTCTCGAGCTACTTTGCAGAGGGAGGGTGGTTTTATCCGCCTCTGAAGCGGGTGTACCTATCGGTATTGTGGTGGCTGCCCTTGCCACAATGCACACCCTGGCGGCCCCTTATTCGCGAGATTGAGGAGGGATAGCTGAAGATGGGGCCGACAGAGAGTTCATATGGCCACGAAGCTTAGCATATATTTGTGAACTACTCGTCATCTGACTTAACATGACTTGTATTATGCTTCTGGACTTACAATGTTGGTATGAAGAATGCTACGTGACTTGCATGCACTATATGTTATGGACAGTTGGGTTATGTTTCCTATGTTACAGTTTCTTATTAATGAACTGCTAGGTGTAACCACCGACCTTGAGATCATGTCGTTGGCGCCCTCATTTATTAACTTGCCCGACGCAGCTTCTACCTTTGGGGTGCCCTCCCCTACTGAGATGGCTTGTGATGAGTACATAGTCATGCTTGTTTAGGCTAACCGCAGCTCCTCGACGAGGACCATGCGGTCTACCACTCCATCTAGGACAAACGAAAGGCCGAAGGCATTCCCGCGATGATGGTCCGCCTCCGTGCTAAGCAGCAGAAGTTTCTCGACGACCTAGCCAAGAAGAAGGTGAAGGAGAGTGATGAGATTGTCCGTTGTAGTTCGTCGACCGCCGGTGTCGAGCACGCTGGCGCCTCCACAGTGGGGGACATCCACACCTTCTCGGACTCCGCGATGAGCAGCTTCTCCGACTACCACTCAGGGCAGCTAGAGCTCCATTGTAGTACTCTAGTTAGATAATTTCATGTTGACGTACTGATGAAGCTGATCATATTGACTCGGAGTTGCACTTCTTCATGCTTTTGGGTATATGAATCATGAATGCTTATGTCACTTGCGTCCAATGTGTTCTTCTAACTATCCAAGAGATGGAAGGGCAGAGTTTGTTTTTTTTTGATTTTTTCATCTTTTCATCAAAGAGTTGAAGGGAGGGCAGAGGCCTTTGGTGTCCCTTTCAGTCAAGAATTGGGGCTTCATAATTACTAGTCAATATTTATCTCATGCCATTTTGCTTATTCTTGGTAGATGAGGGGGTATGTGGTCTATAGAGGGATGTGTCCTGGAGGGAAAATCCTACACCTACGGACAAGTTACAGGCTGCAGCCTACAGACTACCTATCCTAACCAATCTCTCGCCCCCTCTGATTTGCATGGTGGGGCCGGCCATCATGATTTCCCAATCCTTTAATCACACGTCTGTCCGTAGCGCATCGTCCGTAAAAATCTGCGCGTGGTTGTAGCAAAGCTCGTCCTGGAGTGTATACAACTTCATTTCATGCATGCCATGAACAAGTGCACTGTTACCCATACAACTGCTTTTTAGCGTATATGAGGGCATGGAGGAAGTTGAGTATGCTTACTCGCAGATTGTGCTCACAAACCAGCACATAGTAGGCAATGGTACACGTCTGCTAAGTTGTAGTACGCTGAAAACCTTCTTTGTCTTAGTACATCTGGCAATAATTCTTCAAATATGAGCCTAAATCAAATACTATAATGCTAACTCAAATAATTACTTGAGCTCTAGTGAACCATACAGGCAACGAGGAAGCATCCACTTGAGCTCACGTCGTGGCTGTAGCCTTCTTGTTTTTTATGATGTTTACGAACTTTGTATGTTGAGTGTGATATATGCTTCTCACTAGTTAATTATGTGACTTCAACTTTGGTGAACTTATGTTATTGTTAACTTTCGGTGTTCATATTTGATGCAATACCCATTCCTGTACTATGAGGAGACATATATATATATATATATATATATATATATATATATATATACAGCCGGTATATTCTCATAACATTATGAGAATAATATTCTCATAACACTTCCGAACTGCATTGCAAAATTGCATTGAAGAGCTATGCGCACTGCTTCCTTCTTCTGCTGTGCACCACATAGAGGTGCAGCAGGAAACATTCATTTAGCATCGTTTTTGGCTAGTTTGACTGATTTCCACTGGTTTATTCGTGCTTGCGCTGATTTAATTTGTGGTTAAGCACTGAATTCTGCGAGAAAACGACGGAAATCCTTGGATTTTGGCGGATCTGCGTCCGTTCGTCCGCTTTTCTCTGTTTCTCTGTTCTCCCCAGTGCGGATCGAAATTGCTGCGTTTTGTATGTAATGTTCTGTTGTTTTCGGCATTTACGGGCTGCTTTTGATCTATCCTTATAAATTGGAGCGGATTAAGTTGTTATTTTGGAAGAATTTTAAGTTTATTGTCCACGTTTTTTCGCGGGGCGACTGGCTATGGTCGTTTATCAAAGATGTTCTTTGAGTTTTTTTTGCATTTTATAGTTGTTAGAACTGCATTGCAGGCTGTGTTTTTCGTCTGTGAATCGTGGTCAAGAGCGGTGGACTGCAGTAATATGCAAATGCGCGTTGAATTTTTTGTAGTGCGGCGAACTGCATTAATATGCAATGCGAGCCTGTATGAACTGCATTACAGCCACGGTTGTGTGAGGGTACAAGTTTTATAAGTTTTTTTGATTGTTCAAGCGAGGCGGACTGCTTTTTTTGCGTTGCTTCTGGTGTATTTTATTTATGAGAATTCTGAGCATAAGTGAAGTGCTCTTTTTTATATATAGTTTTTCATGTGCAGCAGCAGTTGAAGAACATGCATTCTGGAAACCCCCACCGAGCTTTTCCTCTTTTTTAACCCACACGGGGAACTATAGTTTTTTTAATAAAAGAGCACTGCATCAACCTTCTTAACAGGGAGCAGTTTTGTGAAAGAATTCTATATGTGAACTGCTCTGATAGTTTTGTTTTTTTATGTGTATCCTAGCTACATCAGCGGTTTTGAAGCAATGTACATAATGAAAACAGAGTACTGAGAACTGCATATATTTGATAGATAGAAACTACGGTTCTGGGGTCATAATTAACATACTACATCATCAAGCAAACTAACGCAACATAAGCAAACATTGTCCGAAAGCAAACTAGAACGAAAGCAAACTAATCTACATATGCAGAAGGAAACTAATCGAGCACTTCCGACAGTAATCCTTGGCTTTTCAGCATCTGTACTGCTTCACGAGTTCCAGCCGTTGGAGTTGGAGGTGGAAGTTGATACTCCCTTGCCCCATGGCTTCCAGGAAGACCTCGGGCGCTTCCTGGTCTTCTCTGTTTCAGTGCGCGCTAGGCCTTTCTTCATGGTGCTGATTCTGTTCCATATCTCGAACGCAGCGTAGGCGTCCTTGGCAGCATACTCGACGTGCTTGGTGCTGAGAATGGAAGTCCACAGGCTGTGGTCGTGGTCTGTCATCTTCATCTTCATGTCTGCGTACTCGTCGTCGATGATCGCAGCAGCTACATCGCCAAGCGAGTCCAGTGGCTTCGTTCCATCAGGCACCCTCCAGTTCGTCTGGATGTCGACGAAGTTGGTGACGTGGAGGTTGCAGGCTGCGAGCTTCTGCTTGTCCTGCTCGATGGCGAAGCCAGCGAACTCGAACCTAGGGAACTGCATACATGGGCATATAGAACTGCAACGCGTACTCGGCAGAGAGAATTGCTTACCTTGGGTCGCCGAGGAACCTGTCGAAGGTGTTGCATCTCTGGCCCAATGTACCACATACCTGGAAAAGAAGCACTGGATGGTACTTGCCGATGGATACCTGAACCAGGGCCGCCCTCTCGTGGTCGGGTGTGTACTCCACGTCGATGCCGACGATCTTCTGGCGGCGCCGCTGGAGAACTGTCTTGAACTCTTCGACGTACGTCGCCATGGCGGCGACGTCGGTGGTGTAGATCACCTTCAGCTTCGTGTTCCCGTGCGCATGCACGGCGTCGTAGGTCCTGCTGAACCCCATTGCTGCAAAGAGGAGGAAGAGGAGGAGGAAGGGGCAGAGTCGTGTGTTTGTGCGGACGGTCTGTTCGATGGAGCGCGGGATTTAAATGGGAGCGGCATCAACTTCTGTCGAGGCCACGATCTCGTCTCCCAACCGTGTTGGCGATCGTGGGTTCGTGATGATCGTTGCAGTTCGTGCGGCGTGCAACCGCCGGGATAGAGGATGGGTGGGGGGCGCGGGCGCTTCGGCCGATAGTGGTCGCATTTATTTTACGGCAGGCGAACCGAATCGTCAGCCGTAAGCGAACTGCATCGCTTCAGAAGCCGAATCGCCCGCCGTAAGCGAACTGCAACGCTTCAGAAACCGAGGCGGTTTTCGGTAAGCGAACTGCATCGTGTTACAACACCGAGACGTTTTTTTATTTTTTGTCTATGACCTGTGGGCCTGTCAGACGGGCTTTTATTCATTAAGTCTCTCTTGCAGCCCCCTTGCCCGCCTCCACTTCCCTCTCCCCCGTGCTCTTACAGAAATCCCCCCCCGCCCTCGTGCTCCCGTGGTGGAGAGCGACGACGCCCGCAGCCGCCAGCGACCGAAGGGGCTTACTCGTGGTGGAGGGCGACGACGCCCGCAGCCGCCGCCGTCCGTAGGGCGCTTCCTCCGCCGTTGCCGTCCGCACCCGCCTCGTCCTGCCGTCACTTCGTCCCACGGTGAGCCCCAAATCGCCCATAATCCGGTCCAGATCTTGTGCTAGGGTTATTTTTCATGCCAGCATTCTCTTCTTAAGGTTGTTTTTGTATGCTTGAAATTGCAACCCCCTATGGACTGAAAGTTTTCCCCTGCCTGAATTTGGTGTTTGCTGTCTAGGTTTAGGTTTTAATTATCATCCCCTGCTGATCGGAGGCACAGTATGGCTTCTTCCTCACCAATTGATGCGTCACCGGTTAGAACGGCTTCTCCATCTGGTAACTACATTAAACTCAACTGCAATTTTCATTCAGGGTCAATTTACTTCTTTTTTGTCGAACGAAATAGTGTACTGCATCTTAGATCCCTTTTTAGTAAGGCCTTTTTTTAAGACACGCGTGGCAAACTGATATGAACTGCGTCAAGTTACTTGTTTTTTACTTTTTTGGAAGGACATTAAGTTAGTTGTTATGTTTTTTTTGTTAAACATAAACTGCTAAAAGAGCACTGCATTTTGGACACTACTTTGTATTTTTTTTTTCCTATCCACTATGCGGTTTTGCGAAATCGATATGAGCTGCATTAAGTTTTAGTTTTTGCCTCTCACAGAACTGCATGATTTTGTTTTGTTTGGCATATCTAAGCGCACTTCTTTTTTTTATATGCGGTCAATTGGTCACTTGAACGAATTAGTGCACTGTATCATATAACCCTGTGCCAATGTGCACTTTTCAGACACGCGTGAATATGATATTCAAGCGACATGAACTGCATTTTTTAATGTTTACTGTTATGTTTTTAATTGTTAAACATAAACTGCTGGAAAAGTGCACTGCATTTCTACATTTTTTTTGTTTTTTCCAAGGTGATATGAGCTGCATTAAGTTTAGCTCATCATCTCACAGACACATCTTTTCTTATGTTTTTTCTCACCCACAGTTTTATCTCCTGGTGGGTCAGGGGGTGGTGGCGTTAACTATCTGATTACACGTTATTTCACAGCTGATGTTGTCGGTGGCGGTACGTCCGATCAGGTCAACATTCCACCTGAGTTGAGTGAAACCCAGTCGCAATCTGTTGATGGCACAGAGCCAGTTACACAGGATTGGATGGTCCCTGATCAGATTGCAGCCGATGTTGAGAGGAGAAGGCAGAAAGCTATTGCGCTCGGTAATACTTTCGTGAAGGCTCATAGGGCGAAACAAGTAAAGTTAGGGGAGGGTAAGGAGATAGGAAGGAGGATTGCAGATTCAAAGAAGTCTGCTAAATTTGCCCCCGCAAAGAATCCTGTGAAGAGGAAACTCAACACTGTCGCAGAGCAAGGTTTAAGTTCTCCATGCCGGAGCCCGCGTGTTGATTACTCAAAGAGACCTAATTACGCCGAGGTTGATGTGGGTGGGATTCATGGAAAGCGGAGACGCGCGGACGATCACTCTGGTGTTGATTCTGAGCGTCGATCTAAGCTTGCGCGGGAAACTGCAGCTGAAGAAGCTCTGGACAGTGATTCTGATGAGGAGGATGTTTATGTTAGTAAGGTATACGCTGTTTATTTACTTTTTCTCTTGTTTTTTTTAAGTTGTTTCTGCATGAGTTTTGCTGATGTGAACTGCATTTTTTATTTTTTTGTGTTTTTTGTAGGCTGCTAAGAGTACGAAGAGGAAGAGGTCTGAAGACGATGCTGCGCATGAATGGCGTTTCAACAAGACTGTTCGTCTGTCCATTCCAAATGTAATCAAAGCTGTCGCTTTGCTGGGTGAGGTGCACAGAACTTTGGTGCGGCAAGCAGGTTTTGGCATTGTCTTTGACCTGAAATTAGAGAAGAATGTTTCTCGTGTTTTGATGTGCAAGCTGATGGGAAAGATCGACCCCGACACGATGAGACTGGACTGTGGGCCAAACAAGGTTCTGGAAATCAATCGCGAGGCTGTCCATCACATTTTCGACTTCCCTATGGGTTCTCACACTGCTCCCAGGCCTGCTGCCAGCGGCCATGATGATTCGCTGACTAACCTGAAGGATGAACTCGGGTTCAACCGTTCTAGGAGCATAGATGCGAAGGACCTACTTACCTTACTTCGCACGCTGGCTGCGGACCCTGCGAAGGTTGATAAGACGGTGAAGGTTTTTTTCTCATTGTCTTCCAGTGCTTGCTTTGTCCTAGCCCCGCAACTCGGTTTTCCAGGGTAGCTGCTATGGTTGAAAACTTGGATATTGCATCTATGGCTAGCATGGATTTTTGTCAGCTTGTTGTCGACGAGCTGCAGGCTGCTGTGTACAAGTGGAATTCTATAGGGAGCAAGCAGAACTGCGCTGAGGGTTGCACCATCGTCCCCCTGTTCATGTACCTGGATTCCTTGAACCTTAGAAAAGTATCGGTGATGGATAAACGCACTCCGCGCGCCGCAATACCGTCCCATGTGCAGTTGAAGAAGATTCCACTAGTAGATAAAGGATATTTAGCCCCGGTTCATTTGGCCTTTTAGCCCCGGTTCTGGAACCGGGGCAAGAGGGTCGGTACTAATGCTCTGACCCTTTAGTCCCGGTTCAATCCAGAACCGGGGCAAAAGGGTGTCCACGTGGCCTGTGCACCGAGTCCAGGCAGGAGGGGCTTTAGTCCCGGTTGGTGGTACCAACCGGGACCAAAAGGCATCCACGTGTCAGCATTTCTGTGGCTGTGGTTTTTGTTTTTTTTTGAAAGGGGAGGGGGGGTTTTAGGTTTTGGGGGTTAATTTAGGTGTTTCATATATTGTGTTAGCTAGCTAATTAATAGAGAGAAGTGTTCTCTCTTATGTCCGTGCTTGGTCGACGCTACATACTACACATACGTATATGGAGAGGACTAGAGTCACGCTAGCTAGCTAGCTAGCTGCTAGCTATACTAAGCAAACGAAGGAACAGAAGATCTCGTATATATAATCAACATATATATATATATATGCATACAGAGAGAAGTAATATCGACCACCTCTCCTTCTCCGAGAGATTGGTCGAACAACAAGTTCTCGTATATCGTCTATCCCGACACTACCGGGCACATATATACAATAATTATCTCTTACAAAAATAATCTCCTAACACATGGATGCATGGTCCACATAGTATTCTCCGTCTTCAGCGATCACGTGTTCAAGGAAGAATGCCGCCAATTCCTCTTGAATTGCTCGCAGACGATCTGGTGTTAGGAGTTCATCCCGCATCCGAAACATCTAATTTGAAGTAGGGGGTCAATACATGAAATGATGCTATAAATTTGTGAATATTATTTATTGCTTACGCACTTCAAATTGTTCATCAGTGTAGCCCCGCTCACAGGTCGTGTGGCGGATGGACTCGCAAATGTAGTATCCACAATAATCATTCTCGGGTTCCTGCCACAACCACTTTACAAGAAATATAGCTCAATCAAACTGATCATAAGCAAGAATGCCAAATTGGTATTGATGAAACTAGCGCTTGAATCAAGATATAGGAGATGCGCGTGCGGAACATGCTACTATATAGTACTTACTTTCGGGTATCTAAATTGTAGCTTCTTCGGCAGTCCCGGAGCTTTTTTGGTGAATTTTTTCCAAGCCCTGCCAGACAAAGAAAACAATTAGTTGATATCAGAAATGAAGTTGCTGATATATATATATGCATGGTGGATAATATTGATCGATTTAACTTACTTGGCTAGCATTTGAGTCATGTCTGCATACTCCTCGGGATCTTTACGTTTAGAGTCGAAGACAGTTACTACTCCCTTCTCAAGCTTAATCTCTAAGAGAATATAGTGGAAGCTGCGCACGAATGCATGAGATCATCAATTACATCACTATAACCTTGACTGATATATAAGGGAAACCAAATATGCACAAGACATTAACACTCACTTGAAGTTGTAAGGAAAGAGTATTATATCTTTGTTTTCATTTACCACCAACGATCGTAGCAAGTTGGTCTCGGTATCGTCGGGACGCAATTTAACCTCGGTTGCATCTATGAGGTATGTGTTAATAAAACCAATATCACCTACTTGTCTTTTCTTCAATTCGACGATCTTCAATCTGCATAATATAGTGAGGATAATTATAAATACATGCAATGAAGATCAGCTATATAGAGAGACTTAATGACAGAAGTAGTACTACTTACAGACAGTAGCAGGTGACCGTTGCTTTATCGAGGGCCAATTGATTGAAAAACTGATAGAACTCCTCAAATGGAACAGGCAACAGGTCAATTCCAACGAGGTCATGCTCCGGTTTAACTGTCAAATACAAGTTATTCCTCCCCCCAGACTCTCTGCAGATTTTCAAGTACCAATCATGCAATCTTCACATATTCGTTGATAGAGATCTTTCATTTTTGACGAGAGGCTTCCCGTACTCGTATCTTTGCATCTGCACTTCCATGAAATCATAGTGGACATCGTCGGATGCGTAATCTGCAAGATTGGTATAACCGGGCACCATCCTCGGATCATTAGCGACCATGTCGCTAGACACCTTGAGCGGGGGGCACGATTGGTTCGCTTGTTCGCCGAGCTGGGCAATTTGTTTCCCAGCTCGCCCTTCTGCTAACCTCTGATCACTTTTTGTACTTCCGGACCGCTTGGCATCTTGAAATGTCTTTTGAATAATGCGGTCATAGTTGCCCTTCGGCTTACTTTTCGCTGGTTGCTTCAGGGCAGCAAGAGTGCGCTTTGCTTTCACCGCATCTATCTTCTCCTCTAGAGGTGGATGTCTCTGTGCTTTCAACCCTTCAAAAAAGTCCTTCACTTCGCCTTCAGCGATCTTCGTGTTTTCCTCGTCGGACCTCTCGTACGGTAACTTCTCTAGAGGCGTGAGAGAAGGACCGAATCTGCATCGCCTCCCGCCTCTGGCTGTACTGGTAGACGTCGCCGGACCAAACGAAGCGGCTGTCTTTTTTACTTGCTTAGGCGCCGGAGCAGGAGCAGCCGGAGCGGCGGCAGGTCTCTTCCGCCCTTGCTGATTAGGCGAAGGAGGAGCTGGCTGTCTGCTCGGGCGCGCCGGCGGCGAAGGAGGCGGAGTGCCGCCACGCGCCGACGGCGAAGGAGGCGGTGTGCCGCCACGCGCCGGAGAAGGAGCCGGAGTGCCCTGATGGTCACTCGCCGGAGAAGGAGCCGGAGTGCCCTGATGGTCACTCGCCGGAGGAGGAGGCGGTGGAGGAGGCGGAGTGCCCTGACTCGTCGGAGGAGGAGGAGGAGGTGGAGGCGTCCAGTTCAGAATGTTGATTAGGTCCTTCCGCCATAGGCATGGAGTCTTCAGTGAAGAACCCAGCCGAGTCTCCCCTTCACCGGTAGGGTGGTCAAGCTGGAGCTCCTCAAATCCCTCCGTTATTTCGTCGACCATCACCCTAGCATATCCTTCTGGAATCGGCCGGCAGTGAAAAGTGTCGTCTGGTCCAGAAGAATACACAGAGCCAGCAGCCGCCTTGACCTTCAGATTCATCCACTGTGCCATAAGGTGGCAATTTTGTGCCTGCGTGATAGCATCCACAGGATTCCTGGCAGTAGCCGTGAAGGCAAGCTCTGGCTGAAGCAGCTCGGTGGAAGCCACGCTGCTTCTCCGCTGAGATGGCGGGGTAGCTTCGGGGGAAGCTTCGGCAATTCTTTCCCGATCTGCTTCCCGTTCCTCTATCGCTTGTATTCTGGCCCGCAGCGCCTGGATTTCGGTCATCTCCATTTTCTTCCTCCTGTCGTGGCATTTGTAGCCTCCTGCGTCCGGAAACCCAGCACGCCATGGAAGGGAGCCTGGCGTGCCTCGTGTCCGTCCAGGGTGCTCAGGATTCCCGAGGGCCATAGTCAGCTCGTCGTTCTCTCTGTCGGGGATGAACGTCCCTGCATGCGCTGCTTTGATATACTGCCGCATCTTCCTGAGTGGTGTTTCCAATTGCTTGTCCGTCCAAATGCACCACCCTGTTACAGGGTCCAAGGATCCGCCAGCCCCGAAGAACCAAGTCCGGCAACGTTCTGGCCAGTGCATTGTCTATGGTTCGATCCCTTTCTGAAGCAGATCATTCTCAGCCCTGGCCCACTTAGGCCGGGCTACGAGGTAGCCGCCCGACCCCGTGCGATGGTGATGCATCTTCTTTGCAGCATTTATCCGGTTTGTCTCCGACATCTTCTGACTCTTTTCCGACTTCTTATGGGCCACAAATGCGGGCCAGTCATCTTTGATCTTCTCATATATGCCCACGAATTCTGGAGTCGTTTTCTCTCTGACAAACGTATTCAGTTTTTTCTTCCATGCCCTGAATTGGTCTGCCATCTTCGAAAGTGCATAAGACTTGATTAAGTCCTCTTTAACTGGCTTCGCCGGATCAACCTCTCGCGGTAGGACGAAGTTTGACTTCAGCTCAGTCCAAAGATCTTCTTTCTGCATATCAGTGACATAAGTCACATGAGCGTCGTTTGCAGCCGGCTTTAACCATTGATGGATGCTGATCGGGATCTTGTCCCTAACCAGAACCCCGCACTGATTAACAAATGCGTTCTTTGTGCGGATGGGTGCAATCGGCTTGCCGGAGCGCGAGATTTCTGAGATCTCAAACTTTTCATCCGGCCTCAACTTTTTCTTCGCTCCTCGTCTCTTTACCGAAGATTTGCTTGATCCGGAGGGCTAGAAAAGGAACAAAGACGAGAGTTAATGAATGAATCAATTAACTAGTCAGCACATGCTTAACTAACATATATACCTCCTGGCCGGACTCGGTTCGGTCACCGGAGCCAGCATCACGGTCTCCTTCTTGCACCGGCATTGGGTCACCGGAGCCGTCCTCACGGTCTACTTCTTCCATGTGCATTGGGTCACCGAATTCATCAATATCATAGCCTAGATCTTCCAGCCGCAGCTCTTGTTCGACCTGCTCATCGGTGTCGTTGAGATACGACCTGACGGCATTTTGTCCGTCTGCGATTATGTCCATCAACATCGCTTCTTGTGCTAGGTCTCGGGTGTTGTCGTCCATTGTTTCTACAAATATTTACAACATGCCAATTATTATTCAAACATGACAGATGGATATATTAATGGCAAACGTAGAACTAGCTTCAACCCTCGACTGCTCGGCAATCCACAAACCCTAGACCCCCTCATGTCACATTTTGTCTAGCTAGTGTCAAAGGATTCAACAAAACCAATACTTCATCATTAGGCGAAAGTAACAGTAGCATGATGGTACGAAGCTCTCCAAAGTTGTTTTGGAACGAAGTCCCAGATAAGATAATCCGTAACAAAAGACGGATTAACTTATCAGGAACTCCGTTCCAGAACATCTTTGCATAACTTCGTACCAACATGCCCCGGTTACTTCTGGCAAATGATGAAGTCATGGAATTCTTCAATACTTTGACACTAGCTAGGCAACCTCTCGACCCCCCCGACTTCTCGGCGATCCACAACCCTAGACCCCCTCATGTCACATTTTGTCTAGTGTCAAAGGATTCAACAAACCAATACTTCATCATTAGGCGAAAGTAACAGTAGCATGATGGTACGAAGCTCTCCAAAGTTGTTTTGGAACGGAGTCCCCGGATAAGATAATTCGTAACAAAAGACGGATTATCCTATCAGGGACTTCGTTCCAGAACAACTTTGCATAACTTCGTACCAAAATGCCCCGGTTACTTCTGGCAAATGATGAAGTCATGGAATTCTTCAATACTTTGAAACTAGCTAGGCAACCTCTCTCGACCCCTCGACCCCCAACTTCTCGGCGATCCACAACCCTAGACCCCCTCATGTCACATTTTGTCTAGTGTCAAAGGATTCAACAAACCAATACTTCATCATTAGGCGAAAGTAACAGTAGCATGATGGTACGAAGCTCTCCAAAGTTGTTTTGGAACGGAGTCCCAGATAAGATAATCCGTAACAAAAGACGGATTATTCTATCAGGAACTCCGTTCCAGAACATCTTTGCATAACTTCGTACCAACATGCCCCGGTTACTTCTGGCAAATGATGAA
>LR738715.1:835004894-835030476 GCA_902687465.1 Secale cereale | reverse complement strand
TTTCCTCTTTCTTATTTTCTTCTTTCCTATCCTTCTTTTTCTAAATTTGTAACTTTTGCATATATAAAACTTTCTATATATATTTAGCATATATAAACAAAAAACTATATAGCCACATACACATATATATACATCACATATACACACATCACATATATACAGCAACTTCCTAAGAAAAAATATATTTATATACACATAAATATATATTTAACATATATATTTAGCAAATTCCTAAGAAAAAAAGATATACACATACATATAAATACAGCAACTATATATACTGCAATTTATATAAACATAAAAAAAATACACAGAAATATACTGCAATTTATACATATATACACAGCAACTATATATATATATATATACAGCAATATTAAACATAAAAAAAAGAGCCCCTCATATCGGCAGGGCTGGGCGGCACGACGGCGGCGGGGCGGGGCGGCGACGAGGCGGCGTCGGGGCGCGGCGGCGCGACGGCGGCGGGGCGGGGCGCGCGGCGGCGCGGGGCGACGGGCCGGCCGGGGCGCGGCGACGGCGCGGGGCGGGGCGACGAGGCGGCGTCGGGGGCGACGGCGACGGCGACGGGGCGACGGGGGCGACGGCGACGGCGACGGGGCGACGGGGGCGACGGCGACGGCGACGGGGAAGGAGCAGATCGAGGGAGGCGTCGGGGCGGGGAAGAAAGAAACTGCCCAAAATTTCGCAAGTCCTGGTTATATAGGAGGGGCATTAGTCCCGGTTGGTGGCTGAAACCGGGACTAATGCCCCCCTTTAGTCCCGGTTGCTGCCACCAACCGGGACTAAAGGTCCCTTTTCAGCAGCCCAAAGGGCGGGAAGGAGGGGCCTTTAGTCCCGGTTGGTGGCAGCAACCGGGGCTAAAGGGGGGCATTAGTCCCGATTTCAGCCACCAACCGGGACTAATGCCACCCTTTAGTCCCGGTTGGTGCCACCAACCGGGACCAAAGGCCCTGTGCTGGCGCGGGTGCGGTGGGATGTTTAGTCCCACCTCGCTAGCTGAGGGAGCTCGAGAGTGGTTTATAAGGGCTGCTGCTCCCACCGTCTCGAGCTCCTCTCAAATGCAGGCTTCTGGGCCTAACTCTGCGCGCTGTCCTGTGAGCTTGCTGGGCCTTATATTACAGGTGGATCCTGTGCTATAGGCCTTGCAGGCTCACTGGGCAGCGCCCAAATTTTTTTTTTCCTTTTTTGCTTTATTTATTTCTAAGTTGTTTTTTGCTGTATTTAGAGTTGCTTTATTTATTTTATTTTCTTTGTTTATTTCTAAGTTGTTTTTTGCTGTATTTAGAGTTGCTTTATTTATTTTACTTCCTTTATTTATTTTCTTTGTTGCTTTATTTATTTTATTTTGTTTATACTTAATTACAACAAAATACTTATTGTTGCTATTTATTTCTAAGTTGTTTTTTGCTGTATTTAGAGTTGCTTTATTTATTTTCTTTTCTTTGTTTATTTCTAAGTTGTTTTTTGCTGTATTTAGAGTTGCTTTATTTATTTTACTTTCTTTATTTATTTTCTTTTTTGCTTTATTTATTTTATTTTGTTTATACTTACAACAAAATACTTATTGTTGCTATTTATTTTTCAAGTTTGTTTTGTTTTGTTTTGTTTTGTTAGTGCAAGTAGTATTGAAATTTGAATAGTACAAACGGACAATGGTATCATACTCGTTTGTTACAAAGTTGGCATGGTATCATCATAATAGTTGCGGAAATAACTCTTCACTTTTTCTTCGCTTGTGTCATTTGCTTATTGCGCCGTAACCATGGATAATCTTCATCGTTTATCAGGATGCTTGGGTCAGCCTTGACTTTGAAGGGAGGAATTTCATGAAACTTTTCATAATCTTCAGACATGTCTGTCTTGCCCTCCACTCACAGGATGTCCCTTTTTCCTGAAAGAACTATGTGGCGCTTTGGCTCATCGTATGATGTATTCGCTTCCTTATCTTTTCTTTTTCTCGGTCTGGTAGACATGTCCTTCACATAGATAACCTGTGCCACATCATTGGCTAGGACGAACGGTTCATCAGTGTATCCAAGATTTTTCAGATCCACTGTTGTCATTCCGTACTGTGGGTCTACCTGTACCCCGCCTCCTGACAGATTGACCCATTTACACTTAAACAAAGGGACCTTAAAATCATGTCCGTAGTCAAGTTCCCATATGTCCACTATGTAACCATAATATGTGTTCTTTCCCCTCTCGGTTGTTGCATCAAAGCGGACACCGCTGTTTTGGTTGGTGCTCTTTTGATCTTGGACAATCGTGTAAAATGTATTCCCATTTATCTCGTATCCTTTGTAAATCAATACAGTCGAAGATGGTCCCCTGGACAACAAGTACAACTCATCACAAACAGTGTTGTCACCTCTGAGACGTGTTTCCAACCAACTGCTGAAAGTCCTGATGTGTTCACGTGTAATCCAGTCGTCGCACTGCTCCGGGTGTTTGGAGCGCAGACTGTTCTTGTGTTCATCGACATACGGGGTCACCAATGTAGAGTTCTGTAGAACTGTGTAGTGTGCTTGAGACCAAGAATATCCGTCCCTGCATATTATTGAGTCCCTTCCAAGCGTGCCTTTTCCAGTCAGTCTCCCCTCGTACCGCGATTTAGAGAGACCTATCTTATTAAGGCCAGGAATGAAGTCAACACAAAACCCGATGACATCCTCTGTTTGATGGCCCATGGAGATGCTTCCTTCTGGCCTTGCGCGGTTACGGACATATTTCTTGAGGACTCCCATGAACCTCTCAAAGGCGAACATATTGTGTAGAAATACGGGCCCCAGAATGACAATCTCGTCGACTAGATGAACTAGGACGTGTGTCATGATATTGAAGAAGGATGGTGGGAACACAAGCTCGAAACTGACAAGACATTGCGCCACATCACTCCTTAGCCTTGGTACGATTTCTGGATCGATCACCTTCTGAGAGATTGCATTGAGGAATGCACATAGTTTCACAATGGCTAATCGGACGTTTTCCGGTAGAAGCCCCCTCAATGCAACCGGAAGCAGTTGCGTCATAATCACATGGCAGTCATGAGACTTTAGGTTTTGGAACTTTTTCTCTGCCATATTTATTATTCCCTTTATATTCGACGAGAAGCCAGTCGGGACCTTCATACTGAAAAGGCATTCAAAGAAGATTTCTTTCTCTTCTTTCGTAAGAGCATAGCTGGCAGGACCTTCATACTGCTTCGGAGGGATGCCGTCTTTTTCGTGCAAACGTTGCAGGTCCTCCCGTGCCTCAGCTGTATCTTTTGTCTTTCCATACACGCCCAAGAAGCCTAGCAGGTTCACGCAAAGGTTCTTCGTCACGTGCATCACGTCGATTGAAGAGCGGACCTCTAGGTCTTTCCAGTAGGGTAGGTCCCAAAATATAGATTTCTTCTTCCACATGGGTGCGTGTCCCTCATCGTCATTCGGAACAGCTAGTGCGCCGGGGCCCTTTCCGAAGATTACATGTAAATTATTGACCATAGCAAGTACGTGATCACCGGTACGCATGGCGGGCTTCTTCCGGTGATCTGCCTCGCCTTTGAAATGCTTGCCTTTCTTTCGACATTGATGGTTGGTCGGAAGAAATCGACGATGGCCCAGGTACACATTCTTCCTGCACTTGTCCAGGTATATACTTTCAGTGTCATCTAAACAGTGCGTGCATGCGTGGTATCCTTTGTTTGTCTGTCCTGAAAGGTTACTGAGAGTGGGCCAATCGTTGATGGTCACGAACAGCAACGCCTTTAGGTCAAATTCCTCCTGTTTGTGCTCATCCCACGCACGTACACCGTTTCCATTCCACAGCTGTAAAAGTTCTTCAACTAATGGCCTTAGGTACACATCAATGTCGTTGCCGGGTTGCTTAGGGCCTTGGATGAGAACTGGCATCATAATGAACTTCCGCTTCATGCACATCCAAGGAGGAAGGTTATACATACATAGAGTCACGGGCCAGGTGCTGTGATTGCTGCTCTGCTCCCCGAAAGGATTAATGCCATCCGCGCTTAGAGCAAACCATACGTTCCTTGCGTCCTTTGCAAACTCCTCCCAGTACTTTCTCTCGATTTTTCTCCATTGCGACCCGTCAGCGGGTGCTCTCAACTTCCCGTCTTTCTTACGGTCCTCACTGTGCCATCGCATCAACTTGGCATGCTCTCTGTTTCTAAACAAACGTTTCAACCGTGGTATTATAGGAGCATACCACATCACCTTCGCAGGAACCCTCTTCCTGGCGGGCTCGCCATCAACATCACCAGGGTCTGATCTTATACCGCAACGCACCGCATACCGGGCATGCGTTCAGATCGTTGTATGCACCACGGTAGAGGATGCAGTCATTAGGGCATGCATGTATCTTCTGCACCTCCAATCCTAGAGGGCATACGACCTTCTTTGCTGCGTATGTACTGTCGGGCAATTCGTTATCCTTCGGAAGCTTCTTCTTCAATATTTTCAGTAGCTTCTCAAATCCTTTGTCAGCCACAGCATTCTCTGCCTTCCACTGCAGCAATTCCAGTACGGTACCGAGCTTTGTGTTGCCATCTTCGCAATTGGGGTACAACCCTTTTTTGTGATCCTCTAACATGCGATCGAACTTCAGCTTCTCCTTTTGACTTTCGCATTGTGTCCTTGCATCGACAATGACCCGGCGAAGATCATCATTTGGTTCCTCTTGATCTTCAGCAGCTTCACCTGTTGCAGCATCATTGGGCACATCGTCTGGTTCCTCTTGATCTTCACCAGCTCCCCCCATTGCAGCATCACCGTATTCAGGGGGCACATAGTTGTCATCGTACTCTTCTTCTTCGCCGTCTTCCATCATAACCCCTATTTCTCCGTGCCTCGGTCAAACATTATAGTGTGGCATGAAACCCTTGTAAAGCAGGTGGGAGTGAAGGATTTTTCGGTTAGAGTAAGACATCGTATTCACACATTTAGTGCATGGACAACACATAAAACCATTCTGCTTGTTTGCCTCTGCCGCATTTAGAAACTCACGCACGCCCTTAATGTACTCGGAGGTGTGTCTGTCACCGTACATCCATTGGCGGTTCATCTGCGTGCATTTATATATAATTAAGTGTGTCAAAAACCATTACAGAACATCATAAATAGATAATTAAGTGACCAAATGGATAAAAGTTCATCATCACATTAAAATCAAAGTACATACATATATAGTTCTCATCTAACAACATATAGCTCTCCATACACATCGAAACTATGTAAAACATTTCAACGCGAAAACAAATGCTATCATAATCGCAACCAAGGTAACAATTGATCCAACGGCATAATGATACCAAGCCTCGGTATTAATGGCATATTTTCTAATCTTTTTAATCTTCAACCGCATTGCATCCATCTTGATCTTGTGATCATCGACGACATCCGCAACATGCAACTCCAATATCATCTTCTCGTCCACAATTTTTTTTATTTTTTCCTTCAAGAATTTGTTTTCTTCTTCAACTAAATTCAACCTCTCGACAATAGGGTCCATCTTGATCTTGTGATCATCGATAACTTCCGCAACATGCAACTCCAATTCCATCTTCTCCTCCTCCATTTTTTCCAATTTTTTCTTTAACGAAATGTTTTCCTCTTCAACTAAATTTAACCTCTCCACAAGAGGGTCGGTTGGAATTTCCGGTTCAACTACCTCCTAGACATAATAAAACATCTATGCATGTCAGGTTGGTCGGCATAACTATCATATGCACTAAAACAAATAGTTATAAATTAAAGATAAGATACCACATCCGAATCGTAGACCGGACGAGGGCCCACGTGGGCGGATATCAAAACAATCGCACTATATAATAACAAGCAATAATAAACGTAAGAAAATTAGACAAATATCTATCTAAAGCAATAATAAAAGTAAGAAAAGCATGGACATAACAAGAGGCTCACCACGGTGGTGCCGGTGACGAGATCGGCGGGGGCGATCGACGGCGGCGAAGACGGGGACGGGACGTGACGGACCGCTAAACCTAGACAAATCTCGGAGAAAATAGAGCTTCGAGAGGAGAAAAGCTTAACTAGTGTGGCTCGGGCATTCCACCGAACACGTTGTGTGCATAGGAGGTGAGCTAGAGCACCACTAACCCCTCTCCCCCTCGGCCAGAAAAAAAAACAGAGCAGTGAGCTCTGCTCTTGAGTGAGGGGGTTTATATAGGCAACTCACTGGTCCCGGTTGGTTCTACAAACCGGGGCTAAAGGGGTGCCTTTGGTCCCGGTTCATAAAACAAACCGGGACCAATAGTGGTGGGCCAGGAGCAAGAGCCATTGGTCCCGGTTTTTAGCTCCAACCGGGACCAATAGGTCCAGACGAACCGGGACCAATGGCCCACGTGGCCCGGCCGGCCCGCTGGGCTAACGAACCGGGTCCAGTACCCCCATTGGTCCCGGTTCTAGATTGAACCGGGGCTAATGGGCTGGACCAATGCCCTGTTTTCTACTAGTGTTCACAACGCCGACATCGTTTTCAGGGGAAAGATTCACCTGGACTCTTACAAGTTTGGCAAGCTGCCGGTGAGTGCATAGCCATCCTTTGTATTTGTTTTTATTCCTTTTTTTCGCGCATGCTAAAATGTCAACCTCTTATGTACTTTTCTTTGTGAACTGCATCTCTTTTTTTTTGTTAATTTTTTCAGTGGAAGGCGGAAGCGGACATTGTGTATAAGCGGACTGCAGTTGCGGAAGCCCCTGAAATGTTTTGTGAGCCTCTTGCTAGGGCTGCTCCAATTCGACGGGGTCGTGGTTTTGCTAGGGCTGCTGCTGGAGGTTTTTTCGGACATGCTTCTGGTGATCGCAATAGATTTGTGCAGGTCGATGAGCTTCTCGATAGGGTCATCAATATAACTAGTGATTTCCCAACATCCGGTTCCAGGATGAGGAATATTGCCGGTTTGTTTTCTGAAGGCAAAGGCCCTTCTGAAGCAGAAATCGAGGCCGCTCATAACTTTGACCGTGGGCAACTTGAATTCCTTAAGCAGGCTGTAACGAATATCAGATCTTCATTCGTTCAACTTAAGCAGTCTCAGGATGACAGGTGTGCTGCGTATGAGCAGGAAGCGGATGCAATCGTGAAGGAAATGAACAGGCATGAAGATGTTGTCCGGCCTTCTCTGCCCGACCCCGCAGATGTGGATGTATGTCTTTTTTCCATATGTGAACAGTTTTTTACCCATATTTTGTTATCTATTTTTTCTGTGCGTTTTGTTGCATTGACTATTTGTTTTTTCTATCGTTTTGTTCTTTTCCCAGTGTGTCGGAGAATCCTCCAAGGCTAACGCTGGTCGTGTTGATGAGCACCAGGACCACGACGGTCTTGATTGTGATCACTTGTTTGACAGGCCATTATCGCCCGTTGACGAAGCTGCCAAAGACAATCCTATTGACGAAGTGGTCATGGACAAGGTTTCATTTGTTCCTACCATTTTATTTTATTTGTTACAGTGAACTTCATTGTTTGATTTTTCATGTAGTGTCCAAAACAAACAATCATATTTTTTTTTGCACCAGCAGTGGCAGCGAACTGCATTTTTTAACTTTTTCTTTGTATTTTTTGTGCACCAGAAGTGGTAGTGCACTGCAGTTGTTCTCTAGAGAAGAAGCATCATCTTTTTTTTTAGCAGTGAACTGCATGATCTGGTGTGACGCCCGAGACCGACGTCCCAGAAGATTCCAGAAGTTTCCCGAAGATTCCAGATGTTCCGGGTTGCCCGTGTGGTTCTTTTGTGCTTGTGTTATTTATTTTTGCATCGCATCATGTCATCATGCCATCATGTCATATTTTATTTTTGCATCTCAACCTAAATAATTCGTGTGGACCTTCAGTCCATTTAAATCGAGGGAAGATGTCTTCTCTTTATAACATATAAAAGTCTCCTAATAATTATGGAGCTATATTAATAATTATTCCATTCCTCGGAATTACTCAAACACACTTGCATATTCTCCCCATGTTTTTTTTCACTTCGAGCTTCTCCTTCTAAACCTTGCTAATTCTTTCCGTTGTTTCGAGGCTCCTCCTTTTATCTAAACCCCTTTTATTGCAAGCTAATGTTTTAGTTTTACACTTCCCTTTTTGTTGGAATTATTTTGTTGGGTTGGGTTTATTCCGTAAAGCCTTACAAAATGTCCATCATTTTTTTTTCTTTTCTGTGGCTCTTTCTTTTTGTTTTGCTCTCTCTCTTTATTTCTATTTAAGAAATAAAAGAAGTGCAGCCTCCCTGGCCTATCTCCTCTCCCTCCTTTGGGCCTCCTCCTCCCCTCACCTGGCCCGACTCAGCCCCTCCAACTGGCCCAACTCTCTCAGGCCGCAGCCCAGCTACTCCCTGCGACCGAACCCTAGTGCTAGCGCTCACTCCCTCGTTCCCTCGTGCCGCCGCCAGCCCTCTCCCTCTCGACCCGCTTCCCTCGCTCGAGCCTTTTCCCTATCTCCCCCGATCCCCTTCCTTCGCTCGATCCCCTCTGGCCTCGATCGATCTCGCCTCCTCAAGCGCGCCTCCACAGCGCCCCTGCCATCCCCCCTCCGGTCCCGCATCGCCAGCTATGGTCGCGCGCCGAGCGCGCCCCGCGTTCCTCTCCTCTGGCGTCCTCGCCATGGCGCCTGCGGGCCGGCTAGCTGCTGCATCGCCCCGATGCCTCTTCTCCAGGAAGCCGGCCGCCCCGAGCTGTTCCTCTACCTCGCCCCGTTCAGCGCGTCGTGCCCCGCGAGCGCGCCATCCTCCCTCCATTCCAGCAGCCGCCGGCCGACCTTCCTCCGGCCAGGAAGGCCCCCGCCTCCCCAGCGACGGGAGCAGCCGCCCGTCCCCAAGCGCCCTCGCCCCTGTTCTTCCCCGACGCCCCAGCGCGGCTCCCTTCGTCCGCGCCCCTCGGCTCCGTCCTCCCCGAGCCCGGCGCCTGGCCTCTGCCTCGTCCGCGCAGCAGCGCCGCAGGCCATGCCCTCCTCTCCCGTGAGCTCACCACCGCTGCTCCTCCTTTCGCCAGGAGGCCCCTCGTCCTGCTGCCCTTTTGTTCTGTCCTGTGTGTCTGTTTTTTTTTTGTTGTTTTTGTGTTGCCGTGTGCTGTTACAAATGTCCAGGCACCGTTCGTTGACCAAGTGGAGACCGGAGAAACGGATGCGCCAAGTACATCTACGGAACGAGTTCCACTACCGTCGCCCCGTGTACGACTACCGACGCCCGGAAGCACCAAGTACCACTACCGTCGCCCGAACGTCTACCGTCGACATGTACATCTACGAGAACGTCTATTTCCGCTACCGCCTCGAGAACGACTACTTCCTCTACTTCCACTACTACGGCTACGTCCCTCGACGACTCGATTCCGCCCCGAAACGAGAGTTTCGAAGGTATAACCCCGAGACGTGACCCGTGTGATGCATGTTTGTTGTGTTGTATGGAATGTCTCCCGTGTGTGCTCCGTGTCCGTTTCGTTCATTTTGTTGTTCCTCGGTTGCCTCGTCACCGACTCGTGGGAACCCGGTAACGGGATCGCCCCACCTCTTTCATCTCGTTTGACTCGCTCATGCCATCTTACCTTTTGCATCGGACTCTTAACGAGTTACCGGTACCGATATGTTGCCATGCTTCTTTTTCGGATCGTTGCCGTGGCACCCTTTCGTTCCACCACGGTGACATAAACTTCATATCTCTTAATGTCAACCCTTTTAATAAAACTTGCATAAAACTTGATCATGTCATCCGCATCATGTTAACAACACTTAAATGTTTAATGTTGTTGCTTTATAATTATTAAACATGCTCATGGGGATTTTCCGGATATGTTGTTGTTATTCTCCGGCCTCATTTAAATTGTCTAAATAGTGTAGTTTTATCATGCTTCACCTCTTGCCATGTTAAAAACATTTAATCTTGTCTTGTAAATAACGAGAGTCAACTAAATAATTAAATGTGGTGTTTCGTCAATATGCAACTCGTTGCATATTGCGCTCCACTTAACTTGTAGTGTTGTTTGTGCACTTTGCCATGCCATGCATATTTAAACCGGACATGCATCATACTTGTTTGTGCATCGTATGCCATGTTTATGTTTGTGTGTTTACCGTGTTGTTTCTTTCTTTCCGGTTGCTTCTCTTGTTAGCTTCGGTTTCGTTCCGGAGTTGTGAGGTTTCTCTCGTCAGTGTTGCTCCGTCTTCTTGGATCCGTTCTCCTCCCTCGTGGAATTCCAGGCAAGATGACCGAACCCGGATACCATTACTATCTTTGCCTATTGCTAGAGTATCGTTCTTCAGTAGTTTTGCCTCGATGCCCATGTCTTCTTGTCAGCCTCCTACTTGTAACCAATTGCCATGTTTAACCACCCTACCTACGCAAACCGTTGCTTGGCTATACGTAGGCTTGCTCAGCCCCTCTTATAGCATTGTTAGTTGCAGGTGAAGATTGAAGATGCTTGCTTCATGTTGAAGTTTGGTTGGGTTATATCACACTATATAAATGCTTAAAATGAAATCATCTATATACTGGCAAGGGTGGAAGGCTAAGCCTTTTGCTTGGTGTTTTGTTCCACTCATGCCGTTAGGAACAGTATAAACCGGTGTTATGTTCCTTGATTATGCGTTCCTAACACGGTTGGGGTGTATGGGACCCCCTTGATAAACCGCTAATTGCTAAGTCTTTTCCAGCAAGTCCCAACATTGGTACTATTTGCCTAATAACTAATAAAACTTGCATGTGGACTAGCTATCCCTTTTATCTTAATTCAACCCCCCCGGGCCAGTGCTCCACATGAGTGTTGGTCCGAAACGAGCAGACTGCGGGGCCGCCTCGGGGCAACCTGAGGTATCTGGCATACACCTGTAGGATGACTCATCCGGTCGTGTCCTGAGACCTAGATACGCGCGGCTACTATCAGGGTGTCGACACGCCGGGAGGATTTGCTGGATTAGCCTTACCTTAGTTCGGTTTAACTTGAGCACGGGATTCCGAGAATACTCGGGTCTTCCCAACTATGGAGTTGCGACTCCGCGGATCGTGGGCTTGTGATGGGCCAAGTTGGAACACCCCTGCAGGGTTTGAATTTTCGAAAGCCGTGCCCGCGGTTATGTGGCAGATGGGAGCTTGTTAATTCCGGTTGTAGATAACTTGACACAATGTTCCAATACACTACCAGCGTGTGTACCGTGACTGTCAATTTCCGAATAGGGATTCGGGAGTTGAACACGGTGGGGTTATGTTTGACCGGCTTTAGTTAGGATCACTTCGTGATCATCTTTCGACCGATGCACTTCTCTTCTCGCTCTCTTTTACGTAAGTTAGTGCTAGTTGCTGCTGCAGACTCTTGTTTGTTCCTTCACCTCATATTTCTTTCTTCAGCCTTATCCTCACCCAAAGGCTTAAATAGTCTTGTTACCCGGGAACGGGATTGCTGAGTCCTCTGTGGCTCACAGTTACTTCACCACACCAGATGCAGGTTCAGCCGAGTTTGATGCAGGAGCTGGTTCAGAGCTTCACCAGGAGCTCGTTGAAGAGTTTGTCCGTTTGCTTGTAACGTTTCGATGTTCAGTAGTGGTTTCTACTAGGATTCGATCCTGACCTGTGGATTTATGTTGTTTTGGTATCTTTCTTTTGGATCTTCACCCGTAGTCGGGTTGTGATGTTCTGAATGATGTATTGCTTATGTATTGTATTGTGTGAAGTGGCGAGTGTAAGCCAACTATCTCCTTTTGCAATTTAATCCCTCTTTTACATGAGTCGTGCAAAGATACCAAACTTGAGATCATTCTAGGATGGGCTTATGCCTTTAAGTCGTGCCTCGACACGTAGGAGGTATAACTCCATCCTGGGCATTACAAGTTGGTATTCAGAGCCTTCTCCGACCTAGAAGCCCCACTGGTTGATCGAATCGTTGACGGTTGAGTCTAGGCACACACTGAAAAACTTTTTGAGTCCTATATTATATCGGAGAGTAGGATTTCTTTGCTTCTCATCCCCTTTCTCTCTGGTGAGGACTCCTGACGATTACTCTTATCTCTTCTACTTTCAAAAATTGCACCAATTTTTTTTAGGATCCCGCGAGTATTCTGGGATTGTTTCGATGTTCTTTTGACAAGGATATTGTTCTCGATGCCTCCTGTTCCCGAGGAGTTGAGCTTCGGGGTATCATTGACACAAGCATATCGCGGCAGTACTAAATACTTAAGACGGCCGACATCGAAAATCTCTCCTATACGGCCAGTGGCAAGATAACCCCGACATCACCCAGTACTGGGGAGGTAGTTCGAGAGTATTGCCATAGCTTGTTATAGTGGATGCTTTTCGAAGGTCCGAGGTAAACAGTTTCCGAGAACGACTGGTTATGTGTTGAAGGATGGATACACCTGGATGTAGGTTTAGAGTTGATTGCGCGGTGCTTCCCGTGTATCCCCAACACCTGATTGCATAACTGGAAACTTTCGGAAATCTATAGGTGGGTTCATCAAGTAGTTCTAGGCATTCTTCCAACGGATGCTCGATGTGAAGTTTGGGGTTCTGCATTGAGTGAAGTGGTTTTATGGACTTGTTCTGATCGGGAGTTGCATCTTAAAGGATCCTTGGCTATGCTGATCCGGGGATGACAAAACCCTTTTGTAACACGTTCCATGAGCTTTCAGCACGAAGATGTCGAACGAAACTTCTATCTTGTATTTGTTCTATCTGATCCTTGTTCCTTTTTATTTATCTTTTGTTCTCCAAGTGGCTTCTCGGCGAGTTGACGTACCTGCGGAATTCATCCGTTCAATCCTCTGTTCGAATGATATTGTGAAGATCATGTTGCATATCTACCCTTTGTTTTTGTTTTGATTCTGGTATTCGAGTTGCTTCGATGTCAAATGTTGATTCCATACCTTTTCCTTATCGGTGTTCTCATATTTCTATGGGAGTGCTATTTCTTCTTGATCATCAAGATGGTCATGTTAATCCTTTCCAACCGGTGTGCTTTCTCTTCAAGTTACTCCATACGGACGTCGTTGAGAAATCTGACGATTTGTCTGTTTCATTCATCTCAAGTCGTCTTTGTTTTGCCCACCCTCCCACCCCTTTTCTTTATGGAGTCAGCAATTCTCAGATGAAGTATCCATTTTATTCATGTGTTATTTCTTCATTCATTCCCTTCAATGTTCTTATCCGGTGTTTTCTCAGGAAGATGCTCAAGAGCTTCAAGTTCATCATTCTTTTGTTCTCTAATTCTGCCGGTGGATATAATTCAAGATTTCGGTGTTGATCTTATCCTTTCCTCTTTTCACAATGCTTTCTTATTCCGGTGCACCAATTAATCATTCTCTTCTTGCTATTCTTATCCGGAGTGCTGAAGATTCATAATTCCATTCTTAATCCGTTCAAATTATTTTGAGTTTGTCATCTTATTCAAGCCATTTAATTCAACCGGTGCTATATCTCTTAAGCAATCTTTTCCAACGGTGATTTCCTTGAGTGGGCCCTAACCCACAGGTTTTTTCCCAGGATCTTACCTGACTCTTCTTTTCCGGAGAATTCTTTTCAAAGGTGACGTAAGAATGGATTCCATCAGTCACATGCCTTCTCCAAGATCGCTTTCAAATTCTTTTCTTCATTGGTTCAACCTTTTAATTCTTCATCCGGAGTGCCTCAACAATTCTTATGGCTTTTTTCTCGTCTTCATTCTAAAAATTTGAAGACCGGAGAAGTGTTTCTCTTAAATCTTGGCCCGTTCTCTTGATGAGTTGTGATTCTAGCTTCTTGCCATCCTCATAATTGTTTTCAATTGTGGGAATTGTTTTCATGCCCTTTCAGAGCAATTCTTGAGTTCTTCTCTTTGTGATCCTCCGAAGGCCATCATTTCAGAATATTTCTTCGTTCTCAGTTTTCAACTTCGTCCTTCAACTATTCTTCATTGATGTCTCTTCGTTCGTCTCCATATTTTTTTTTACGGTGGTTCATTCAAGTTACCTCTTCGTTGTTATCGTTTTAATTCATTTGTTCTTTTCATAATCCTACCGGTGAGTCGTTCAAGACTATTCTCAGTTTGTGCTAGATCTCTCTTTAATTCTTTCCAACGAGAATAAGTAGTATGCCAAATCCTTTGGTTGTCATCAATTTAAATTGGTGAAGGAGATGCATGACATAATTCTTATTCTTGTTCCTTCCAAGTGTTTAATTCTTTTGTCCGGAGCTTGTTCATCATATCATATTCTCGGTTCTAAATTCTTCATCTTGTTTTCCGGAGATCCATGTTGTTTCAATTATACCATTTTCAAACTCCATCTAATTCATCGCAGGCCTGAATCTTATTCTTTTCATCTTTCACTTCTCATGCTTTCATTACCGGAGTTCTCATGGTGGTTCATCATGTTTTAATTCATCCTCGTAGTCTTCATCAAGATTCTTGTTGGAGCTCAAGCATTCTTCATCTTGCTTTCCAATTGCTACTCTTCTACCTTATCTTTGCAGATGGTGTTATGTCATTCTTGTCAATTCATTCATGTTTCATGATTCACAAGTTGTCAAGAATGAGATATTTAAACCCATCATTTTCTTTGTTCAGGAGATTCTTTCAACCCCTCATTTTATCTCTTGGAGTCATCTTGGGTTGTATTTCACCTAAAAGCTTTCCCTAAGGATTGTTACTAATTATGGTGCTTGTAAATGACCCAAGTTCTTCATTTATCATGCCGGTGAATTAAGTTTTTCATCTCCTTGTCGATCTCAATCCAAGCAATTGTTTTCGTTAGTGGCTGGTTGTCACCTCATAACTTTGAGATGTTTTCCATAAGCCCACATCAAGATTATTCTTCTCTTTGTTGAATTTCCAACAACTCCGTTCAACCCTTCTTCGTAAGGATGCTATTTCAAATTCAATTTTGAGAGAAGTTGTCTTTTTCTTCTCCGTTCTTTCTTCCCAACGATCTTGCATCTATTCTTTCGTTCCGGAGGCATTGTAATATTGCTCTCTTCGTCCCATCATCTCGTTTTTATCAAGATCATATTCTCTCTTGCTTGTCTTTTAACCGGAGTGTTGTTTTCTTCATTCAAGTTCCATCATCTTATCTACTTTTGCCTCTCTTTTCAACCGGAGTGCTGTCTGAATCTTTCTTACCCCTTGTGCAATTCTTTTAATTGTTCCGGAGGCTGTGTGTTGTTGTTTTCATCAAGTAACATTCCATCTTCTCTATTTCTTGTTCAATTCCTTCCATTTTCAGACGGAGTGCTGTCCAAATTCTGTCATTCTTATTCCTTGGCTATACCGTTGCAGTTTCACATTCTTTTGGTTCGTAAGCTCTTGTTTCATGTCTTTAAGCCTCCAAGGTTCTCATTATGCTCCTTGTTCCTCATTTTACCGGAGTGCTCTTAACTTCGTTCATCTCCGTTGCATTCTTCTTTCATTTTGTTCAACCTCTCAAGGTTCTTTAGTTTCACTCGTCTGTCAAAGAAGCAACTTTGTTTTACCTCTTCCTCTTCGTTTTTACCCGGTGATATCTCTAGGATCTCGGGTCGAGATCCTCTGTTAGTGTGGGAGAGTTGTGACGCCCGAGACCGACGTCCCAGAAGATTCCAGAAGTTTCCCGAAGATTCCAGATGTTCCGGGTTGCCCGTGTGGTTCTTTTGTGCTTGTGTTATTTATTTTTGCATCGCATCATGTCATCATGCCATCATGTCATATTTTATTTTTGCATCTCAACCTAAATAATTCGTGTGGACCTTCAGTCCATTTAAATCGAGGGAAGATGTCTTCTCTTTATAACATATAAAAGTCTCCTAATAATTATGGAGCTATATTAATAATTATTCCATTCCTCGGAATTACTCAAACACACTTGCATATTCTCCCCATGTTTTTTTTCACTTCGAGCTTCTCCTTCTAAACCTTGCTAATTCTTTCCGTTGTTTCGAGGCTCCTCCTTTTATCTAAACCCCTTTTATTGCAAGCTAATGTTTTAGTTTTGCACTTCCCTTTTTGTTGGAATTATTTTGTTGGGTTGGGTTTATTCCGTAAAGCCTTACAAAATGTCCATCATTTTTTTTTCTTTTCTGTGGCTCTTTCTTTTTGTTTTGCTCTCTCTCTTTATTTCTATTTAAGAAATAAAAGAAGTGCAGCCTCCCTGGCCTATCTCCTCTCCCTCCTTTGGGCCTCCTCCTCCCCTCACCTGGCCCGACTCAGCCCCTCCAACTGGCCCAACTCTCTTAGGCCGCAGCCCAGCTACTCCCTGCGACCGAACCCTAGTGCTAGCGCTCACTCCCTCGTTCCCTCGTGCCGCCGCCAGCCCTCTCCCTCTCGACCCGCTTCCCTCGCTCGAGCCTTTTCCCTATCTCCCCCGATCCCCTTCCTTCGCTCGATCCCCTCTGGCCTCGATCGATCTCGCCTCCTCAAGCGCGCCTCCACAGCGCCCCTGCCATCCCCCCTCCGGTCCCGCATCGCCAGCTATGGTCGCGCGCCGAGCGCGCCCCGCGTTCCTCTCCTCTGGCGTCCTCGCCATGGCGCCTGCGGGCCGGCTAGCTGCTGCATCGCCCCGATGCCTCTTCTCCAGGAAGCCGGCCGCCCCGAGCTGTTCCTCTACCTCGCCCCGTTCAGCGCGTCGTGCCCCGCGAGCGCGCCATCCTCCCTCCGTTCCAGCAGCCGCCGGCCGACCTTCCTCCGGCCAGGAAGGCCCCCGCCTCCCCAGCGACGGGAGCAGCCGCCCGTCCCCAAGCGCCCTCGCCCCTGTTCTTCCCCGACGCCCCAGCGCGGCTCCCTCCGTCCGCGCCCCTCGGCTCCGTCCTCCCCGAGCCCGGCGCCTGGCCTCTGCCTCGTCCGCGCAGCAGCGCCGCAGGCCATGCCCTCCTCTCCCGTGAGCTCACCACCGCTGCTCCTCCTTTCGCCAGGAGGCCCCTCGTCCTGCTGCTCTTTTGTTCTGTCCTGTGTGTCTGTTTTTTTTTGTTGTTTTTGTGTTGCCGTGTGCTGTTACAAATGTCCAGGCACCGTTCGTTGACCAAGTGGAGACCGGAGAAACGGATGCGCCAAGTACATCTACGGAACGAGTTCCACTACCGTCGCCCCGTGTACGACTACCGACGCCCGGAAGCACCAAGTACCACTACCGTCGCCCGAACGTCTACCGTCGACATGTACATCTACGAGAACGTCTATTTCCGCTACCGCCTCGAGAACGACTACTTCCTCTACTTCCACTACTACGGCTACGTCCCTCGACGACTCGATTCCGCCCCGAAACGAGAGTTTCGAAGGTATAACCCCGAGACGTGACCCGTGTGATGCATGTTTGTTGTGTTGTATGGAATGTCTCCCGTGTGTGCTCCGTGTCCGTTTCGTTCCTTTTGTTGTTCCTCGGTTGCCTCGTCACCGACTCGTGGGAACCCGGTAACGGGATCGCCCCACCTCTTTCATCTCGTTTGACTCGCTCATGCCATCTTACCTTTTGCATCGGACTCTTAACGAGTTACCGGTACCGATATGTTGCCATGCTTCTTTTTCGGATCGTTGCCGTGGCACCCTTTCGTTCCACCACGGTGACATAAACTTCATATCTCTTAATGTCAACCCTTTTAATAAAACTTGCATAAAACTTGATCATGTCATCCGCATCATGTTAACAACACTTAAATGTTTAATGTTGTTGCTTTATAATTATTAAACATGCTCATGGGGATTTTCCGGATATGTTGTTGTTATTCTCCGGCCTCATTTAAATTGTCTAAATAGTGTAGTTTTATCATGCTTCACCTCTTGCCATGTTAAAAACATTTAATCTTGTCTTGTAAATAACGAGAGTCAACTAAATAATTAAATGTGGTGTTTCGTCAATATGCAACTCGTTGCATATTGCGCTCCACTTAACTTGTAGTGTTGTTTGTGCACTTTGCCATGCCATGCATATTTAAACCGGACATGCATCATACTTGTTTGTGCATCGTATGCCATGTTTATGTTTGTGTGTTTACCGTGTTGTTTCTTTCTTTCCGGTTGCTTCTCTTGTTAGCTTCGGTTTCGTTCCGGAGTTGTGAGGTTTCTCTCGTCAGTGTTGCTCCGTCTTCTTGGATCCGTTCTCCAACCTCGTGGAATTCCAGGCAAGATGACCGAACCCGGATACCATTACTATCTTTGCCTATTGCTAGAGTATCGCTCTTCAGTAGTTTTGCCTCGATGCCCATGTCTTCTTGTCAGCCTCCTACTTGTAACCAATTGCCATGTTTAACCACCCTACCTACGCAAACTGTTGCTTGGCTATACGTAGGCTTGCTCAGCCCCTCTTATAGCATTGTTAGTTGCAGGTGAAGATTGAAGATGCTTGCTTCATGTTGAAGTTTGGTTGGGTTATATCACACTATATAAATGCTTAAAATGAAATCATCTATATACTGGCAAGGGTGGAAGGCTAAGCCTTTTGCTTGGTGTTTTGTTCCACTCATGCCGTTAGGAACCGTATAAACCGGTGTTATGTTCCTTGATTATGCGTTCCTAACACGGTTGGGGTGTATGGGACCCCCTTGATAAACCGCTAAGTGCTAAGTCTTTTCCAGCAAGTCCCAACATTGGTACTATTTGCCTAATAACTAATAAAACTTGCATGTGGACTAGCTATCCCTTTTATCTTAATTCAACCCCCCCGGGCCAGTGCTCCACATGAGTGTTGGTCCGAAACGAGCAGACTGCGGGGCCGCCTCGGGGCAACCTGAGGTATCTGGCATACACCTGTAGGATGACTCATCCGGTCGTGTCCTGAGACCTAGATACGCGCGGCTACTATCAGGGTGTCGACACGCCGGGAGGATTTGCTGGATTAGCCTTACCTTAGTTCGGTTTAACTTGAGCACGGGATTCCGAGAATACTCGGGTCTTCCCAACTATGGAGTTGCGACTCCGCGGATCGTGGGCTTGTGATGGGCCAAGTTGGAACACCCCTGCAGGGTTTGAATTTTCGAAAGCCGTGCCCGCGGTTATGTGGCAGATGGGAGCTTGTTAATTCCGGTTGTAGATAACTTGACACAATGTTCCAATACACTACCAGTGTGTGTACCGTGACTGTCAATTTCCGAATAGGGATTCGGGAGTTGAACACGGTGGGGTTATGTTTGACCGGCTTTAGTTAGGATCACTTTGTGATCATCTTTCGACCGATGCACTTCTCTTCTCGCTCTCTTTTACGTAAGTTAGTGCTAGTTGCTGCTGCAGACTCTTGTTTGTTCCTTCACCTCATATTTTTTCTTCAGCCTTATCCTCACCCAAAGGCTTAAATAGTCTTGTTACCCGGGAACGGGATTGCTGAGTCCTCTGTGGCTCACAGTTACTTCACCACACCAGATGCAGGTTCAGCCGAGTTTGATGCAGGAGCTGGTTCAGAGCTTCACCAGGAGCTCGTTGAAGAGTTTGTCCGTTTGCTTGTAACGTTTCGATGTTCAGTAGTGGTTTCTACTAGGATTCGATCCTGACCTGTGGCTTTATGTTGTTTTGGTATCTTTCTTTTGGATCTTCACCCGTAGTCGGGTTGTGATGTTCTGAATGATGTATTGCTTATGTATTGTATTGTGTGAAGTGGCGAGTGTAAGCCAACTATCTCCTTTTGCAATTTAATCCCTCTTTTACATGAGTCGTGCAAAGATACCAAACTTGAGATCATTCTAGGATGGGCTTATGCCTTTAAGTCGTGCCTCGACACGTAGGAGGTATAACTCCATCCTGGGCATTACATCTGGTGTTTGTTTTTTAGTTGTAGAACTGCAGATTTGGATAATAGTTTTATTTATGTTTTAATGTTTTTAAGGTTGCCGAATCAAATGTGGAGATACATGGGAAGGAGGCAGATGGTGACGACGCTGGCAAGGATGAGGAGGCTGACAAGTGTGAAGAGATGGAAGGCGACGACGCTCCCCTGGTGAGTATAGAGAATTTTTGCATTTTTGTGTTTTATTTTTTATTTTTTGTGGTAGCTTCATGGTCCGTTTTTATTAGTGAACTGCATTCTAGCTTTTTTTGTGTAATGTGTTTTATTTTGTTAACTCATCAGAACTGCGGATTAAATGTTGAAATCCAAGCGGAGCGCAACATTGGGGATGATAACGTGGAAGGGAGAGGAGGGCAGGAGCCTGATGCGGAGGTTGATAATGCAGAAGGTAGAGAAGGAGGGGAGTGTCCTGTCGAGGTTGATAAGGCACAAGAGAGAGAAGGAAGGGATGACATCATGGATTGTGATAAGGATGAAGAGAAAGAAGGAGCTCCTGGTGTTACAGTTGAAGTTGCAGAAGAGACAGAAGGAACTCGTAGAGTCGGATTTGACGATGCCGGGACATCCGCTGGCATCGATGGTGTTGTTGTGCCTACTGTTTTGTTGGTTGGCGACGAGGTGCCTGATAAATTTTGTTTGGTCCCTCGCGCCCCCGAGCAATCTGTCGGCAATCTGGCTTTCCCAGCCGATACAACCAAAGCCCCAGCCGAGACAGTTTCGATTGATTCCGAAGAGGAACAGCCGAGACTTTCTTAGGACATGAGTAATCAAGCGCCGCTTGACGATGATATCACCGGGCTGGAGCACTTGACGCTCAGCGAAGATGTATACGAGCAGCCGCAGGAAGTTTATTCTGAAACCGAAGGTAAGCGAACTGCATTATTTTTTGTTCTTTTTCCCGGGGGCGAAATGGACCGTGTGTGTGTTTATAATCTGATATCGTCCCCACCCTGTATGCAGATGAGGAATTACCTGTTGTTACTCCTTCAAGTATTGATCCAGCTCTTATGAGGAGATACAATGAGTTGTATGACGCTGTTACGAGGGCTAGGAGGGACAAGAAGAAGCAGTATGATATTTTTTGTCTTACGCCCCGGTTAATTAATATGTTATTTTTTCAGGGACGCTCCCATCTTATCACTTTTTGCTGTGCTTTTTTCTTCTTGTCTGAAGGCATCTAGTTGCGTTCAAGGGAGAGTTTGGTGATATTACTATCGGCCATGTTGGCGAGTCTTTCTGGTCGTATGGAACGCTGAGCACGCGCCTCGCAAACATTGGCGTGTCTATGCTAGCTGAAAGGTTCAAAGGATCTCAAACTATGATTGTCCCGTACAACCTATGCGTAAGCATTTTCATTAATTTATATTTTATCTCCCTCGTCCAATTTTTATTTGTGCTATAACAATTTTTCATTAACTCTCTGGTTTTGTCTTTTTTGCAGAATTTCATTTGGAACGGTGGTGCCACAAATAGGGCTTTGAAAAAGATGTTTTCTTCAAGCGCAGAGGAACGTGCGGACAAGAAAAACTTGGTAACGCATCTTGACCATTTTTCGTCATCTTGAAAATAAGTTTTCTGTTTTTTCTATTTTTTCTCATCTGTTTTGTTTTATTCTTTTTTTTTATTTCAGATTATGTTTGCAACATTTGACCCTCCTCCCGCAACAGTGAAGGACGCGATAGGCCACTACTGCTTGGTCACTTTGAACCTGTGAGAGAAGCGTTTTGAGGTCCTGGACTCATTGAATGAAGGAGACAGCGCTGCTGCAAGTGTTGTCTCCAGGAAAATGGTCAGGAACATCAAAAAGTCTGGAAAGATGGCAGCGCAAGCTGCGACGAGCCGTTGAACCCTCCCACCCTGGACGGCTATGCGCTGACTCATATTAACGTCCCGCAACAGGGAAACGGGTTTGTACCTGTTCTCCTTTTTTCTTTTTCCTCCTTCATTTTTTCTTGTGTAAGTGAGCTGCATTGTTTTTACTAAATTAGAAGCACCTTTTCCCTTGAGCGAACTGCATTACTAATGTGTTATTTGTTGTTCTCCCTCGGTAATCTTTTGTGTGTATGGAGCTGCATTGTTCTACTAACATCAATAGCACTTTTATTACTGAGTGAACTGCATTGTTAATGTGTTTTGTGTTGGTTTTTCTTTGCAGGCATGATTGTGGATTTTACATGTTCCAGTTCATGCAGACCTGGGATGGTGAAACGATTGCCAAGTTTGGGAAGGAGCAAATTGGCTACATCAGGAAGGCGATGCTCTATAGTTGGCTGACCTCGTCGCATTGCTGTCTGGACCTGACATCACTTTTAATTTTTAAAGAAGGTTATTACATTTTTTTTTGAGTCACACACCTTTTTTATTAAGTGAACTTCATTGGTACAGAGAGGGTAGGTCGACTACTTTTGTTAAGCTTTTTTAGTAGAACCCCATTTGTGTGTTTAAAAATGACTTTTCCTTAGGGAACTTGATGATTCTTTTTCACTACTTTTGCTCATTATCCAATTTTTTTTTGTGTGCAGGCTTTGATGAAGGCGCACACCAAGGAGGTATTTCCTTGTTTGAAACTCAGGTTCATACTCCAACTATTCAGAAACTTGTCCTTGATGAACCTCCCGTCAAGGTCGTGAAAGAACCTGTGTGTAAGATGTTGAGGAGTGACGCCGGCACTTCGAAGGAAAAAGCTCTTGAGAAATATCCTGTCAATGTCAAGCATGTGAAGAAAGCTGCGAGCCCTCCGAATGCTGAAGATAGCGATGATGATTTTGAGAGGCCACCACCAGTGCCTAGGAGGACCAGGAGCGCAGCTGTGGAACCCTCGACGGACAGCGAGGCACTAATTCTATCAAACAGGAGGCCTGTGCAGAAGCCATCAAAGTTTCGATCTCCTGTAGAGAAGTTGAATCCTGCGAGATTCAGCCATCTTGTGGAGATGAGGAAAGTCTTGCAACTCATCACGAGCACACAATTCAGGCAGAAATACAGCGAGTCAGTTCTTTTTTCGTTAGTTTTTTTATAGTTTTTTGATTTTTAATGTGTGTAATGTTCTTTTCTATGTTTTTGCTTTTGTGCTACTAACCCCCCCCCCCACCTTTTGCCGTTTCTTTTGTGCAGGTCCGCGCTTTTCCTGCACAGGAATCCTATCGAACTCTACACCGTGTCTGTGGACTACATGTTCTTAACTTTCACCAAAGGTGGTTTTATGGACTCGGAATTGATGGATCATATCATCAGGTTCTGGAAGAATGACGAGAGTATGAATGTGGTTTATCGATCTGGCGAACGCGTTCTGCTGTCTCCTTTGTTTATCACAGTATTTCTCTTTTTTTTTTCTTATTTTTTTCTGCTCTAGTGAACTGCAGTAAATAGTGTATAATAATTTGTTTTTAGAATGTACTGAACTGCATACATTTTTTTTGTGTGTGTGTCTTAACCGATGCATCTTAAAACGAAACAAATTATGGTGAGAATTTTGTGAACTGCATACTGTTTTTTAGAGAAGCGTGATCCGTTTTTTTATTAAGCGTCGGAGCGAACATATTTTTAAGGTGAACTGCATTAACTTTCTTTTCTGAATTACCCACACGCAGTATGTGCTTCAAATGAATGATCACGCGGATAGAGATGCAAATGGAAATGTTGTGTTGCCTTTTGTCCATAGCAAGTTTAACGTCGAAGATGCAGCACAGCAGTTCGAACTTTATGTCCGTGATGACGAGAACCTTCATGATTGTAAATTAGTAAGTTATCAGATTTGCTTTTGTTCAGTCTTTTTGTATTTTTTTTCTGTCCAAATTTTTTACAGTAATCCCTTTTCACTGATCGATTCCATAACAAATTTGATGAAACAAAATCAGATTCTGTTACCACGGTTGAAAGACCAGCATTATTCGCTATACACGATGAATAGGCACCACGAGACCCTTGACATTCATGACACTAGGAGGTACATCGGACCGGTTGATCAAACGACGCGGTGGCATAAGTCTGAATACCACAGCGACCGCACTGAAATGGTATAAATTTTCCTTTTTTCACCTTTCTTGTTTTTTTTCATGCGTGGGCGTGTTGAACAATTTTTGTTGTGATGTGTATTTTTGTTTTTTTTATTTTCCACCAGATGATCAGGATGACTGCATTGTTGAAGAGGGTTTATGGAGAAAAAGAGTACAAGAGAAAGGAGTCGGTAGACTGGGTGGGTGTTTCAAAAAAGCTAGCTATTTGGGCACCCCTGAGCAGGGCCGCAACGAGTGCGGCTTTTATGTTCTGAAGATGGCTCAGTATTACGACGACAAAACCTTTGTTGTGAAATTCGGAAAGCGTAGTGTAAGTATCTTCTTTTTAACTCAGCAATATCTCCTCATTCCTAGAAAACATGGTCGTAGATGATGTTGTATATTTGTTTATTTTATTTTTTTTCTTCATCGCAGGAAGCTGTTATTCAGGATTGGAAGACTGAGTTTTTGTTCCAGATTCTGTTCCACCCAGAAAACATGGTCGTTGCCACCGAGTTCCCGGAGGATCTAAGAAATCTCTGCGTTTCTCTTGGCTTCTCTCCAAGATTGGATCCGAAGGAGCAGGATGAGGCATAAATGATAGCAGATCTTTTTTCTATGTGTGTTGATGTCTTGTTCGTGTGTGCTCCAGAACTTTATGTAAACAGCAATGTATGGTCGCTGTGTGTAGTTCTCGATGCCCAAAGATGTAAACACCATGCTGTGTGCTTTTGTATATATCGGTCTAGTTAGTTTTTGTTTGTGTGTGTTTTTTTTGGTGGCACATGGTGACAATGTCAAATATGTGCATAATGGAGCTTTCAGCCAACTCCTCCTTGTGAGTTGTAACATGTTCGCAGCGCACTGCGTTATCTCATATGATTAGCAGCCAAGTTTTTTTTTAAATACATGCATCCGCACTGCATCTCACCTTATCACATGGGACTGCAAAGACGAATTCAACGTGTTTGTCGTCGAGTTTCAAAATTCATCCGCACTGCAGCCAAGTTTTTGTTTTTCACATTTTTTTTGCACTAAGCGCACTGCATTGTGTACTCGAAGCGTACTGCAGTGCAAGCTTTTAAACGCGACGCACGCACTGCAGTGTACGCGAATCCTAGTCTGACTCTACATTTTTTTGTCTTCTAACTGCATTCTGTATTGATTCATGGCCATGTCAGGTTCTATAGGACGAAGAGAACTGCATTCTCCAAATAACATTCCGATCTCAGAGTTATTATACAGAAGAGAACCGCATTCTGAGATCTTATTTTCTTTTTCGTATAGAAGAGAACTGCATTTTATCAAACATATTACAAGTTAATATGTTTTTTTTAAATGTAAAACTGCATATGTGTTGATCTACGCCCGTTTTCCTAGTGCTTCTTCTCAGATTGTGTACTGCAGTTCGCATCCACGACGAATGCGATGGAGTAGTCATCTTTGCAGTTCGCTTCCGCCCGTCATGCATGACTGAGGCAGGATGCTTCAGCGACGGACCACCCCCGGTGGTCTTGGGGGCGAAGGTGAGGTGCGCCGTCGCTTCCTAAACGCCGCCGCGGAAATATCGTCGCCGGCGGACTGCATTGCCGGCCGTTTTGGCTCGCTCCCCGTGGTGCTTGGCGCGGAAAAAGGCGGGGAGGGGTGGGGGGTCGCCGCCGGCCGCCGGGGCGGTGGCGCGGAAGAAGGCGGGGAAGGCTGGGTGTCGTCGCCGGCCGCCGGGGAGTTGGCGTTGTAGGAGGCGGGGAAGGGTGGGGGAGGAGGCCCGCCGCCGGGGCGCTCCCGCGCTAGGAGGCAGGGAGCGGTCGGGGAGGACGCCGGCCGCCTGGGCGCTCCCGCGCTAGGAGGCGGGG
>LR738715.1:834971147-834997438 GCA_902687465.1 Secale cereale | reverse complement strand
TTTAGGGTTTTTCGGCCCGGAAAACCGTAGAAAACGCATGTGACGTCGAAAAATCCCGAAATCTGTCATGCATGCTTGTCATGATGCCTGTAGTACGTGGAAAAAGTTAGGGGCCATTTGGTGTAGGCGCAAAAAAAAACCTAGTTGAGGGTAGCCCTACCGGCATAACCTAACGGTGATGGTTGAACTGGGGTTCGTGATCGCATGCATGCAATGTAACCAAAATTTGCGGGGGCGTGTGGATGGGCAATGCAGGCCCCCACGCAAGAAATGAAGTAAATCGGACACCGAACGCACGTTGCGTCACGTTCGGGGCAGTGTTTTAGGGTTTTTCGGCCAGGAAAACCGTAGAAAACGCATGTGACGTCGAAAAATTCCGAAAACTGTCATGCATGCTTGTCATGATGCTTGTAGTACGTGGAAAAAGTTAGGGGCCATTTGGTGTAGGCGCAAAAAAAAACCTAGTGAAATAACCGAAGTTAGTCAGTGAATAGTGATTTTAAAAACAATAAACGGAATTAATAAAAGAGTCCGACGTATATATGCATGTCCATCGGGGGTCAAAGCCCTAGTCCACGCCGCCTCCACGATACTCATCGCACGCCACCTCCACGATCTCCACCACACGCCACCTCCACGCCCGCCGCCCACTCGCCATCTGCGCCTGCCGGCCCCGAGGGTTTCTGCTGCCGACGCCGTCCCCTAGCCATCTGCGCCAGCCGCCTCTCCTCCCTCGACGCCACCTGTGACCGCCGCCCTCGACGCCACCTGCTCCCGCCGCCCGCGCACAATTACGTCGCCGCTGGTCCCGACACCATCTGTCAAGGACGCGACCCGACGCTGCCCCCCACCTCGCCTTCGCCTCACCCCCCCATCCGAATGACCGAGGTAATTTTTTTTCCATAATTAATGTTCAATCATCATGTTTGGAAGAGATGTAGTACGAGTGCTAGGTGGCTTCTCACCCCTCGTTGGTTACCCCAAGTGGAAGGTTTGAGATGCAGTGTAGCAGAAGTTTTCCCTTGGTAATACCAAGGATCGATTTCCCAGAGACTCCCAGTTTCAACAAGAAGGTTTCAACTGCTAACGGCGCCGGATATTAGCAATCAACGTGGACCTGCACACAGATACAAATAACTTTGCTCCCAACGAGTACAGAGAGGTTGTCAATCCCTCCGGCCTTGTAGTATACAAAGGATCAAATGCAAGTGATAATAGTGATAGGTATAATTGCAATAGTAAGTAAATAGCGGAAAAGTAAATAGCGGATGCGATCAATGATGGTAATATGGACCGGAATCTCATGATGTTCACTAGTGATGTCTCTCTCCCAAAAGACGATAAAACAGCTATGTGAGGTAAACGAATTACAGCTGGGCAATTGACAGGACCATGTGCGCAAACCAATGCTGACTACATTGCAAGAAAGGTTGAGGTTCAAAGCATGGGCGGTACGCCAAAGTAAGTAGACCGAAATCCATCAATATCTACTACTAATCATCCACCTTGAGATATCTATCCAGAACATCTCGCTGGTATTAAGTTGCGAGCCCCACCCATAGTGTAAACTCAAAGCAACAGACAACTGCATTAAAAGAACTTTGCGTAAAGTAAACAGTCCTTGCACCCGCGGGCACAAGCACCGTTGTTTTCCCCCTTGTGGCAACATCACATCCCCTAGACTCATGTTTCTGTCACTCAAACTAGTCATCGAGGGGCATGAACCCACAATCGAGCATAACGTTCCCTCTTGGAGTCACTACCTACTACTTGGCCAAAGCAATAAATAACAACGGAGAACATGCAAGAATTACTTACGAACATAAACATAAAAGAGGTGAATCAAATATATTACTCAAACACAATCTGAAAATAATCTCATAATCCATCGGATCCCAGCAAACTCATCATAGCAACAGCATAAGGATTACATATGTGCCTCGATCATGTAGGGCAGCTCACGAGGATTAATTAGTGAAGCACATGAACGGGAGGAGAACATCACATAGCTACTGGTCATGGACTCATGGTCCAAGGGAGACTACTCACAACTCATCCGGGAGGCGTCCATGGTGGTGGAGAAGCTCCCGGTGGTGATCCTCCCCTCCGGCAGGGTGCCGGGAAGAGTTCTCCTGGTGCTCCCGATCTTGGAAGCGGCGGCGGCGGCAGAACAGAGATGGGATCGCGAAAAGAGTTCCTGTTTTGAGGGTTTCGGGAGACGCTTTAAATATATGCCAAAGGGGGGCATCGGAGGAGCCTCGGGGGGCCCAGGCGCATCCCGGCGCTGCCCAGGGGGGGCGCGCCGCCAGGGCGCCTGGAGCCCTGGTGCCCCCCCCCCCCCCGGCTGTCCTTCGGGCGCACGGTAGTTTCTAGAACGCTGATTTTTTATATAATTTTTCTGGATTTTTCCTGGCAGTTCTCGTAACGTGAAAACCTAAAATACAAAAACAGCCGAAAACAGAAACTGGCACTGGGGTGCACTGAGTTAATAGGTTAGTCCAAATATGATCAAAAGTGTATGGAAGTGTATAAATATCTTAGCAATATCACCCAAGAGAGGCATGGAGCAAGCAGAAGTTATAGATACGTTTTGGACGTATCAACATCCCCAAGCTTAATTCCTGCTCGTCCTCGAGTAGGTAAATGATAACAAGAATAATTTCTGTGGTAACATGCTATAAACCATATAGGACTTTTTCATAGTCATATGACAAAAGCTTACTGAGACAATGAATCTATAGTAATTAAGTTGCCTCATGAGAAAATCACAAAGAACTGAAAGTTTTACAATATGGTACTGAAACATCAAATAGATTTGCAATGAATATGATGTGCAAGTACGATAAAGTGATATCTAGCTTGCCCCCTTTAATGAAGCAAAACATGCAGGGGCACCTTCAAGGTTTAAGTGATGACTAGATACAATGATTTCAGAATAAATTATATCGCAATCATGCAAAAGATAATGCTACTTTGGGACAATGCACATTACACTCAGAATGACAATCATGCTCTCAGTAGTTGGTGCTTTTAAAAGAAGGTGGAGACTCAACATAAAAGTAAAAGAATGGCCCTGCGCAGAGGGAAGCAGGGATTACTCATGTGCTAGAGCTTTTATTTTGAAAACATAGAAACAATTTTGTCAACGGTAGTAGTACTTCATATGTGTTATGCATAAGACATCCTATAAGTTGCAAGCCTCATGCATCGAATACCAATAGTGCTCGCACCTTTTCCTAATTAGCTCGGATTTCCATGGATTGTCATTGCATTACATAAGTTTCAACCAAGTGTCACTAAGGGGTATCTCTATGTCACCTGTACAAAGGTCCAAGGAGATAGATCACATTTGATTTCTCGTTTTTGATAGATCTCAACTTGAGGACATCCATACCAGGACAACATAGAAAATAGATAATGGACTCCTCTTTAATGCTTAAGCATATTCTCATAAGAGATTGAGGATTAATGTCCAAGCTAAAACTTCCACCATGATACATGGCTTTGGTTGGCAGCCCAATGTTCTTCTCTAACAATATGCATACTCAAACCATTCAACCCATGGCAAATCACCCTTACTTTAGACAAGACGAACATGCATAGCAACTCACATGATATTCAACAAAAGTGTAACAGTTGATGGCGTCCCCAGAAACATGGTTACCGCTCAGCAAGCAACTTATAAGAAAATAAGATACATAAGCAACATATTCTTTACCACAATAGTTTTTAAGCAACTTTCCCATGAACTATATATTGCAACTGAAGGTTTTAAAGGTAGCACATGTAAATTTACTTGGAGTGGCAGTGAAATACCACATATAGGTAGGTATGATGGACTCGTATGGCATAACTGGTTTAAAAGGATGTGGATGCACAAGCAGTCAGTCCGCTTAGTATAGGTGGAGGTTAGCAAAAGACTGGGAGCGACCAACTAATAGAGCAATGACGGTCATAATCATGCAGAGCGACAAAGCAACATTGAATCAGGCATGGAAGTTATATCGCTACTCAGAAATAAAAGATTATCAAGGCTTGACAGACTTTCTTTACAGTCTTAAATATGCGTGAGCATACGCCAAGTCAATCAAAATAAATTCTTGAGGGAAGATATTACTAAACCATACCACATCATTGGCAAACAAATCATGTTGGTACTCCAATAACACATTGGGAATCCCCCAGCTATTTGAGACTAACCATAAGAAAACCTGAACTACTAAGCGCCATTATGCACGTAGCATCTTTATCATAGACATATTAACCAATGCAACGGAAGCAAACTCTCCTAATAAGGTGAGCATGGTAATTAAAGAGAGTTCAAGCAACCAACTAAACAAAAGCTCTTGAAAAGATAAGCATGAATACTAAGAGCAGAGCATGATAGTAGCTATTAAAAGACAAAGAACACACACAGCAAAGATGGACATGAAAATTCTATGTTATGTTCTAGGTAGAAGTGGAGCGTGTTTCTCTCCCACATAAAGAACGCTGAGTTCCGACTCATTATGAAAAACTAAAAAGGAAACTAAAAGCAAGACGCTCCAAGCATAGCACATAACACATGAAGTGATTAAAATATAGTGAAACGAAAGACGAACTGATAATGTTGATGGAGAAGGGGATGCACGGGGGCATCCACAAGCTTGGACGCTTGAGTCTCCTTGAATATTTCTTGGGGGTGCATGGGGGCATCCCCAAGCTTGAGCGCTTGACACTCCTGGATCTTTTTATCATCTTCCCCCGCACACTTGAAAACTCCCTTCATACATAACTCATCATAATCTGATTAGCGAGGTTAGTACCCATAATAAAATAATTGTACCTTGCTGGAAATAAAGATATTCTTGAAGGTCTACTGTTTCTCAAGATTGCCAAAAGGTTTTTGCAAAGAAAAAGCAAGCTCTAGGTTTGCAAAATGAAGGAAAAGCAAAACAGGACATAATCTGTGAAAAACAGAACAGCAGGTAGTAATTGATTTGTTCGGGGCACTTCTGCAACTCTAATCAAAAAACTCAGAACAGAAGCATGAAATACAATTATATAGAGAATGCTGTCGAAAAAATTCAGACCAAAAAGATGATCTGATGATTTTATACGAATTTTTCTATCCAAGGACAGAATATGTTTCCTGGACAGCACCTCACAACTTTTGAACTTTCTTGCAATCAGAGGCTACACTTGGCACAAAATTGAAAAGTAAAGATACAATGATGATGCTACAGTAGCAACAACATCAAGACACAACAAAAGCAAAATAAATTTATTCATTGGGCTGCCACCCAAAAGCGCTTTCTTTTATGCCTTTAAGTTAGGCATAATGCATATAGATCAAGTCTTATCAAGAGTAAAAGAATAGCTAGCCCGTACAACGGACTCAAAAGGTAACTTGATCTTCTTTGGAGGGAAGTGTTCCATCCCTTTCTTGAGAGGAAACTAAAATTTTATATTACCCTCTTTCATGTCTATGATAGCACCAACGGTGCGCAAAAAAGGACGTCCCAAAATAATTGGACAAGAAGGATCACATTCAATATCCATAATAGTAAAATCAACGGGAACATAATTATCATTGACAACGATAAGAACATCGTCGATCCTCCCCAAAGGTTTCTTTATGGAAGAATCAACGAGATGAACACCAAAAGAACAAGAATCATAAGGTTTCAATTTAAGCATATCATATATTCTTTTGGGCATAACAGAGGTACTAGCTCCAACATCACATAATGCATAGTAAGAGAAGTCATTCAATTTAATTTTTATCATAGGATCCCAACCATCTTCTAGCTTTCTAGGTATGGAGGCTTCAACTCTAAGTTTCTCCTCCCTAGCTTTGATGAGTGCATTAGTGATATGCTCTGTGAAGGCAAGGTTAATCGCGCTAGTGCGGGGGTCTCTAGACATCTTGTGAAGGAAATCAATAACTTTGGTAAGAGTGCAATTATCAAAATCAAGGTCACTAGCATCAAGTAAAGTGGTAGTGGTGTCCTTTAGGTTCACTTGTTTGGTAGTTTCTATAGTCATAGCATCACCATTAATAGGTCCATCGGGACCAGGAGTACATTGGGTGCTAAGAGTTTGGATATCCTCAACAACTTGGATAGTAGCAACAGTTTGGTGGGTAGGAAGGCTCTTAATTCTACCTTCTTCCTCCCTTTCTCTAGCCCATCTCTCTTTAAGTTTAGCCATCATCCTAATATTTTCATTAATTCGCACTTGAGTAGCATTAATAGGAGTGACCTTCCTCTCCTCAAGAGGAGAAGTTTTAATTTTTAGCAATTCTACCCATTGTTGAGGATATCGCTTATCGTTATCGTCTCGGTCAGCCGGGGATTAAAGATTAATCGGAAATCGGCCGATTAATCGATTTTACCGGTCACCTATTAATCAGCCATTTTTCTCAAATCCCAGGTTCCCAACACTAAAATATGATATATTTAACACCAAAACAATATTGGACAGAAGTGTTACCTTGATTCCTAGCCTTTAAACCCTGGTATAATGACTAAGAAAATAGGAGAACAGTACATATTGCGTAATAAGGTTCACAAAACGCAAATAAATATAGTTTTTGCAAACACAGTGCTACGATTAGGCCCGATTTATCGGTAGATTCCCGATAAATCACTTATCTTAGCGATAAATCGGCCCAAATGATAAATGGTGAAGATAAGGCAAAATCTTATCGGTCACCCCAAGTGTAGCGATAAATCGGGCGATAAATCGTTGAATCGGAAGATTTCTTGAACAGTGATTCTACCTCATTGGCTAAATGGTCTACCTTCAAAGAGAGATCATCTAGTTTATGTAGTTTTTCTTCTACACTCTTATTAAAGGCTTTTTGGGTAGTGATGAAATCTTTAAGCATAATCTCTAGTTCAGTAGTGGAGTTCCTGGTGCTAGGATAAGCATTGTTGTTCCCATAAGAATTAGAGGGGGACGGTCTAGGATTGCTACCAAAGTTACTCCTATAAGCATTGTTATTGAAATTGTTTCTAGAGATAAAGTTCACATCTACTTGTTCTTGAGCAATCAAAGAATTTAAAGGAACATCACGAGGATCAACAGAGGATTGCTTCGAAAGTAGAGACATGATCAAGTCAACTTTTTCATTTAAGGAGGAAATCTCCTCGACAAAGTTTACCTTCCTACCTGTTGGAGCGCGTTCGGTGTGCCATTGGGAATAGTTGGTCATCATCTCATCGAGAAGTTTTGTGGCAGCACCAAGTGTAGTTGACATAAAAGTTCCTCCCGCGGCCGAATCTAACAAGTTCCGCGAGGAAAAGTTCAAGCCTGCATAAAAAGTTTGGATAACCATCCAAGTAGTCAAACCGTGAGTAGGGCAGTTCTTGATAAGAGATTTCATACGTTCCCAAGCTTGGGCAACGTGTTCATTATCCAATTGTTTAAAATTCATTATGTTACTTTAGTATTTTCCAATAAAAGCATCTTTGCATTTGTCCCATGAATCTATGCTATTTCCAGGCAAAGACTGAAACCAAATTTTAGCTCCTCCTCTCAAGGAGAAAGGAAAAAGCTTAAGCTTAACAATATTACCATCTATTTCTTGGTACTTTTGCATATCACAAAGTTCAACAAAGTTGTTCAAGTGTAAAGCAGCATCATCTCCAGCACCGGAGAATTGATCTTTCATGACTAAGTTCAGTAAAGCAGGTTTAATTTCATATGAATGTGCTGAAGTGGCAGGTGTAGTGATAGGTGTGCTGATAAAGTCATCGTTGTTGTGACTAGTGAAGTCACACAACTTGGTGTTCTCGGTGGAACCCATAGTAGCAAGCAAGCAAGATAACTATTTTTGTGATTTTCGATAAAAGATACTAAAGCAGAAACTGAAATGTAAACTAACAAGACTAAAAGCAAAGGTAAAAGATAGCGTGCAACTCCCCTATCCTGAAGAGTGGAGTCCCCGGCAACGGCGCCAGAAATTTCTTTGCTAGGTGGCTTCTCACCCCTCGTTGGTTACCCCAAGTGGAAGGTTTGAGATGCAGTGTAGCAGAAGTTTTCCCTTGGTAATACCAAGGATCGATTTCCCAGAGACTCCCAGTTTCAACAAGAAGGTGTCAACTGCTAACGGCGCCGGATATTAGCAATCAACGTGGACCTGCACACAGATACAAATAACTTTGCTCCCAACGAGTACAGAGAGGTTGTCAATCCCTCCGGCCTTGTAGTTTACAAAGGATCAAACGCAAGTGATAATAGTGATAGGTATAATTGCAATAGTAAGTAAATAGCGGAAAAGTAAATAGCGGATGTGATCAATGATGGTAATATGGACCGGAGTCTCATGATGTTCACTAGTGATGTCTCTCTCCCAAAAGACAATAAAACAGCTACATGAGGTAAACGAATTACAGCTGGGCAAATGACAGGACCATGTGCGCAAACCAATGCTGACTACATTCCAAGAAAGGTTGAGGTTCAAAGCACGGGCGGTACGCCAAAGTAAGTAGACCGAAATCCATCAATATCTACTACTAATCATCCACCTTGAGATATCTATCCAGAACATCTCGCTGGTATTAAGTTGCGAGCCCCACCCATAGTGTAAACTCAAAGCAACAGACAACTGCATTAAAAGAACTTTGCGTAAAGTAAACAGTCCTTGCACGCGCGGGCACAAGCACCGTTGTTTTCCCCCTTGTGGCAACATCACATCCCCTAGACTCATGTTTCTGTCACTCAAACTAGTCATCGAGGGGCATGAACCCACAATCGAGCATAACGTTCCCTCTTGGAGTCACTACCTACTACTTGGCCAAAGCAATAAATAACAATGGAGAACATGTAAGAATTACTTACGAACATAAACATAAAATAGGTGAATCAAATATATTACTCAAACACAATCTGAACATAATCTCATAATCCATCGGATCCCAGCAAACTCATCATAGCAACAGCATAAGGATTACATATGTGCCTCGATCATGTAGGGCAGCTCACGAGGACTAATTAGTGAAGCACAAGAACGGGAGGAGAACATCACATAGCTACTGGTCATGGACTCATGGTCCAAGGGAGACTACTCACAACTCATCCGGGAGGCGTCCATGGTGGTGGAGAAGCTCCCGGTGGTGATCCTCCCCTCCGGCAGGGTGCCGGGAAGAGTTCTCCTGGTGCTCCCGATCTTGGAAGCGGCGGCGGTGGCGGAACATAGATGGGATCGCGAAAATAGTTCCTGTTTCGAGGGTTTCGGGAGACGCTTTAAATATATGCCAAAGGGGGGTATCGGAGGAGCCTCGGGGGGGGGGGGCCAGGCGCCCCCACGGCGCGGCCCAGGGGGGGCGCGCCGCCAGGGCGCCTGGAGCCCTGGTGCCCCCCCCTGCTGTCCTTCGGGCGCACGGTAGTTTCTGGAACGCTGATTTTTTATATAATTTTTCTGGATTTTTCCTGGCAGTTCTCGTTACGTGAAAACCTGAAATACAAAAACAGCCGAAAACAGAAACTAGCACTGGGGTGCACTAAGTTAATAGGTTAGTCCAAATATGATCAAAAGTTTATGGAAGTGTATAAATATCATAGCAATATCACCCAAAAGAGGCATGGAGCAAGCAGAAATTATAGATACGTTTTGGACGTATCAACGAGCTAATATTTTTGCTGCTCATATTTGTAGTGATGGACGAGTACGCAGACATATTTTGTTCTATTGAGAAGTGGTGTTTGTTGGTCAGCAGACTTAACTCTAGGCAGAAAAAGCGTTTTGCAAGCACTACATTAGAAAAATTGTTGATGATTCCCAGTGTTCTCATGCGAAAGTGTTTGCTGAAATTCATAATTAAATCATATGATTTGGAAAGAAAAAAATTCATTATGCCATCAAAAAACGGTGCGATATCATTGCGCACTGAAGATGTGTTTGACATTTTTGGGCTTCAGAACAAGGGCAAAGATGCCATGAAATCGATAGGCAAAGGGGGGATAAAGTTGAAGGTGAAAGTGCCCAGTCGTTTTGTAGATTCCAATACGGGTCAAATGATGATAGACCAGCTGATTGAGCACATCGTTGCCAGTGGCACATACGATGATGATTTCCTCCGTAGAATTGTTCTGGTTCTTTTAGGCACTGTTCTTGCACCGCACTCCACGAAAAAAGTTCCTAATGCATTTTACAACTTAGTGGAGGATGTGGAGGCCATCAAAGCATTTAATTGGAACGCGTTTACTTTACGCGTTTGCATTGAAGGCATCACAAAGACCCAGTCAGATACTACAAAATTTACTTGGCCGGTCGGAAACCTTGCCCTCCTACAGGTAAATCTTACATTATATAATTGTTTAATGCGAGTGATATTTTGTGAGAAAACGTTTGGTAATGTACTTCATGTTTGTGCAGTACTTGTTTTTGGAGAAAGTGCAGCCACTGGACTTAGAGACATTTGATCCACTAGCTCATGAATATCCGTTGATGCTTAATTGGACAGAAGATGAGGCTAGGAAGCGTGACGCGTATGACACGTCATACGGTCCTGGTAATGGGATGGTATGTATTAATAGTTCGTACTGCATGCATTTATGTGACTATATAAATGTAGAGGAAATTAATTTGCTTTGCTCTGTGACAGATTGATGACTTGATAAGTGAGAAGTACAGACGGACATTAATCGCTCAACGAGGAAAAATTGCGGAGGAAGAATTGGAGCCGGAAGATCGAACATGTCGTGTCTCATGAAGAAAAGATAATAGAGATGAGGCTTCGTCGAGCAGGGACGCCACATTAAATCATGTAATGAAATGCATGAAAGATATGCAAAAAGAAATTAGTCTTCTCCCTGGAAAATGTGCTGAGGTAACGAGTGAAGTGTATTTTAATTTACATGAGTTTACATATCCATAATGTTCGCATGTAGTTAATGTTATCGACGTGTCATTGCAGATAGTACTGCAGAAGCTGTTGAAGAAAGGTCTTGTCTCCAAGTCAAACATGGGTTTCGTGAAGATGTTGAGTTTTTGGAGAATACTGAAGCGTGGGTGGACAAGTATGGTCCATCAAAATACTGGACAGATGTAAAATCAACTCCTGCAAAAGAAGATATGGACAACGGGTTGGAGGCATCCTTCACCACTGGAAATGAGAAGAAGTTGACGCGTGATAAAGGTGTGCATCACAACACACCCAGTACAGGAGATGAAGGCAACCCCTTCGTGATCGAGGAGAATGGTAATTCAACCGACCCATCTCTAGCAACGGTAGACACAAATGAGTTTCCGGCTCTTACCGCAACCCCCAAGAATATAAATACAGTGTCAGACGGGTCTAACGCGGACAAATCTGAGGAGATTAGTATGGATAGTCTGAACACCCTTATTAAAAAAGCTAAAGTAAAAGACACTAAGGATAATGATGGGAAACGGAAGAGGAAACAGTCAAAATACTATCGTTCACCGTACCAGCAAAACGGTGGACGCAAATGTCCAAAGAAAAGTAAGTGCTAGGTAATTTATTGTTCCAAGATATTTCTGTCCTTGCATGCACACTTTATGAACTCATTGTTGTTTACTATTTTAGATTTGTTTGGTGTGGGAGCTGCACTGGTTAGTACCGATTACATTGATGAGGAACACATAGAGGCTGCTAAGATTTATGTCCAGAAACTAGCAGCCTCGGAGAAGCTTTGTAGGAAAACTGTTGTGCACATGACGGGCATTGGTGGGGAGACATGTATACCTAATATGCTTGAAGCCATTATTTCAAAAAAGTGGTTACAGGGCGCCGTAAGTATTGGCATTAATTTATGAAGTTGTACATGTCATTTGTATGAATTACCTAATAGGCGTATTGTTGTTATGTTATTTTCAGGTCATCAATAGTTATTGCAACCATATGCAGACCCATAATCCTCGTGCTGATCGTCACATATTATCATCTTGGGTGTCACACTGGCTTATCCTTCGTGCTGATGGAAAGGTTAAGAACTCTAAGAAGCATTTTATGGAACATTTCACAAATCAAAGTAAAATGGTGTCTAGAGTTACTGAAGAGTATTTCATTAAAGATAAGGTACTTAACTTTACTATATTCTTTTATACTACATAATTATCCGTGGGTACACCAACATAAAAAAACTTTGTTGTAGGCATACTTTCCTTTTCATGTGCAAGAAAGTCATTGGATAACAGTTCTTATGCACAACAAGAAAAAAGAGTTTCAAGTCTTAGACTCTCTTGGTGACTTCAGCAATACAGTTCTTACAAAAATTGCTAAGTTGGTAAGCTTACAACTTCACGTAAACCAAAATGTAGTTATTCGACACGTACTTCATATAAATTTCAAATTTTAATTTCAGAGGGCTGAGATAGCTCAAGATATGACGGAGGTGAACTCCATTATTGCAACGGAACATCCTGACGTATCTTCCTGGCCAATAAGGGAATACGCTATGCCGTTACAAACTGACAGGTACGTTCGCAATGAGGTATACAGATGTACTTGTTTGATCCATGAATAACACAACTCGTGCTGTCTTGCAGTGTCTCTTGTGGTCTTTTCGTGATCAACTGCATTGAAAACTGGGACGGAGATGATTGGATATTTGAGTTTGACCAAGCAGTTATTAATTCTTCAAGGGGACGCATTCTAGCTGCAATACTTTTCTCAGAATGCAACACCATGGAAGTAGTGAAAGAGAAGATTCTGAAGATCATCGAGAACAAACGAGTCTGAGGATGTGATGTTGCCTATTATCTGCTCTAAATAAACGTGCCGTTGTCGGTAGTAGATACAATTTTCTTCGTAGTAAGACATCTTTTTATTTTAATGCGGCATGGTTTAGCATGTTCCGCAACTAAATAAACATGTCGTGATCGGTATTTGCTACAACATTTATGTGGGTGTCACTCTTGTATGCATCATTGGCACTGATTTTTAAAACGGTTTTGCTATGTGCTGTAATTTGGACGACGGCTTTTTTTATGTGAAAAACAAAGCTTACATATATTTAAAAATATAAATTAGAAAAAAATATGCCCAACCACCGCAGTCGGGCCCACAGTGGCGACCAGATCACACCCAAATCAAGCCCGAAGGCGACTCGGGCGGCTGATAGAGCCGCTAATGGGCCCGAAACGGGGTCCAACGGGGCTGCGGGCGGTATAGGAGAGGAGCTCGATTGATGGGGCGGAGGCAGCTATTTAAGCCGCTCGTCGCGTCCCCCGCCTTCCGAGGTAGGACTAAATTTCCCTAGTCGCGTCGCGCCCCGCGCTGCACCCGGTCAACAGGCCGGCCCCTCCCCCGACCAGCCCAGTTCGGCCCACATTGCCTTCCCTGGCCCACGCCCCCGCCCGCTCCCGTCGCCAAACGGAACCAGGCGGCTACATGTTTAGTCCCACCTCGCCCGCCGAAGGTCGTCGAGACCTGTTTATATACGACTGCATACGCATATAAGAAAAACAGTTAGTAATAATGTTTAGTATATGTGATTTGATTACTGCCTAATTGTTATTATTGTGACAATTAGGGTGTAGTCAAATCATGTATATTAAATCTCATTATTAGCTGTCTTTTTTTATTTATTATTTTTTAATCTTTTATTTTTTATGTTTATTTCTTTTATTTTTTATGTTTATTTCTTTTATTTTTTATGTTTATTTCTTTTATTTTTTATTTTTTATTTCTTTATCTTTATATTTCTTTATCTTTTTATTTTTTTTTCTATAAATAATGCAGGGCACGAGGGGAGCGGTCGGGGGCGTGGCCCGGGGAAGCTGGGCCGGGGGAGGAAGTGCGCCGAACTGGGCTGGCCGGGGGAGGGGGCGGCCTGGTAACCGGGTGCAGCGCGGGGCGTGACGCGACTAGGGAAATTTAGTCCCACCTCGGAAGCCGGGGGACGCGACGAGCAGCTTAAATAGCTGCCTCCGCCCCCTCCATCGAGCTCCTCTCCTATACCGCCCGCAGCCCCGTTGGACCCCGTTTCGGGCCCATTAGCGGCTCTATCAGCCGCCCGAGTCGCCTTCGGGCTTGATTTGGGTGTGATCTGGTCGCCACTGTGGGCCCGGCGGCGGTGGTTGGGCATATTTTTTTCTAAGTTATATTTTTAAATATACATAAGCTTTGTTTTTCACATAAAAAAAGCCGTCGTCCAAATTACAGCACATAGCAAAACCGTATTAAAAATAAGTGCCAATGATGCATACAAGAGTGACACCCACATAAATGTTGTAGCAAATACCGATCACGACATGTTTATTTAGTTACGGAACATGCTAAACCATGCCGCATTACAATAAAAAGATGTCTTACTACGAAGAAAATTGTATCTAGTGCCGACAACGGCACGTTTATTTAGAGCAGATAATAGCCAACACCCCATCCTCAGACTCGTTTGTTCTCCATGATCTTGAGAATCTTTCTTTCACTTACAAGCTTCTTCTCTACGCCCAATTCTTGAACAAAATATGAACAATATGAGTGAGAAAATATATTCGGTGAAATCAAATTGGCAAGATGACAAAAATAAGAAAGTTGCAACTTACTTCTCATTCTTCTTACATGTAGCCTTCTTATAACCTGGGAGACCACACAGACTACATAAAGGACCACTTTTCTTCTCTGTAAAATGTTTTGGCCTACCATTCTTCGTAATATCGGGTCCCCCCTTTGATCGCCCCTTCTTAGGTGCACCCTTCGTCGAAACTTTTTCAGGATCACCAATACCAGGTTGAACTTGTTGCGCCTGATTTGCCACCTTCTTAACCTTAGCGTACCTCCTACTTCCTATAAGTTCCTCATCTGAAATCTTTTTCTGCGCAATTATGGAGTCCAGAGCCTTCATCAACTCGTCAAACAAGAAGGGATCATTTGCTGCAACATGAGCGACTTCCATGGTTTTTATGGTTATTTCACTATATCGTTCTCTCTCCAATGGTCCTGACCAACACCATCCAAACATATCACTCTTCCGTTGCACAGGCAACCCATCTCTCGCATTTTTCGACAGCCGATGTAGGACACAACATTTTGGTATCTCAGTTATGTTCAGATGATGAAGAACAAATAGAATGTGTTTGCATGGCAGCCCTTTACGAACCATCCTAAGACAACTGCATGTTATAGTTTGTTCTGAGTTACCTGGTTCATAAACAACATTGTACCTGAATTTGTGGTTGTCCTTCCATGTCACCATGAATGTCTGACGCTCAATTCCCACGAGCGTGTCAAATATCTCCAGCTGACCCATCTTATGCAAATCATCTTGCAGTATGTAGAAATTAGCAGGTGTGAATACTTTGGCTGCATGCTCCTCGAGGGCCTTATATTCAGGAACCGATGGCGGTAATTTCTGACGTGCCTCGTGGTCATCGTACGCCTCGTTCTCACGGAGGCGAACTATACAGTTCTCATAATGCACTACCAAATCAACTATTGTCATACCGTAGTCCAGGTGAAGGTGAAGGCAGGAGTTGAGGCTTTCGCTTCTCTGGTTACTTCGCATACCAAGAAAAAAACCATCTGAAAGATATGAAGTTGCCCAAAGTGTTGTCTTTCTGTACATCCTGTTAAGCCACTCTTCAGTTTTTTCCGTCTTCCACTTAACATAGAAAGCGGTCCATCTCTGCTCAAAGTTCGCCTGAGAGGTGGCATAGTACAAGAGCGATCTAAACTCATCCAGTGACTTGTAGTGCAGGTGCCGCTGCATATTTTTTTCAATATGCCAGGATCAAAGACGATGTATCACATCTGAAAGAACAGACCGAATAGCCCGGATCGTTGCCGCGTCACCGTCTGTGATTATGGACTTTGGCTTCACCTGACAGTTTGCTTTCAGAAAAGTCTGCAGCAGCCAAACGTATGTCTCTTCGGTCTCATCAGCAATGATAGCACAACCAAACACTGTGGTGCAAAGGTGGTTGTTAACTCCAACAAAGGGGACGAACGGCATGCCATATCTGTTCATTTTATAAGTGCTATCAAACACGACCACATCTCCGTAGTCCTGATAGTCCCTCCGCGACTGTGCATCGCACCAGAACATACTCTTCAGTCGCCCTTCCTTGTCAAGCACATACTCAAAAAAAACTCAGGGTCCTTCTCCTTTCTGCTCCTCATTATGCCAACTGCTGTCTCAGCATCACCCTGTGCAATAAGCTTCATCTTCTCTCTGCAACATAAATTGTAAATGTCCCTTCTGATAAGCCCACACTTATCGTACGAACCATATCTGCTGATGAAATTGTCCATTATTATATGCTTTCTTATCCCGGCCGCTTCCATCACCAATATCTCGGCCCTCGTGCCATATCCAATCCGTCGGTGTGACCACAAAAAACAAACCTCATCGGGCCGAGCCATCATGTGGTTGTGATCATCAACGAATGACGCGACGAAGCAAACGCCACGCTCTCTGTCCAGCTTCACCACCATATGTGCACCACAGTCGCAACGAGTCTCCGGTCTAAGCCTCCTCTTGCGGCCCTCCATGGTTATGAACTTGCTCTGCCTTCTCCCTGCCCTGGAGCAAAGAAATCGCCGGTACCGAATCATTCCTGAAGCACCTCGTTTGACCTTTTGTTTCCTGATGCTGAACCCGTGCTCTTTAGCGTGATTGTTGTAGAATATGTATGCATCCCCTTGCGATCGGAAGGTCATAGCCATGACCTTCCAATGTGTCTCCACCATCTTCTGCTGCCTTCGAGCCTCCTGAATGTCGATCCCTCCCTCATCCTGATCACCACTAGGATCATATGACTCCTCCTACAAAATTCAGTTGAAAATATATATGTCAATTAATATCATTTAATTCATGTTGTTGATCGATATACATCAACTATGAACTAACCTGGCTCAAGTTATCTCCGAATGATTCCTGAAAACTATTTTGCACATTGTCTACATCCACATCTTCCTGCAAATTTGTACACAAAAATAAATAGTTAGCCATGCCATACTTTGCAAACTCAAAAATAAAATCAACGGTTATGCCACTTACGTTTTCACTATTTGCACCATGTTCATTATTATCAAAATCCTCCGGAGGTAAGATATCATAAGACGAGACGGAATCATTGTTGGTGCTGTCATCATCTTCGTTCAAATTATCGTTATCAGTTTTAGTCACCTTATCAGTGTCATTCTCCTCCCTCCCAAATGCGGATTCTTCATCCATGTCAACACGCCTAACTCACAGAACTGCAGAATATCGTGTGTTAGGTCTAGTACGTATATGAGGCGCTGCGGCGGGAGGTTTTGATGAACCCTAAACAAGCCCTAACTTCTACGCATCATGCCCGCCTCATGCCCGCTAGGGTTTAGATGACAAACCTTGGCCCGCGGTGTAGACGTCGCCGGCGTTCGACGACGGACTTCAGGCGGCGACGTGCACGACGAGCAACCGGCGAGGGCGGTGTCGACAGGTTATCAGCGGCGGCGGACAGGGGAAGGACGGCGGCGATCGGCCACTTTGCACAGCGGGCGGGCGATGATGCTCGGACGGCGGCCAGGTCGTTGGGACGGCGAGGGCGGCGGCGGACCGGGTAAGTACGTCGGCGATCCGCCGCGGCGGACGGGGGGTGAAGGAAATATGCCCTAGAGGCAATAATAAAGTTGTTATTTATATTTCCTTATATCATGATAAATGTTTATTATTCATGCTAGAATTGTATTAACTGGAAACTTAGTACATGTGTGAATACATAGACAAAACAGAGTGTCCCTAGTATGCCTCTACTAGACTTGCTCATTGATCAAAGATGGTTATGTTTCCTAACCATAGACATGAGTTGTCATTTGATCAACGGGATCACATCATTAGGAGAATGATGTGATGGACAAGACCCATCCGTTAGCATAGCACTATGATCGTTTAGTTTTACTGCTATTGCTTTCTTCATGACTTATACATGTTCCTATGACTATGAGATTATGCAACTCCCGAATACCGTAGGAACACCTTGTGTGCTATCAAACGTCACAACGTAACTGGGTGATCATAAAGATGCTCTACAGGTGTCTCCGAAAGTATTCGTGGTGTTGGCATAGATCAAGATTAGGATTTGTCACTCCGAGTGTCGGAGAGGTATCTCTGGGCCCTCTCGGTAACACACATCACAATAAGCCTAGCAAGCAAAAGACTAATGAGTTAGTCACAAGATGATGTGTTACGGAACGAGTAAAGAGACTTGCCGGTAACGAGATTGAACTAGGTATAGAGATACCGACGATCGAATCTCGGGCAAGTAACATACCGATGACAAAAGGAACAACGTATGTTGTTATGCGGTTTTGACCGATAAAAGATCTTCGTAGAATATGTAGGAGCCAATATCAACATCCAGGTTCCGCTATTGGTTATTGACCAGAGATGAGTCTCGGTCATGTCTACATAGTTCTCGAACCCGTAGGGTCCGCACGCTTAACGTTTGATGACGATCGGTATTATGAGTTTACGAGTTTTGATGTATCGAAGGTAGTTCGGAGTCCCGGATGAGATCACGGACATGACGAGGAGTCTCGGAATGTCCGAGACATAAAGATTGATATATTGGACGACTATATTCGGACACCGGAAATATTTCGGAAAAGTTTCGGATTTAACGGGATTGCCGGAGGGGGTTACCGGAACCCCCTACGACGGGGGATGGTCCATAGTGGGCCTTATGGAAAAGAGAGAGGCAGCCCATAGGGGCTGGCCGGCGCCCCACCTAGGGTTCCTAGTTGGACTAGGATTGGGGGGCGCCACCTCTCCTTCTTTTCCTTTCCCTCTTTTCCTTCTTTGGTAGTTCCTACTAGGAATAGGATTGCAATCCTATTCCTAGTAGGATTGCACTCCTAGCCGCACCATAGAAGGGCCGGCCGGCCTCCCCCCTTGCTCCTTTATATACGGGGGCAGGGGGGCACCCAAAGACACACAAGTTGAATTGTTCCAGCCGTGTGCGGTGCCCCCTCCACAGAAACACACCTCGGTCGTACCGTCGCGGTGCTTAGGCGAAGCCCTGCGCCGGTGAATACATCATATCCGTCACCACGCCGTCGTGCTGACGAAACTCTCCCGTGAAGCTCAACTGGATCAAGAGCTCGTGGGACGTCATCAAGCTGAACGTGTGCTGAACGCGGAGGTGTCGTACGTTCGGTGCTTGATCGGTTGAATCAACCGCGTCACTTGACGCTTCCGCTTCCGGTCTACGAGGGTACGTAGACACACTCTTCCCTCTCGTTGCTATGCATCTGGTAGATAGATCTTGCGTGATCGTAGGAAAATTTTAAAATACTACGTTCCCCAACAGTGGTATCAGAGCCAGGTTACGATCCTGGGATGATATGCACGAGTAGAACACAATGAGTTGTGGGCGATACTAGTCATACTGCTTACCAGCAGGTCATACTTTGCTTCGGCGGTATTGTGAGATGAAGCGGCCCGGACCGACATTACGCGTACGCTTACGCGAGACTGGTTTCACCGTTACGAGCACTCGTTGCTTAAAGGTGACTGGCGGGTGTCTGTCTCTCTCACTTTAGCTGAATCAAATGTGGCTACGCCCGGTCCTTGTGAAGGTTAAAACAGCACATACTTGACGAAACATCGTTGTGGTTTTGTATGCGTAGGTAAGAACGGTTCTTGCTAAGCCCGTAGCAGCCACGTAAAACATGCAACAACAAAGTAGAGGACGTCTAACTTGTTTTTGCAGGGCATGTTGTGATGTGATATGGTCAAGACATGATGAGTTATACGGTTTTGTATGAGATGATCATGTTTTGTAAAGTTATCGGCAACTGGCAGGAGCCATATGGTTGTCGCTTTATTGTATGAAATGCAATCGCCATGTAATTGCTTTACTTTATCACTAAGCGGTAGCGATAGTCGTAGAAGCAATAGTTGGCGAGACGACAACGATACTACGATGGAGATCAAGGTGTCACACCGGTGACGAAGGTGATCATGAAGGTGCTTTGGAGATGGAGATCAAAAGCACAAGATGATGATGGCCATATCATGTCACATATTTTTATTGCATGTGATGTTTATCTTATTATGCTTCTTATTTTACTTAGTTCGACGGTAGCATTATAAGATGATCCCTTACTAAATTTCAAGGTATAAGTGTTCTCCCTGAGTATGCACCGTTGCGAAAGTTCGTCGTGCCGAGACACCACGTGATGATCGGGTGTGATAAGCTCTACGTTCAAATACCACGGGTGTAAGCCAGTTTTGCACACGCAGAATACTCGGGTTAAACTTGACGAGCCTAGCATATGCAGATATGGCCTCGGAACACTGGAGACCGAAAGGTCGAGCGTGAATCATATAGTAGATATGATCAACATAAGATGTTCACCATTGAAACTACTCCATCTCACGTGATGATCGGACATGGTTTAGTTGATTTGGATCACGTGATCATTTAGATGACCGGAGGGATGTCTATCTAAGTGGGAGTTCTTAAGTAATATGATTAATTGAACTTTAATTTATCATGAACTTAGTCCTGGTAGTATTAGCATATCTATGTTGTAGATCAATAGCTCGCGATGTTGCTCCACGTTTATTTTTTATATGTTCCTAGAGAAAACCAAGTTGAAAGATGTTAGTAGCAATGATACGGAATTGTTCCGTGATCTGAGGATTATCCTCATTGCTGCACAGAAGAATTATGTCCTTGATGCACCGCTAGATGACAGACCTATTGCAGGAGCAGATGTAGACGTTATGAACGTTTTCACAAAAGCTCGATATGATGACTACTTGATAGTTTGGTGCACCATGCTTTACGGCTTATAACCGGGACTTCAAAAACGTTTTGAAACGCCACGGAGCATATGAGATGTTCCAAGAGTTGAAATTAGTATTTCATACTCATGCCCGTGTCGAGAGGTATAAGACCTCTGACAGTACTTTGCCTACAAGATGGAGGAGAATAGCTCAACCAGTGAGCATGTGCTCAGATTGTCTGGGTAGTACAATTGCTTGAATCAAGTGGGAGTTAATCTTCCAGATAAGATAGTAATTGACAAAGTTCTCTAGACACTATCACCAAGTTAGTAGAACTTCGTGATGAACTATAATATGCAAGGGATGACGAAAGTAATTCCCAAGCTCTTCACGATGCTGAAATCGGCGAAGGTAGAAATCAAGAAAGATCATCAAATGTTGATGGTTAACCAGACCACTTGTTTCAAGTAAAGGGCAAAGGGATAGAAGGGGAACTTCAAGAAGAATGACAAGCAAGTTGTCACTCCCGTGAAGAAACCCAAAGCTAAACTCAAGCCTGAAACTAAGTGCTTCTACTGCAAAGGAAATGGTCACTAGAAGTGGAACTGCCCTAGATATTTGGCGGATAAGAAGGATGGCAAAGTGAACAAAGGTATATTTGATATACAAATTATTGATGTGTATTTTACTAGTGTTCATAGCAACCCCTCGGTATTTGATATTGGTTCAGTTGCTAAAGAGTAGTAACTCGAAATGGGAGTTGCATAATGAACAGAAACTAGTTAAAGGATGAAGTGACGATGTGTATTGGAAGTAGTTCCAAGATTGATATGATCATCATCGCACACTCCCTATACTTTTGGGATTAATGTTGAACCTAAATAAGTGTTATTTGGTGTTTGTGTTGAGCATGAATATGATTTGATCATGTTTATTGCAATACGGTTATTCATGTAAATTAGAGAATAATTGTTGTTCTGTTTACATGAATAATACCTTCTATGGTCATACACCCAATGAAAATGGTTTGTTGGATCTCGATCGTGTAATACACATATTCATAATATTGAAGCCAAAAGATGCAAGGTTAATAATGATAGTGTAACATATTTGTGGCACTGCCGTTTAGGTCATATTGGTGTAAAGCGCATGAAGAAACTCCATAGTGATGGACTTTCGGAATCACTTGATTATGAATCACTTAGTGCTTGCGAACCATGCCTCATGGGCAAGATGACTAAAACTCCGTTTTCCGGAACCGTGGAGCGAGCAACAGAGTTGTTTGAAATAATACATACTGATGTATGCGGACCAATGAGTGTTGAAGCTCGCGGCAGGTATCGTTATTTTCTGACCTTCACTGATGATTTGAGCAGATATGGGTATATCTACTTAATGAAGCACAAGTCTGAAACATTTGAAAAGTTCAAAGAATTTCAGAGTGAAGTGGAGAATCATCGTAACAAGAAAATAAGAGTTTCTACGATATGATCGTAGAGGTAAAATATTTGAGTTAGCGAGTTTGGCCTTCAATAAAACAATGTGAAATAGTTTCACTACTCACGCCACCTGGAACACCACAGTGTAATAGTGTGTCCGAACGTCATAACCGTACTTTATTAGATATGGTGCGATCGATGATGTCTCTTACCGATCTACCACTATCGCTTTTGGGGTTATGCATTAGAGACAGCTACATTCACGTTAAATAGGGCACCATCTAAATCCGTGGAGATGACACCGTATGAACTGTGGTTGGACGAGAAACCTAAGCTGTCATTTCTTTAAGTTTGGGACTGCGATGCTTATGTGAAAAAGTTTCAACATGATAAGCTCGAATCCAAATCGGATAAGTAAATCTTCATAGGATACCCAAAAAGAAACTGTTGGGTACACCTTCTATCACAGATCCTAAGGCAAGGTCTTTGTTGCTAAGAGTGGATCCTTTCTAGAGAAGGAGTTTCTCTCGAAAGAAGTGAGTGGGAGGAAAGTAGAACTTGATGAGGTAATTGTACCTTCTCCCGAATTGGAAGGTAGTACATCACAGAAACTCGTTCCAGTGATTCCTACACCAATTAGTGAGGAAGCTAATGATGATGATCATGAAACTTCAGATCAAGTTTCTGCTGAACTTCGTAGATCAACCAGAGTTCGTTCCGCACCAGAGTGGTACGGCAACCCAGTTCTGGAAGTCATGTTACTAGACCATGATGAACCTACGAACTATGAGGAAGCGATGATGAGCCCAGATTCCGCAAAATGGCTTGAGACCATGAAATCTGAGATGGGATCCATGTATTAGAACAAAGTATGGACTTTGGTTGACTTGCCCGATGATCGGCAAGCCATAGAAAATAAATTGGTCTTCAAGAGGAAGACCGACGCAAACGGTAATGTTACTGTTTACAAAGCTCGACTTGTTGCGAAAGGGTTTCGACAAGTTCAAGGAGTTGACTACGATGAGACTTTCTCACCCGTAGCGATGCTTAAGTCTGTCCGAAAGTAATTGCCGCATTTTATGAAATCTGGCAAATGGATAACAAAACTGCATTCTTTAATGGATTTATTAAAGAAGACTTGTATATGATGCAACCAGAAGGTTTTGTCAATCCTAAAGGTGCTAACAAAATGTGCAAGCTCCAGCGATCCATCTATGGACTGGTGCAAGCATCTCGGAGTTGGAATATACGCTTTGATAAGTTGATCAAAACATATAGATTTATACAGACTTGCGGTGAAGCTTGTATTTACAAGAAGTGAGTGGGAGCACTACAACCTTTCTGATAAGTATATGTGAATGACATATTGTCGATCGGAAATGATGTAGAATTTTCTGGAAAGCATAAAGGAGTGTTTGAAAGGAGTTTTTCAAAGAAAGACCTTGGTGAAGCTGCTTACATATTGGGCATCAAGATCTATAGAAATAGATCAAGACGCTTGATAAGACTTTCGATGAGTACATACCTTGATAAGATTTTGAAGTAGTTCAAAATGGATCAGTCAAAGAAGGAGTTCTTGCCTGACTTGTAAGGTGTGAAATTGAGTAAGACTCAATGCCAGACCACGGCAGAAAAATATAGAGAGAATGAAAGTCATTCCCTATGCCTCAACCATAGGTTCTATAAAGTATGCCATGATGTGTACAAAACACATTGTGTACCTTGCCATGAGTTTGACAGGGAGGTACAATAGTGATCCAGGAGTAGATCACTGTACAGCGGTCAAAATTATCCTTAGTAATTGGATGACTAAGGAAATGTTTCTCGATTATGGAGGTGATAAAGAGTTCGTCGTAAAGGGTTACGCTGATGCAAGCTTTGACACTAAATCCAGATGACTCTAAGTATCAATCTGGATGCGTATTGAAAGTGGGAGCAATTAGCTAGAGTAGCTCCATGCAGAGCATTGTAGACATAAGAATTTGCGAAATACATACGGATCTGAATGTGACAGACCCCTTGACTAAACTTCTCTCACAAGCAAAACATGATCACACCTTATTACTTTTGAGTATTAATCACATAGCGATGTGAACTAGATTATTGACTCTAGTAAACCCTTTGGGTGTTGGTCACATGGTGATGTGAACTATGGGTGTTATTCACATAACGATGTGAACTATCGGTATTAAATCACATGGCGATGTGAGCTAGATTATTGACTCTAGTGCAAGTGGGAGACTGAAGGAAATATGCCCTAGAGGCAATAATAAAGCTGTTATTTATATTTCCTTATATCATGATAAATGTTTATTATTCATGCTAGAATTGTATTAACCGGAAACTTAGTACATGTGTGAATACATAGACAAAACAGAGTGTCCCTAGTATGCCTCTACTAGACTAGCTCATTGATCAAAGATGGTTATGTTTCCTAACCATAGACATGAGTTGTCATTTGATCAATGGGGTCACATCATTAGGAGAACGATGTGATGGACAAGACCCATCCGTTAGCATAGCACTATGATCGTTTAGTTTTACTGCTATTGCTTTCTTCATGACTTATACATGTTCCTATGACTATGAGATTATGCAACTCCCGAATACCGTAGGAACACCTTGTGTGCTATCAAACGTCACAAAGTAACTGGGTGATCATAAAGATGCTCTACAGGTGTCTCCGAAAGTATTCGTGGTGTTGGCATAGATCAAGATTAGGATTTGTCACTCCGAGTGTCGGAGAGGTATCTCTGGGCCCTCTCGGTAACACACATCACAATAAGCCTTGCAAGCAAAAGACTAATGAGTTAGTCACAAGATGATGTGTTACGGAACGAGTAAAGAGACTTGCCGGTAATGAGATTGAACTAGACGATCGAATCTCGGGCAAGTAACATACCGATGACAAAAGGAACAACGTATGTTGTTATGCGGTTTTGACCGATAAAAGATCTTCATAGAATATGTAGGAGCCAATATGAACATCCAGGTTCCGCTATTGGTTATTGACCGAAGATGAGTCTCGGTCATGTCTACATAGTTCTCGAACCCGTAGGGTCCGCACGCTTAACGTTTGATGACGATCGGTATTATGAGTTTACGAGTTTTGATGTACCGAAGGTAGTTCGGAGTCCCGGATGAGATCACGGACATGACGAGGAGTCTCGGAATGTCCGAGACATAAAGATTGATATATTGGACGACTATATTCGGACACCAGAAGTGTTCCGGAAAAGTTTCGGATTTAACGGGATTGCCGGAGGGGGTTACCGGAACCCCCTACGAGGGGGGATGGTCCATAGTGGGCCTTATGGAAAAGAGAGAGGCAGCTCATAGGGGCTGGCTGGCGCCCCACCTAGGGTTCCTAGTTGGACTAGGATTGGGGGGCGCCACCTCTCCTTCTTTTCCTTTCCCTCTTTTCCTTCTTTGGTAGTTCCTACTAGGAATAGGATTGCAATCCTATTCCTAGTAGGATTGCACTCCTAGCCGCACCATAGAAGGGCCGGCCGGCCTCCCCCCTTGCTCCTTTATATACGGGGGCAGGAGGGCACCCAAAGACACACAAGTTGAATTGTTCCAGCCGTGTGCGGTGCCCCCTCCACAGAAACACACCTCGGTCATACCGTCGCGGTGCTTAGGCGAAGCCCTGCGCCGGTGAATACATCATATCCGTCACCACGCCGTCGTGCTGACGAAACTCTCCCGTGAAGCTCAACTGGATCAAGAGCTCGTGGGACGTCATCAAGCTGAACGTGTGCTGAACGCGGAGGTGCGTACGTTCGGTGCTTGATCGGTTGAATCGCGAAGAAGTTCGACTACATCAACCGCGTCACTTGACGCTTCCGCTTCCGGTCTACGAGGGTACGTAGACACACTCTTCCCTCTCGTTGCTATGCATTTGGTAGATAGATCTTGCGTGATCGTAGGAAAATTTTAAAATACTACGTTCCCCAACAGGGGGAAGGACGGCGGCGATCTGCCACTTGGAACGGCGGGCGGGCGTGCGAACAGATGGGGCTGGCGAGTAGATGGGGCGGACGTAGATCGTGCAACTGCCTTTTTTTTTGCGTGCTATACGTATGGGGGCATAGATCGTGCAACTGTATAATACGAGGTGGGTATACGTTTCTTCCGTATGACCGTTCTGCCCTTATACGTTTTGTTAGGGGGGGGGGGGGG
>LR738715.1:834943937-834966071 GCA_902687465.1 Secale cereale | reverse complement strand
CCCGACCCATGGCGCCGCTGGCTGGGCCCTCCCCCACCGCCCCGACCAGCCGCACACAAGCGCTGGCGGCCCAAGCGCCGGCGGCCTCGTCCCCAAGCGCCGGCGGCCTCGTCCCCAAGCACCGGCGGCTCCCCCATTCGCCCCAAGCGCCGGCGGCCTCGTCCCCAAGCGCCGGCGGCTCCCCCATTCGCCCCAAGTGCCCGCGGCCGCGTCCCTGACCCATGGCGCCGCTGGCCTGGGCCTTCCCCACCGCCCAGACAACTTCCCCATCTTCGCCCCTGCCCTCGTCGGCCCAAGAAGCCACCAGCGCCCGCCTCTGCCTCCGTATGGATATTTTGTGGTGTTCTTCGTCAGTTCAACAGTGTGTATGGATATTGTGTATGGATATTTTGTAAGGATATTGTGTATGGATATAGTGTATGGATATGGATATTTTGTATGGATATAGTGTATGGATATTGTGTATGGATATTGATTCTTGAAACAACAGTGTGTATGGATATTGTGGTGTTATTCGTCAGTTCATTCCCCTCTGGACAAATTAGATATATTTTTTTATTAAAAAATCTTTGCCGTCTATGATATATTCTGGCTGACGGCAAAGGCACTGACGCCGTCTGTCAGTCGGTCCGTTCTGTTAAACGGTTTTTTTTTGCCGTCTGGTAATTTTTTATGATGGCAAAATCGGTTGACTGACAGCAAATTCTTTGCCGTCTGCCCGACAAAATGCTGATGGCAAAATCCCCTTTGCCGACTTTGGCTTTGCCGACATGGTTTGCCGTCATGGGCTGACGGCAAAATCTTTGCCGTCTGTAATCCTGCCTTTGCCGTCTGTAGGAGCCTGACGGCAAAATGCCTGATTCCCCTAGTGCGGGGAGCCAGAGCCGCTTTGCAGTCGTCGTGGTGTGGACATCGCAGAGGCGGCAGCGGACAACATCGAGCTGCGGGAGGTAGAGGAGGGGAAGAGGCGCCGGACACGAGCGGGGACGCCCACTTGCAGTCGGCGGCGGCGGCCGAGCCGCGTGGAGGTCCGACGGCATCGCTCCCTGGATTTGGTCGCATGTTCCCCCGATGCTGCTCCTGAGCGCCAGATCTAGCGGCAGCCGGCGTCATTGCCTCCACTCCCCCCTCACCCAGCCGCCGCAGTGGCCGACGGCACCCTGAGCCGCCACCAACCCTTTCGATGCCGGCGGATCCAGGGGCGCGGTGAGGTAAGGGGTGGCGGATCCCGGGGCGCAGTGACACCGGTGCGCTGTCGCCGAAGCACCTGGGTGCGGGGTCGGCCGCTGTCGTGGTTCTAAGTCTGACAGTAAGGGTAGGGGGTACGGATGGAGAGGCGAGGTTCTAGCTATGGCGAGGTTGTACACAGTGTTAGCGAGTTCAGGCCCTTCTCGGCGGAAGTAACAGCCCTACGTCTCGGTGCCCGGAGGCTTGGTCGACTGATGTGTGTATGCATGTGTTACAGAAGTGCGAACCCTTGTTCTGGAGGAGGGGGGTGGCTTATATAGAGTGCCAGGACCCCAGCCATGCTCCACGTTGCCAAGGGCTTAAAGGTACATTAAGGCAGGCATTACTGATAACGCCTGCAGTAAAGGATAATTAAGATATTTGCTACAGAGAGTAAATTTAGGACCGTTGCTGTTCCAAGGGGCACTTGGTCTTCGGAGGTCGAGTGCTTGGTACGGTCGAGTGGAATTGAGTCGTCCTGCGTACATGGGTCGGTCGAGTGAAGTGTCTCTTTGGACCGTCTCAGTCGACCGTCTCCACTGCCACGGGTCTTGTCTTTTGATCTCCTAGGGTAGTGACCTTGGGTGGGGCACTTTGGTCAGGCCTATGACCCTACCCTAGGTCCGTAACCTCGTCAGTAGCCCCCGAATGGATTGGGGTTTGAGCAAGGGGATGCTGAGGGAAGCTCTGGTCTTGGTTCGACGTTCTTGGGGCATATTGTTTCGGAGCTCGTGACTTGGGCAGGCTCCCTCAGTTGTGTCTTGGTCACCTCGATCGATTCTGAAGCCATCAATGAATTAGTTGCTACTTGCGTCGACTGGATGTCTTGCGTCGACGGGGTTTTGTGCTAGGCGTCGGGCGCCGTGAGCGCGTGCCTATTTCGGCGGGATCGGTTGCCCTCTGGCCGCCGGATTCGGCGGGGCTTTCGAAATTTGGGGAAGCGCGCGGGACGGGACATGCCGCATCAATCGAAGGGGTGCAGTTCGAACGCCTCGATTCCCGTGCCTCCTTTTTCGCCACGTATCGCGTCAGCGTCTGTTACGGGATCAGATAGGATTGCTCGGGGCCACCAGTCAGCCAGTCGACCGGGCCATTATAAAGGCGCGCCGAGTCTGCCGCGGGAGGCACCGTGCGCCTAGTCTTTCCCCGTTCGCCTTGGCTTCTCTGCAGCGTCATTGTTTCTCTGCCGCGCCGCTGCTCCTTCCTGCTTCTCTCCGCAGCGACCGCCGTCTCGCGAGCCATGGGCAAAGACAAGACTGCGGCCATGGAGCGCTCCAAGAAGGCGGCGTCGGGGAAGGGGAGGCGAGCTGGCCGGATCGGTTCGTTGTCGAGGTCCGGGCTCCCTGCTGGATGGATCCAGGGGGATTGGATCCGGTCAACCGTCGTCGTGGAGGATCTAGAGGAGCTGGAGGAGGAGGGGCTGATCGCCGGCGGCTCCTGGCAGGCGCCGGGAGGGGAGCTCGAGCCCCGACCGCAGGAGGGCGAGTGTGTACTCCACGCCACCCACGTCGACCGAGGTTTCTCTACGCCCCCGCACCCTTTCTTCCGCGCGTTTCTGAACTTCTTTGGGTCCCAGTTGCATTACTTTACGCCCAACTCCATCGCCTTCCTCTCCGCTTTCGTTTCTATGTGCGAGAACTTCCTCGGTTGCCGACCGCATTGGGGCTTGTTCAAGCACATCTTCACCTGCCGCTCACAGACCGTCAAGAGGGTGAACCCGAGTGATGGCAAGATGCACGTCCTCCAGGCGTGCGGCGGGCTCGGGATTCAGCTTAGGAATAGGAGTGCCTTCCCGCCCATGAACCTTCCAGAGTCGATTCGGGGCTGGCAGTCGACCTGGTTTTATTACAAGGACAGTCCGACTCCGGGCCAGTCGACTGGCCTTCCTCCATTAACTCTAGGTCGAGCCAGCCCACCTTCTTCGATGGTAGTGAGTAAGGCCAAGAGGGCCGAGGTAGACATTTGATGGAGAGGGTCGTCCAGCTAGTCCGCGAGGGGGTCACGGGGATGGACCTGTTCGAGGTGTACCTCACACGGAGGATCCAGCCGCTTCAAGCCCGGGACCACCCGATGTGGCTGTACTCCGGCACCGACAACTCGTCGCGAGTCCACCCGGAGTACGTAGTGTGGTGTTTGAAGAGCATCACCGGGAACAAGGACAACCCCAGGGGGTCTGGGAGGATCGTCCCATTCGACGCTGACCACCTGCCATACAAGGTCAACCTTCTGCTTCCGAGTGACGTATCCGTCGACTCGTTTGCGGTCTTTATTGATGGTTCTGACTGGTATTTTGGTCGAACTTCTTTTCTTTGCAGATCTATACAGAGATGTACTCGCTGCCCAACGGGGACTTGGGCCAGGAGGGGGATGAGGGCATGGACGACGCCGCTGAATGGAAGTCGTAGGAGGAGACCGAGGAGAGTGAGGATTACAGCAGCGGGGAGGAGGTCGAGTCACCTCCCCGTGTCGAGCGCCGATCCAAGGAGAAGAACGACCCAGGGGCCGCACGACCCCAAGTGGGTCCCTCGGGGTCCCGGACGCCCAAACGTACTCGCACGACCACCCCCGAACCGGCTGAGAAGACGCCCAAGCAGCCCAAGGTCACCACCACCAAGCCCCGGAAGGCCCTGCCAAGGATTAAGGTGGATGTACCCATCGCCTCCACGTAAGTGCCACTTGGACTCGTTCCTTTCTGTTTCTTGGGGGTCGACCGCAGTTTCGGTCGACTCATCTCTTGACTGAATCTTTCAGAGCTGCCGCTTCCACGACCTCGATGGACATCGACCGGGGTCGAATCGACGAGGAGGTCGCGGATGTCGCGACATCTCGTGTCGTTATGGGCTCTATGAGACTTGTCTTATCCTTCTTCTCTTTCGCGGGTGATGGCCGACTGACTTGATTCCCTGCTTGTCATAAAGCGCCGCGCCTCGTCATAGAGCTGCCGGACGACCACGAAGACGAGGAGTAGTTGGGAGAGGACCGCCGGCGCACAAGGAACAAGGGCCGGAAGGCGCCTTCTGGCTCGGAGGCCCAGCGATAGGAGGACGCGACCCGAGCCGCGGTCTCTTTCGCCGTCCCTGTGTCGACCGTGCACGCTGCCGACCCGTCATCTGCGCCGAACGTCGACCCAGCACCCGCCCCGGTTGTCGACCCAGCGTCCACTCCAGCCGTCGACTCAGCGCCGGTTCGTGCCGTAGATCCAGCGCCTGCGCCTGCGGCTGGCTCGACGTCTGCCGCTTCGTCTGTCCTCTTCTCTACCTACCGTCTCCCGGAGGATCCTGTGGGGGCGGCTCAAGAGGCCATTCGCCAGGCGGAGGTGATGATGGGGAGGACGAAGGCGGCGTATGAGGCCAGCATGGCAGCTTACAACGCCAGCTCTGCTCTTCGGGCCACCGTCTAGGTACGTTGTCTTTATTGGAGTAGTCTTTGATTTCGAGAGAAATCTGCTTGTTTTGTTTCGTGAGGTACCTCACCCATTGGGTGTTCTTCTTTCCCTGTCTTCTTTGAGCTCTCGCCGGGCTGTCCTCGGCCGAGTGAAACCAGTGGGGGCACGCTCAGTGCACCCACTGGGTGTAGTCCCTGAGACCGTGGTCGACTGCTGGCGGTCGGCCATGGTCTTACTATAGAACTCCCATGCTGTTGTTTTTCTTTGGCTCGCGCCGGACTGATCTTGGCTGAGTGAAACCAGTGGGGGCACGCTCAGTGCACCCACTGGGTGTAGTCCCCGAGGCTGCGGTTGAGTGTTCTGACTCGACTGTAGTCTTATAATCTTGCTTTGTCGCGTTGATGTAGAAATCTTGCGAGTTTGGAGCCAAGTTTGCAGATCTTGAGCAGAAGCAAATCCAGCTTAATCTTGACTTGTAGTTGGCTCGGGACCATCTGAAGAAGACGCAAGACGATGCGGCTGGTAACTTACTTCTGTCTTTTGTCGACTGACTTTTCGCTAGATGGGCCTTGTGTTCCTTCATGTTCATCTGTCCAGTGGCGGCTTTGGTAGGTCAACTGAGGGCAGCTTTGGAGCAAAAGGATCTTGACTTGGCGGCGGTGCAGCAGGCGGCTCAGGAGAAGTCGGAACTGGCGGCAAAGAAGCTGGCTTCCGTGGGTGCGCTCGAGGCGGAGATTATCCGACTGAGAGGCTCACTCGACGCGGCCAACTAGGAGGTGACTCAGATGAAGAAGTCCAAGGCCGTCTTGAACGACAAGTACGAGGCTCTCTTTCGGAAGAGGCTCGATCTTGAGGCGTATCTGGGCGACATCACCAAAAAATGGTACCTCGTGCTCGAAGGTATGTCTCCTTTGGATTGGTTAAAATTAGACTGGTCGACCCGTATCTTATCTGCTGACTCGACTTGCTATTCTTGGTGCAGAGTTCTGTCGTAACTTCGAAGAGGAGACTGGACGGGTCGAGCCTGGCTTGCACCCCACCAACTCCATCGTGAAGGACGAGGTTTCCATGAACATACTGAGGCTGGAGTCCCGCCTTACTGCAGCCACTGATTACCTGGGACGACTGAAGGCAGTGATGGCCCGAATCGACGCCGCGCTCTGGAGGGGGACCGTGCAGGAGAAGGACCTCGAGTCCTTGATGACTCGACTCAACGAGATCCCCGACCGAGTGCAGGAATGGAAGAAGTCAGCCGCCCGGGGAGGAGCAGACGTGGCGCTGTCTTTGGTCTGTGTGCACTGCAGGGAGGTGAAGGAGAGGAAGCTTGCTGCGCTGAAGGTCGCAAACACGAAGGAGCTCCAATTTCAGTCGTTCATGGAGACTTTCTTGGAGGCCGCCACTCGTATCGCCGATGGGATTGATCTAGACGAATTTGTTGCGCCTGCAAGCCCGCCTCCTCCCGAGCCATGACTTTGATACATTAATCTTATTTGTCGCGGAATGCCGCGTGGATTTGTATTCGTTAAACTCTGGTGGGTCTGTGGCCCAAGTACTATTGCCCGATCTTTGCGGGGCTTTTATTTGATTTTGATCCTTTGGTTCGTCGCTCTTCTTCTGATCGTCTGAATCTTTGAGTCGACGTCTTCGGCTAAGTTCTCCCCCGAGTGAGAGGGTCGCTCTTCACTCGGAGTAGATGGTTGTAACTTAGGCGAGTCACGGGGTCGCAGCTAAGCCCCCCGAGTGAGAGGGTCGCTCTTCACTCGGAGTAGAATGTTGTAACTTAGGCGAGTGATACGTCCAAAACGTATCTATAATTTTTGCTTGCTCCATGCCTCTTTTGTGTGATATTGCTATGATATTTATGCACTTCCATACACTTTTGATCATATTTGGACTAACAGATTAACTCAGTGCACCATAGTGCCAGTTCCTGTTTTCTGTTGTTTTTCTATTTCAGGTTTCCCTCATATTAAAAGTGCCCAAAAAATTCCGGGAAAAATATAGGAAAAATCAGCGTATCGGGAGCTTCCAGAAAAACCTAGGCAGGGCCAGAGGGGAGCCGGGGGTGGCCCAGGCGGCCACCCGGCGCGGCCCCACCCCTGGCCGCGCCAGGGGGGCGCCTGGGGCCCCACCTCCGCCTCTGGTGACCCCCTTTGGCATATATATTGCTCGCGTCCCGAAACCCTCGAGGACGGAACTCTTTTTCGCGATCTCATCTCTGTTCCGCCGCCACCGCGCTTCCAAGATCGGGAGCACCAGGAGAACTCTTCCCGGCACCCTGCCGGAGGGGAGAACCACCACCGGGAGCTTCTCCACCACCATGGACGCTTCCCGGATGAGTTGTGAGTAGTCTTCCTTGGACCATGGGTCCATGACCAGTAGCTATGTGATGTTCTCCTCCCCTCTTTGTTCTTCATCGATTAGAGCTCGTGAGCTGCCCTACATGATCGAGGCACATATGTAATCTTTATGCTGTTGCTATGCTGAGTTTGCTGGGATCCGATGGATTATGAGATTATGTTCAGATTGTGTGTGAGTAATATATTTGATTCACCTCTTTTATATTTATGTTTTTGAGTAATTCTTGCATGTTCTCCGTTGCTGTTTATTGATTTGGCCAAGTAGTAGTTAGTAACTCCAATAGGGAACGTTATGCTTGATTGTAGGTTCATGCCCCTCGTTGACTAGCTTGAGTGATAGAAACATGAGTCTAGGGGATGTGCTGTTGCCACAAGGGGGAAAACAACAGTGCTTGTACTTGCGGGTGCAAGGATTGTTTACTTTACGCAAAGTTCTTTTAATGCAGTTGTCTGTTGCTTTGAGTTTACACTTTGGGTGGGACTCACAACTTAATTCAAGCGAGATGTTCTGGATAGATATCTCAAGGTGGATGATTAATAGTAGATGCAGATGGATTTCGGTCTACTTGCCTTGGCGTACCGCCCATGCTTTTGAGCCTCTACCTTTCTGTACAACATAGTTAGCATTGGTTTGCGCACATAATCCTGTCAATTGCCCAGCTGTAATTTGTTTACCTCGCTTAGCTGTTTTATCGTCTTTTGGGAGAGAGAAATCACTAGTGAACATCATGGGACCCCGGTCCATATTACCATCAATGATCACACCCGCTATTTACTTCCTGTTCTTATTTCCTAGTTGTAGTCATACCTATCACTATTATCTCTTGCGTTTGATCCTTTGTAAACGACAAGGCCGGAGGGATTGACAATCTCTCTGTACTCGTTGGGAGCAAAGTTATTTGTATCTGTGTGCAGGTCCTGTCAAGCAAAAGTTTCTGGCGCTATTGACACCTTCTTGTCGACCCTCGGAGTCTCACGGGGTTCGATCCTTGGTATCTTTGCCAAGGGAAATTTGCCGCTACGCTACATCTCAAACCTTCCACTTGGGGTAACCAACGAGGGGCGAGAAGCCATCAAGCAAGTTTCTGGCGCCGTTGCCGGGGACTCCACTCTTCAAGATAGGAGAGTTGCACGCTATCTTTTATCTTTGCTTTTTAGTCTTGTTAGTTTACCTTTCAGTTTTCTTTATGTCTTCTCATTAGTTTTGCTTAATGCAAAACAACAAAAATATGAGAGAGCTTTATAAGCTCTACCTTGCTTTGGGACATGATGTGTTTGAAGAGAAAATTAAAAAACCTATGGAACTTTATTATTTGCATAACAATCATGATGATGGTGATGTTATTAGTATGCTTTCTTTGAATATCAATATTGCTAATGACATGGAAAGCTCTAAGCTTGGGGATGACATGTTTGATGAACATGATATTTTTAGTCCCCCAACTTTTGAGGAGGAAATTTACTTTGATGATGATATGCCTCCTAAATACGATGATTACCATGATGGTTATGATAGTCTTACTCTCACTATTCCTAATAAGAAAGATTTTGCTTATATGAAGAGTAATGACACTTTTATGCTTTTGGATCATGGAAATAATGCCTTATGTGATAGTTATATTGTTGAGTTCATCCATGATCCCACTGAAAATTATTATGAGAAGGGAACATATGCTTATAGATATTTCAATAATATCAAGTTCCCTCTCTTTATGTTGAAGGTTTTGAAGCTGCACTTGTTTTGTCTTCCTATGCTTATTGCTTTGTGCTTCAATGAATTATTGTATTGAAATATTCCTATGAATAGGAAGCATGTTAGTCTTAAATGTGTTTGGTATTTGCTTCTTGATGCTCTCTTTTGTTCTTCAACACTTATTCTTACGAGAGCATCATTAAAGTCTTAAGCCTATCTTTATGGCTATAAAGAAAGAGCTCTAGGGAGACAACCCTTGTTATCTTTGCTTTCAGTTTGTTCTTTCAGTTTTTAGTGGTCTTGATGTTTGTTACTACTGTAGCAACATCATTGTATCTTTATTTTTCAGCTTTGTGCCAAGTTTAGCCTCTGATTGCAAGAAAGTTCAAAAGTTGTGACGTGCAGTCCAGAAAACAGATTATGTCCTTGGACAGAAAAATTCGTATAAAATCACCAGATCATCTTTTTGATCTGAATTTTTTTGACAGCGTGCTCTATACAATTGGCTTTCGGGCGTCTGTTCTGATTTTTTTTATTTGAGTTGCAGAAGTGCCCCGAAACAATTATTTACTACCTGCTGGTCTGTTTTTCACAGATTCTGTCATGTTTTGCCTTTTCTTCGTTTTGCAAACCTTAAGCTTGCTTTTTCTTTGCAAAAACCTTTTGGCAATCTTGAGAAACAGTAGCTCTTCAAGATTATCTTTATTTCCAATAGGGAAAAGTTATTTTATTATGGGTACTAACCTCGCTAATCAGATTATGATGAGTTATGTATGAAGGGAGTTTTCAAGTGTGCGAGGGAAGATGATAAAAAGATTCAGGAGGGTCAAACGCTCAAGCTTGGGGATGCCCCCGTGCATCCCCTTCTCCATCAAAAATTATCAGTTCGTCTTTCGTTCCACTATATTTTAATCACTTCATGCGTTATGTGCTATGCTTGGAGCGTCTTGCTTTTAGTTTCCTTTTTAGTTTTCTTTAGCTTTGCTTGCTGTTCATAACGAGTTAGAACCCAGCTTTCTTTGTGTGGGAGAGAAACACGCTCCACTTCGACCTAGAACACAACATAGGATTTTCATGCTTATCTTTGCTGTGTATGTTCTTTGTCTTTCCATAGCTACTGTCATGTTTAGCTCTTAGTTTTCATGCTTTTCTTTTTAAAGAGATTTTGTTTAGTTGGTTGCTGAACTCTCTTGAGTTTTCACGTTTATCTTGTTAAGAGAGTTTGTCTGTTGCACTGAGTTGTGTGTCTTAACTTAAAGTAGGTAATTGAGGTTGCTATTAAATTTTAGTAGTAACTTGCAATAGTTTTGAGGTGTTGCCATGAGTAATGTCTGAACTTTTGGTGTCAAGAGCTTTAGCCTATTAGTGATAGATGTCGTATTTTGGGCAATCCCTGTTTATTTTCGAAAACCTACAAAATAGTTGAGAACTTTAGCTACTAAATGGATCACTAATCTTTGGAGGGATCGAATATTACAGTACACTCACGTACCATGGGTCGAGGATGCGCAAGGGTAACCAAACCCCCATACACACCTCCTCGGGGTACTTGTCTCTTTGTGAACCTCCTAATTAGATTGAGAGTTACCGATAATAAGTGCATGAGTTCTTCGGACTAATGTGAGTATTCGAAAGTTGACACTTCCACCTATCCATATTTTTCTAGCCTCTTCGGTACCGTGCATTGCCCTTTCTCACCTCGAGAGTTGGCGCATACTTCGCCGGTGCATCCAAATCATTGGCACGATACGCTCTGTCATCATAAGCCTCATTGTATCCTTCCTCAAAACAGCCACCATACCTACCTATTAAGGCATTTCCATAGCCTTTCCGAGATACATTGCCATGCAACATCCATCTTCTCATGACTTGATCTTCATGTCATACTTGCTTTTTGCTTGATCGATGAGCCGCATGCTAGTTGGGCCTTGCCCTAATCATTGCTACATGACGCGCTAGTATCATTGCATATCCGGCTACACTGGCAGAGGCATACATTTGCATACATCATGATAGTTTCATTTTCTTTATGTTGAGTACCTTTTGTAAAGTGTGAAAGATCTTCTATACTTCTTGTAATACATAGAGTGTTGCCCCTAAAGTGAGGAAAAGATCCCAAAGAGGACAAATCAGAAGATCCCAAAGAGGACAAAATCAAAAGATCCCAAAGAGGACAAATGAGAGATAAATAGAAAGAGCCATTGAGGCCAAAAAAAAAAATTAAAAAATATATAGAAAAAAAAAGAGAAAAAGAAATAAAAAGAGAGAACGGGGAACACTACTATTTCCTTTTGAGAGATCCACACTCGTACTCCATCTTATACCTTGTGCTCCATAGAGATTATCATTCATGCATATAGCTATGTGGGGACCTTTACACTATAGAACTTGGCTTGTATATTCCAATGATGAGCCTCCTCAAAAGTTCTCTAGGTCTTCTTGAGCAAGCAAGTTGGATGCACCCCCACTAGTTCCATTGGAGAGCTTACTTAGCTCATATGTACATCCGTTGCATGGCAATCCCTACTCCTCACATCATATCTATCATTTGGCTTTCTCTCGCCGATGATTGTCCTCATTGATGTGAGCCTTTCACACCTTTTTTGTCTTCCCCCTCTATAATTTTTCTCTCTTTGCCACCCTAAGTGACGACTTTCTTGCTTACGCTCATCCATTGCATGAGTGCTCAAAATATCGAAAGGGAGTGGATCATTTTGACTTGTACCTGGCTGACGGTCTGGGGATGAGTCAAGATAAGATTCCAAAGAAGACCAAGTGTGAAACTTTAGTAGATTAAGTTCTCAACAATACAAAAACTATGTTTTACTCTCTCATATATCCCTATCCCCTTTCTTGCACGAAAACACCATTTGGAGACATTCGAGTCACGGACAGCGAGAGCTCTTGCACCTTTATGTTCTTATGTTACTTGTTACAATGCTAATATAGACTCTTGCTTGTTATGACTTGAATTGAATTACATGCCTTGATTGCTTTACTTAAAAGTTCTTATATGGTTGATAGCATGTCACCACAGAAATTATGCTTGTTATCATTTACCTACTCGAGGACGAGCAGGAATTAAGCTTGGGGATGTTGATACGTCCAAAACGTATCTATAATTTCTGCTTGCTCCATGCCTCTTTTGTGTGATATTGCTATGATATTTATGCACTTCCATACACTTTTGATCATATTTCGACTAACCTATTAACTCAGTGCACCACAGTGCCAGTTCCTGTTTTCTGCTGTTTTTCTATTTCAGGTTTCCCCCATATTAAAAGTGCCCAAAAAATTCCGGGAAAAATATAGGAAAAATCAGCGTATCGGGAGCTTCCAGAAAAACCTAGGCAGGGCCAGAGAGGAGCCGGGGTTGGCCCAGGCGGCCACCCGGCGTGGCCCCACCCCTGGCCGCGCCAGGGGGGCGCCTGGGGCCCCACCTCCGCCTCTGGTGACCCCCTTTGGCATATATAGTGCTCGCGTCCCGAAATCCTCGAGGACGGAACCCTTTTTCGCGATCTCATCTCTGTTCCGCCACCGCCGCGTGAAAGCACATTTGCTCCCTGGGTGGTTTTGGTAATTAATGACAACATACTTTGTGGTTGGACTAATGCTTTTATCAAGTATGTTTCAGGAAATTCAATCACATTTGGCATGGCAAAAGGACTAAAGAAGTGGACCCCTCAAAGTGCTAAGGCAAGCATTGGCAAAAGCTCAAGACTCCATTTTTGGTTTAGTGATCCAAGATCACATTGAGTCCATAGGAAAAGCCAATACTATTAAAAGGGGATGAGGTTATGTTGATGATCTGGTTGCTCAAGTGCTTAGTGATACATCTCCTAAACTATCAGCAACTTTCACTGCCATATACACTCATAAGTAATCTCGGTCCCACCGATTATCCAAACTCAGTCACACCGAGATGAACCACCTCAGCCATAAGCCAAACCCTAGCAAAATCGGATTTTCCGATTCTAATATCGGTTTCACCGAAACATGAGTTGCCAAGCTTCTGTAACCTTCTGTCATCAAATCGGTGTCACCGAGATGATGAAGTCGGTCCCACCGAAACTGGCAAGCTCTTGTCTTTTGCACGAATCGGACTAACCGAGATTGTATTTTCGGTCCCACCGAAAACCCCAACGTTCACATTATTTGAACTTTCGGTCTCACCGAGTTGTCCACTTCGGTCCCACCGAGATTTCTCAAATATGTGTGTAACGGTTGGATTTTGTGTGGAGGCTATTTATACCCCTCCACCCCCTCTTCATTCGTGGAGAGAGCCATCAGAAAGAACTACCACTCCTACCTTACATTTCTGAGAAGAGAACTACCTACCCTTGTGTTGAGATCAAGTTGCTCCACTCCCACCATATGAAACTTGATCTCTAACCTTCCCAAGTTGCTTTCCACTCAATCCTTTCTTCCACCACAGCCAAATCAGTGAGGAGAGTTGAGTGTTGGGGAGATTATCATTTGAAGCACAAGAGCAAGGAGTTCATCATCATCTACAACATCTATTACCTTTTGGAGGGTGGTGCCTCCTAGATTGGTTAGGTGTCGCTTGGGAGCCTCCGTCATCGAGATGTGGAGTTGAACCAAGAAGTTTGTAAGGGCAAGGAGATCGCCTACTTCGTGAAGATCTACCCCGAGTAAGGCTAGCCCTCCGTGGGCGTAGGCCATGATGGAATAGACAAGGTTGCTTCTTCATGGACCCTTCGTGGGTGGAGCCCTCCGTGGACTCGCGCAGCCGTTACCCTCCGTGGGTTGAAGTCTCCATCAACGTGGATGTGCGATAGCACCACCTATCGGAACCATGGGAAAAATCATTACGTCTCCAAATTGCGTTTGATCTTCTCCACTTCTCTTTACTACTTGTGCAATTTACTTTCCGCTGCCCATACTCTAGAATTGCATGTGTAGTGTGCTACTTGACTTGTGTGCTATGCAAAATCTGCCAAAATCTGTCCTTGATAAAAGACAGAATTTTTATCTTGTCGAGTAGTCTAATCACCCCTCCCCTCTAGACACTCTCACCTTCTTCGATCCCTCAATTGGTATCAGAGCTTTGGTCTCCATTGCTTTGGTTTACACACCATTGGAGGAAGATGGACGTGTCTACCCTTGGGAGTGTTAGCCATAGAGTGCCTATTCTTAATGGAGGGTCCTATAACTCGTGGAGGGTTGAAATGCTTAGTATCTTTAAGATGTACAATTTGTGCAAATGTGTTGAGACCCCCTATGTGCCTCCTTTTGACCCCTTGCACCCTACCATGGATGAAGAGCTTGATTTAATTCGTAACCTTAGGACTGTAAATCTTATCATTAGAGGGTTACCCGATAACTTGCTTAAGCTCGTTACAAACTTTGAGTGCGCCTATGCTATGTGGAAGTTCTTGGAAGAACTTTATCCGGACTACTCTTTGAGAGGTCTTGATGAAATTCTACACAAGACTATTGAATTTGATAAGATGCGCCCCAATGATCCCAACTTTGATAAACGCTTCTTTGAGCTTCATGATCTTATGAAAAAGAAGGGTGATCCCGGTCTTATCAATGTTTTAATTAGAAATGCTCTTGTATTGCATTCCGAAGATTATTGTCACATTGACAAAACTAATGCAAGTAGTTATCAAATTGACCTAGGTGTTGATGATGAACAATCTATGGGTCAATATGATGATGAGCATGAGCATGATGATGATTACTCCGATTCGGACACCGAGCAAGACAGGATCATGAAGAGTCTCAATCTTATGGCAAATCTGAGAGACTACATGTCCGGCGGAAAAGAGTGGATTCTTGATAGTGGATGCACCGACCACATGACCGGAGACAAAGACATGTTTCGAGAGCTTGCGAAGAACGATGGTCCACGCAACTATGTGACTTTTGGAGACAACTCCAAGGGTAAGGTACTTGGCCTTGGTAAGGTGGCCATATCTCATGATAGCTCTATTCAAAATGTCATGCTTGTAGAATCTCTTGGATACAATTTACTTTCCGTGTCTAGATTAGCTGACTTTGGATTCAATGTGCTATTCACCGAAGTAGATTGCCAAGTCTTTCATCGTGACAATCAAAACATGGCGTTTACCGGTATCCGTAGAGGTGATCTATATATTGTTGATTTCACTAAGAAAGCCCAACCTAGAGCTTGCTTCATTGCTAAATCTTCTAAAGGTTGGTTATGGCATAGAAGGCTTGGACATGTTGGTATGCGTAATCTAGACAAGCTGATCAAAGGTGATCATATTCTTGGTGTTAAAGATGTTTTCTTTGACAAAGATAGACTTTGTAGTGCTTGTCAAGCAGGAAAACAAGTAGGTGGAAGTCATCCCGTGAAGAACATCATGACCACAAGGAGACCGCTTGAGCTTCTTAATATGGATCTCTTCGGTCCCAATGCTTACAAAAGCCTTGGTGGTAACTCCTTTGGTCTAGTTATAGTTGATGATTATTCCAGATTTACGTGGGTATTTTTCCTTGATGACAAATTGCAGGTTCAGAGAATCTTCAAAACCTTTGCCAAAAAGGCCCAAAATCAATTTGAGGTGAAGATCAAGAAAGTTCGGAGTGACAATGGAACGGAGTTGAAGAACGGCAATGTAGACTCTTTTCTCGATGAGGAAGGGATTCTACATGAGTTCTCGGCTACGTACACTCCTCAACAAAATGGAGTTGTTGAGAGGAAGAACCGAACGCTCATAGAGATGGCGAGAACGATGCTTGATGAATACAAGACACCGAAGCATTTTTGGGGAGAAGCGGTCGAGACAGCTTGTCATGCTATCAACAGGCTTTATCTTCATAAGCTCCTCGGCAAGACATCATACGAGCTCCTCACCGGTAACAAACCCCAAGTGGGATACTTTCGTGTCTTTGGTTCAAAATGCTATATCCTTGATAAGCATCGTCGGTCTAAATTTGCTCCTAAATCTCATGAAGGCTTTCTCCTTGGTTATGGATCAAACTCCCACACCTACCGTGTCTACAATAATTTCACCCGAAAGGTTGAAGAGACGGTAGACGTGAAGTTTGATGAATCTAATGGCTCGCAAGTAGAGCAAATGCCTATTGATGTAGGAGACAAGGACCCATCGGAAGCTATCCAAGATTTATCTATTGGAAAGATCCGTCCCATGGAAGTGAAGGAGAGTACCTCATCTACATATGTGGAGCCCCCTACCTCACGGCAAGATGAACCTCAAGGCAACATGGAGGCCTCCACAAGTGGAACTCACCAAGATGAGGAAGTGCAACAAGAAGATCCACCACAACCTCCTTCTCCACCGCCTCAAGACAACACCAACAACAAGGAAGAAGAAGAAGAGGAAGATGAAGATGATGAGGAAGCTCAGCCACAACCTCAACAAAAGCTATCCCGAGTCCTAGCAAGAGTCAAGAAAAATCATCCCGTGGAACAAATGATGAACGACATCAACTCCGGGAGAATTACTCGCTCTAAAACTCGCTTAGCTAACTTTTGTGAGCATTACTCATTCATATCTAGTATTGAACCTATGAAGGTAGAAGAAGCACTTGAAGACCCGGATTGGGTGAATGCTATGCACGAAGAACTACACAACTTCGAAAGGAACAAGGTATGGACTTTGGTAGAGAAGCCCAAGGATGATCAAAACATCATTGGAACCAAATGGGTTTTTCGGAACAAGCATGATGAAGATGGACAAGTCATCCGCAACAAGGCTCGTCTCGTAGCTCAAGGTTACACACAAGTCGAAGGTATAGACTATGGTGAGACCTATGCCCCCGTTGCTAGACTTGAGTCCATTCGCATTCTTCTTGCTTATGCCAATCACCATGATATTACTCTCTATCAAATGGATATCAAAAGTGTTTTCCTAAATGGTGAAATTGAGGAGGAAGTATTTGTGAAACAACCTCCCGGATTTGTGAATCCCAAAAAGCCTAATCATGTTTACAAGTTGCACAAAGTTCTTTATGGTCTTAAACAAGCTCCTAGAGCTTGGTACAAATGCTTGACTAGCTTTCTTCTTGAAAAAGGCTTTGAGATTGGAAAGATAGACTCAACGCTGTTCACGAAAAGGGTTAATGGTGAACTATTTGTGTGCCAAATATATGTTGATGATATTATCTTTGGTTCAACTAACCCTCATTTTAGCAAGAAGTTTGGACAGCTCATGTCGGAGAAGTATGAGATGTCCATGATGAGTGAACTCAAATTCTTCCTTGGGTTGCAAATCAAGCAATCTAAGGAGGGTACCTTTGTCTCACAAACAAAGTACACCAAGGATCTCTTCAAGAAATTCAACATGCAAGAAAGCAAAGGTATGAGTACCCCCATGCCTACAAGTGGACATAATGACTTGACAAAAGATGGAGAACCCGTTGATCAAAGGGTTTACCGATCTATGATTGGTTCTCTACTATATCTTTGTGCTTCTCGTCCTGACATAATGTTGAATGTATGCATGTGTGCGCGATATCAAGCAGCCCCTAAAGAATGTCATCTTAAAGCTGTTAAGAGGATTGTGAGATATTTGATTCACACACCAAACTTTGGCATTTGGTATCCTAAGAGGGCCTCTTTCGACCTTGTTGGCTATTCCGACTCGGACTATGCCGGTGACAAGGTTGATAGAAAGTCAACTTCGGGTACGTGTCAATTCCTTGGTCGATCCCTTGTATCTTGGTCCTCCAAGAAACAAAATTCGGTATCATTATCCACTGCCAAAGCAGAATATATTGCTGCTGGTTCGTGTTGTGCTCAATTGCTATGGATGACACAAACGCTTAAGGATTATGGGATACATGTGAGACATGTTCCCTTGCTTTGTGACAATGAGAGTGCGATTAAAATTGGACACAATCCCGTACAACACTCTCGAACGAAGCATATTGAAGTTCGTCACCATTTCATTCATGATCATATTGCCAAGGGTGACATCAATCTTAAGCATGTTCGTACTGACAAACAACTCGCTGATATCTTTACAAAACCTCTTGATGAGAAGGTGTTTTGTCGCTTAAGGAGTGAGTTGAACATCATTGATGCTTCAAACTTGGAGTGAGAACTCCATCGATGCATGCAAGGCATGAGCCCTCTTGACTAATCCTTGATATTTCTCTTATGATGGTGATCATATGTCTTGGACACATTTTCCTCCTTGTATTGCATCTAACTCCTTGCAGGTACTTGGATGATCTACATTCCACAAGATTACCACACACTCAAATCATGAGTAATCTTGTCATTGACCAAGTATCTAGCCCTTTGGGATGTTGAGTTCAAGGAACAAAATTCCACATATCCTTTTTGACATCTTATACATCTAGTATTTCACTCTTGTCATCTTGGATATCCTTGAGTATTTCCTTGCTTGCCTAACCCATGTAGGAAGATGAACTACACAAGTGGAAATGGCGCTCCAACTTCACATTCAATGAGCACCTACATCAAGTTTACCTACATGAGTAAAGCAACAACAAGCCCAAGGTATGTTCTTCACATCTTTAAGGAGCTTTGCTCAAAGTCATGAGTACAAGCAGCTTCATAAGATGTGATCACATCAAATGCTTAATCAAAAAATGGCAACCCCATTTTGAGCTTAAATGATGAGTATGACCTATGATCAAATGTCCTCATTTGACTCCTAAGTCAATATACTCAAACATAGGTGACCTTGTCGCCAACCTTTATCTAGATGAAGTACATATGTTTTGAGTCTTTCTTTTTCTCTTATGTTCTCTCACTGAGTTTTTAATTTCAAAAAAAAAAACTTCATCTAGGAATCTTTTTCATTTCTATTCTTCTGTCTTTGTGAATATCCTTCTGGCTCTGATCAATTCCTTGAAAATATTTCACAAATTCATTGCAAATCCTTTGAAACATTCCTCGCAAAGTGAGCTGAATTATTTCTGTATTTCCTTGGAATTACACTCGGCGTCACCGATTTCAATATTTCGGTCTAACCGAAAAGGATCTACCCTAAGTCCCAGACTTTCGGACCCACCGATCCATCTCAATTCGGTGTCACCGATTTATTTCTTCCAGGATATCATCTTCTGCAGCTCCACTTAATGTTTCTCTATGCATGTTCCTATTTGCTCTATTGTGATTCTTAAGGATCCCACTCCTTTCTTTCCATCTTCCCTGACCTTCCTAGTTTGCTGTCCTTTTCGGCACTTGATGTCAAAGGGGGAGAAGACTTAGGGGGAGAAGAGAAGATTTAGGGGGAGAAGAAGAGCACTCTTACCTTAAGGGGGAGAGAATCACATCAAAGCTTTGCCGTGTTGAGAATTTCTTTGCCTCTGGTGACCCCCTTTGGCATATATAGTGCTCGCGTCCCGAAACCCTCGAGGACGGAACCCTTTTTCGCGATCTCATCTCTGTTCCGCCACCGCCGCGTGAAAGCACATTTGCTCCCTGGGTGGTTTTGGTAATTAATGACAACATACTTTGTGGTTGGACTAATGCTTTTATCAAGTATGTTTCAGGAAATTCAATCACATTTGGCATGGCAAAAGGACTAAAGAAGTGGACCCCTCAAAGTGCTAAGGCAAGCATTGGCAAAAGCTCAAGACTCCATTTTTGGTTTAGTGATCCAAGATCACATTGAGTCCATAGGAAAAGCCAATACTATTAAAAGGGGATGAGGTTATGTTGATGATCTGGTTGCTCAAGTGCTTAGTGATACATCTCCTAAACTATCAGCAACTTTCACTGCCATATACACTCATAAGTAATCTCGGTCCCACCGATTATCCAAACTCAGTCACACCGAGATGAACCACCTCAGCCATAAGCCAAACCCTAGCAAAATCGGATTTTCCGATTCTAATATCGGTTTCATCGAAACATGAGTTGCCAAGCTTCTGTAACCTTCTGTCATCAAATCGGTGTCACCGAGATGATGAAGTCGGTCCCACCGAAACTGGCAAGCTCTTGTCTTTTGCACGAATCGGACTAACCGAGATTGTATTTTCGGTCCCACCGAAAACCCCAACGTTCACATTATTTGAACTTTCGGTCTCACCGAGTTGTCCACTTCCGTCCCACTGAGATTGCTCAAATATGTGTGTAACGGTTGGATTTTGTGTGGAGGCTATTTATACCCCTCCACCCCCTCTTCATTCGTGGAGAGAGCCATCAGAAAGAACTACCACTCCTACCTTACATTTCCGAGAAGAGAACTACCTACCCTTGTGTTGAGATCAAGTTGCTCCACTCCCACCATATGAAACTTGATCTCTAACCTTCCCAAGTTGCTTTCCACTCAATCCTTTCTTCCACCACAGCCAAATCAGTGAGGAGAGTTGAGTGTTGGGGAGATTATCATTTGAAGCACAAGAGCAAGGAGTTCATCATCATCTACAACATCTATTACCTTTTGGAGGGTGGTGCCTCCTAGATTGGTTAGGTGTCGCTTGGGAGCCTCCGTCATCGAGATGTGGAGTTGAACCAAGAAGTTTGTAAGGGCAAGGAGATCGCCTACTTCATGAAGATCTACCCCGAGTAAGGCTAGCCCTCCGTGGGCGTAGGCCATGATGGAATAGACAAGGTTGCTTCTTCGTGGACCCTTCGTGGGTGGAGCCCTCCGTGGACTCGCGCAGCCGTTACCCTCCGTGGGTTGAAGTCTCCATCAACGTGGATGTACGATAGCAGCACCTATCGGAACCACGGGAAAAATCATTGCGTCTCCAAATTGCGTTTGATCTTCTCCACTTCTCTTTACTACTTGTGCAATTTACTTTCCGCTGCCCATACTCTAGAATTGCATGTGTAGTGTGCTACTTGACTTGTGTGCTATGCAAAATCTGCCAAAATCTGTCCTTGATAAAAGACAGAATTTTTATCTTGTCGAGTAGTCTAATCACCCCCCCCCCCCTCTAGACACTCTCACCTTCTTCGATCCCTCACCGCGCTTCCAAGATCAGGAGCACCAGGAGAACTCTTCCCGGCACCCTGCCGGAGGGGAGAACCACCACCGGGAGCTTCTCCACCATCATGGATGCTTCCCGGATGAGTTGTGAGTAGTCTCCCTTGGACCATGGGTCCATGACCAGTAGCTATGTGATGTTCTCCTCCCCTCTTTGTTCTTCATCGATTAGACCTCGTGAGCTGCCCTACATGATCGAGGCACATATGTAATCTTTATGCTGTTGCTATGCTGAGTTTGCTGGGATCCGATGGATTATGAGATTATGTTCAAATTGTGTGTGAGTAATATATTTGATTCACCTCTTTTATATTTATGTTCTTGAGTAATTCTTGCATGTTCTCCGTTGCTGTTTATTGCTTTGGCCAAGTAGTAGCTAGTAACTCCAAGAGGGAACGTTATGCTTGATTGTGGGTTCATGCCCCTCGATGACTAGCTTGAGTGACAGAAACATGAGTCTAGGGGATGTGCTGTTGCCACAAGGGGGAAAACAACGGTGCTTGTACTTGCGGGTGCAAGGATTGTTTACTTTACGCAAAGTTCTTTTAATGCAGTCGTCTGTTGCTTTGAGTTTACACTTTGGGTGGGACTCGCAACTTAATACCAACGAGATGTTCTGGATAGTTATCTCAAGGTGGATGATTAGTAGTAGATGCAGATGGATTTCGGTCTACTTGCCTTTGCGTACCGCCCATACTTTTGAGCCTCTACCTTTCTGTACAACATAGTTAGCATTGGTTTGCGCACATAATCCTATCAATTGCCCAGCTGTAATTTGTTTACCTCGCTTAGCTGTTTTATCGTCTTTTGGGAGAGAGACATCACTAGTGAACATCATGGGACCCCGGTCCATATTACCATCATTGATCACACCCGCTATTTACTTCATGTTCTTATTTCCTAGTTGCAGTCATACCTATCACTATTATCTCTTGCGTTTGATCCTTTGTAAACGACATGGCCGGAGAGATTGACAACCTCTCTGTACTCGTTGGGAGCAACGTTATTTGTATCTGTGTGCAGGTCCTGTCAAGCAAAAGTTTCTGGCGCTATTGACACCTTCTTGTCGACCCTCGGAGTCTCACGGGATTCGATCCTTGGTATCTTTGCCAAGGGAAATTTGCCGCTACGCTACATCTCAAACCTTCCACTTGGGGTAACCAACGAGGGGCGAGAAGCCATCAGCGAGTCACGGGGTCGCAGCTAAGCCCCCGAGTGAGAGGGTCGCTCTTCACTCGGAGTAGAATGTTGTAACTTAGGCGAGTCACGGGGTCGCAGCTAAGCCCCCGAGTGAGAGGGTCGCTCTTCACTAGGAGTAGAATGTTGTAACTTAGGCGAGTCACGGGGTCGCAGCTAAGCCCCCGAGTGAGAGGGTCGCTCTTCACTCGGAGTAGAATGTTTATAACTTAGGCGATTCCAAGCTACGTTGTACTTGTGGCGGAGTTCGGAGGACCGAGCCGCTTTGTACTTGTGGCGTAGCTCGAAGGACCGCAGCTAAGCCCCCGAGTGAGAGGGTTGCTCTTCACTCGGAGTAGATAGTTGTAA
>LR738715.1:834919518-834943056 GCA_902687465.1 Secale cereale | reverse complement strand
CGAGTCACGGGGTCGCAGCTGAGCCCCCGAGTGAGAGGGTCGCTCTTCACTCGGAGTAGAATGTTTATAACTTAGGCGATTCCAAGCTACGTTGTACTTATGGCGGAGTTCGGCGGACCGAGCCGCTTTGTACTTGTGGCGTAACTCGGAGGACCGCAGCTAAGCCCCCGAGTGAGAGGGTTGCTCTTCACTCGGAGTAGATAGTTGTAACTTAGGCGAGTCATGGGGTCGCATGTAAGCCCCCGAGTGAGAGGGTCGCTCTTCACTCGGATTAGAATGTTTATAACTTAGGCGATTCCAAGCTACGTTGTACTTGTGTCGGAGTTCGGAGGACCGAGCCGCTTTGTACTTGTGGCGTAGCTCGGAGGACCGCAGCTAAGCCCCCGAGTGAGAGGGTTGCTCTTCACACGGAGTAGATAGTTGTAACTTAGGCGAGTGATACGTCCAAAACGTATCTATAATTTCTACTTGGGAAAAGTAGAAATTATAGATACGTTTTGGACGTATCTATAATTTCGACTTGCTCCATGCCATTTTTGGGTGATATTGCTATGATATTCATACACTTCCATACACTTTTGATCATATTTGGACTAACTTACTAATCCAGTGCACCCCAGTGCCAGTTTCTGTTTTCGGCTGTTTTTGTATTTCAGGTTTTCACGTTTCGAGAACTGCCCAGAAAAATCCAGAAAAATTATATAAAAAATCAGCGATCCGGAAACAACACTGCGTCCGAAGGGCAGCCTGGGAGGCCACAGGGGCTCCAGGCGCCCTATGGGCGCCCCCCCCCCCCCCGGGCCGCGCCGGGGGGGCACCTGGGCCCCCCGAGGCTCCCGCGGTGCCCTACTTTGGCATATATGTAAAGGGTCCTCCGTAACCCTCAGAACAGGAACTCTTTTCGCGATCCCATCTCTGTTCCGCCGTCGCCGCTGCTTCCAAGATCGGGAGCACCAGGAGAACTCTTCCCGGCACCCTGCCAGAGGGGAGGATTACCACCGGGAGCTTCTCCACCACCATGGACGCCTCCCGGATGACTCGTGAGTAGTCTCCCTTGGACCATGAGTCCATGACCAGTAGCTATGTGATGTTCTCCTCCCGTTCTTGTGCTTCACTAATTAGTCCTCGTGAGCTGCCCTACATGATCGAGGCACCTATGTAATCCTTATGCTGTTGCTATGTTGAGTTTGCTGGGATCCGATGGATTATGAGATTATGTTCAGATTGATCTTGAGTAATATATTTGATTCACCTCTTTTATATTTTAGTTCATAAATAATTCTTGCATGTTCTCCATTGTTATTTATTGCTTTGGCCGAGTAATAGGTAGTGACTCCAAGAGGGAACGTTATGCTCGATTGTGGGTTCATGCCCCTCGATGACTAGCTTGAGTGACAGAAACATGAGCCTAGGGGATGTGTTGTTGCCACAAGGGGGAAAACAACGGTGCTTGTGCCCGCGGGTGCAAGGATTGTTTACTTTACGCAAAGTTCTTTTAATGCAGTTGTCTGTTGCATTGAGTTTACACTATGGGTGAGACTCGCAACTTAATACCAGCGAGATGTTCTGGATAGATATCTCAAGGTGGATGATTAGTAGTAGATATTGATGGATTTCGGTCTACTTACTTTGGCGTACCGCCCATGCTTTGAACCTCAACCTTTCTTGCAATGTAGTCAGCATTGGTTTGCGTTCGTGGTCCTGTCAATTGCCCAGCTGTAATTTGTTTACCTCACATAGTTGTTTTATCATCTTTTGGGAGAGAGACATCACTAGTGAACATCATGAGACTCCGGTCCATATTACCATCATTGATCACATCCACTATTTCCTTTTCGCTATTTACTTACTATTGCAAAACACTATCTATCACTACTATCATATTGCTTTTAACCCTTTGTGAACTACAAGGCCGGAGAGATTGACAACCTCTCTGTACTCGTTGGGAGCAAAGTTATTTGTATCTGTGTGCAGGTCCAGGTTGATTGCTAATTGCGCCGTTAGCAATTGACACCTACTTGTTGAACCTAGGAGTCTCTGGGGATTCGATCCTTGGCATCTTTGCTAGGGGAAAACACTTCTACTTACTGCATCTTACACCTTCCACTTGGGGTAACCAACGAGGGGTTCGAGGCCCATCAAGGAGTATTTTCTGGCGCCGTTGCCGGGGACTCCACTCTTCAGGATAGGGGAGTTGCATGCTATCTTTTACCTTTGATTTTTAGTCTTGTTAGTTTACCTTTCATTTTGCTTTAGTACCTTTTTTTTATCGAAAATCACAAAAATAGTTATCTTGCTTGCTTGCTACTATGGGTTCTACCAAAAACACTAAATGGGAGGAGTACACCCCTACTTCCATTGCCCCACTTATCACTGACGGGACTTACAAAAAAATAAACCTTGTGATTATACTAGTTATGACGGAGAGTTATAACCATGGCATGGTCTTCCAGGAAAAAAGTATGAGCCTCAGTTTAAAATTGCTCCTAAGCTTCCCCAAACTTGGGAAGATGTTCAAACTCTTATAATAGAGAGCGAATTAAACAAAGAGGATGACACTACAATTCTGCCCACTAATGATAAAATTGATTTTGATAATTGTAGTATTTCAGAAGTTGTCACCTTTCTACAAGGAATGGCTAAGGATCCCAACACTAGCACGCTTAATCTTGCCTTCACAGAGCATGTCACTAATGCTCTCATCAAAGCTGGGGAGGAGAAACTTAGAGTAGAAGCATCCATACCTAGAAAGCTAGAAGATGGTTGGGATTCTATGATTAAAATTAAGATAAATAACTTCTCATGCTTTGCTTTGTGTGATATTGTAGCTAGTACTTCTATTATGCCCAAAAGACTATATGATATGCTTAAATTGAAATCTTTTGATTCTTGTTCTTTTGGTAATGCTCTCGTTGATTCTTCCCTAAAGAAACCTTTGGGGAGGATCGACGATGTTCTTATTGTTGTCAATGATAATTATGTGCCCGTTGATTTCACTATTATGGATATTGAATGTGATCCTTCATGTCCAATTATTTTGGGACGTCCCTTTTTGCGCACCGTTGGTGCTGTCATTGACATGAAAGAGGGTAATATAAAATTTCAGTTTCCTCTCAAGAAAGGGATGGAACACTTCCCTCGTAAGAAGGTCAAGTTACCTTTTGAGTCCGTTGTACGGGCTAGTTATTCTTTTACTCTTGATAAAACTTGATCTATGCATTATGCCTAGCTTAAAGGCATAAAAGAAAGCGCTTTTGGGAGGCAGCCCACATGAATAAAAATTTTGCTTTTGTTGTGTCTTGATGTTGTTTACTGCTGTAGCATCATCATTGTATCTTTGCTTTTCATATTTGTGCCAAGTATAGCCTCTGATTGCTAGAAAGTTCAAAACTTGTGAGGTGCTGTCCAGGAAACAGATTCTGTCCTTGGATAGAAAAATTCGTATAAAATCACCAGATCATCTTTTTGGTCTGAAATTTTTCGACAGCGTTCTCTATATAATTTTCTTTCGTGTGTCATTTCTGAGTTTTTTTATTTGAGTTGCAGAAGTATCCCGAACAGATCAATTACTGCCTGCTGTTCTGTTTTTCACAGATTCTGTCCTGTTTTGCCTTACCTTCACTTTGCAAATTAAGAACTTGCTTTTTCTTTGCAAAAACCTTTTGGCAATCTTGAGAAACAGTAGAACTTCAAGAATATCCTTATTTCCAGCAAGGTATAATTATTTTATTAAGGGTACTAACCTCGCTAATCAGATTATGATGAGTTGTGTATGAAGGGAGTTTTCAAGTGTGCGAGGGAAGATGATAAAAAGATTCAGGAGTGTCAAGCGCTCAAGCTTGGGGATGCCCCCGTGCACCCCCAAGAAATATTCAAGGAGACTCAAGAGTCTAAGCTTGGGGATGCCCCCGTGCATCCCCTTCTCCATCAACATTATCAGTTCGTCTTTCGTTTCGCTATATTTTTATCACTTCATGTGTTATGTGCTATGCTTGGAGCGTCTTGCTTTTAGTTTTCTTTTTAGTTTTTCATAACGAGTCGGAACCCAGCATTCCTTTATGTGGGAGAGAAACACGCTCCACCTCTACCTAGAACATTACATAGAATTTTCATATCTATCTATGTTGTGTGTGTTCTTTGTCTTTTAATAGCTACTATCGTGCTCTGCTCTTAGTATTCATGCTTATCTTTTCAAGAGCTTTTATTTAGTTGGTTGCTTGAACTCTCTTTAATTACCATGCTCACTTTATTAAGAGAGTTTGCTTCCGTTGCATGGGTTAATGTGTCTATGATAAAGATACTACTTTCACGATGGTGCTTAGTAGTTCAGGTTTTCTTTTGGTTAATCTCAAATAGCTGGGGGGTTCCCAATGTGTTATTGGAGTACCAACTTGGTTTGTTTGCCTATGATATGGTATGGTTTAGTAATATCTTCCTTCGAGAATTTATTTTGATTGACTTGGCGTATGCTCACGCATATTCAAGACTGTAAAGAAAGTCTGTCAAGCCTTGATGATCTTTTGTTTCTAAGTAGCGATATAACTACCATGCTTGATTCAATATTGCTTTGTCGCTCTGCATGATTATGACCGTCATTGCTCTCTTAGTTGGTCGCTCCCAGTCTTTTGCTAACCTCCACCTGCACTAAGCAAACTAACCATGCAATACATAGCTCATGGGAAAGTAGCCTAAAAACTATTGTGGTAAAGAATATGTTGCTTATGTATCTTATTTCTTATAAGTTGCTTGCTAAGCGGTAACCATGTTTCTGGGGACGCCATCAACTGTCACACTTTTGTTGAATATCATGTGAGTTGCTATGCATGTTCGTCTTGTCTGAAGTAAGGGTGATTTACCGTGCGTTGAATAACTATGCATATTGTTAGAGAAGAACATTGGGCCGCCAACCAAAGCCATGCATCATGGTGGAAGTTTTAGCTTGGACCTTAATCCTCAATCTCTCATGAGAATATGCTTATGCATTAAAGAGGAGTCCATCATCTATTTTCTATGTTGTCCCGGTATGGATGTCCTCAAGTTGAGATCTATCAAAAACGAGAAATCAAATGCGATCTATCTCCTTGGACCTTTGTACAGGTGGCATAGAGGTATCCCTTTGTGACACTTGGTTAAAACATATGCAATGCAATGATAACCCATGGGAATCCGAGCTAATTAGGACAAGGAGCGAGCACTATTAGTATTCGATGCATGAGACATGAAACTTATAGGATGTTTTATGCATGGCACATATGAAGTACTACTACCGTTGACACAATTGCTTCCATGTTTTCAAAATAAAAAGCTCTAGCACTTAACCTTTCTTTTACCTTTATGTTGAAGCACCAACTACTGAGAGCATGATTGTCATTCTGAGTGTAATGTGCATTGTCCCAAAGTAGCATTGTCTTTTGCATGATTGTGATATCGTTTATTCTGAAATGATTGTATCTAGTCATCACTTAAACCTTAAAGGTGCCCCTGCACTTATGTTTTGCATCACTAAAGGGGGCAAGCTATATATCACTTTATCATATTTGCACATCATGTTCATTGCAAATCTTTTTGATGTTTCAGTTTCATGTTGTAAAACTTTCAGTCATTTGTGATTTTCTCTTGAGACAACTTTATTACTTTAGAATCATTGTCTCAGTAAGCTTTTGTCATATGACTATGAGAAATTCCTATATGGTTAATAGCATGTCACCACAGAAATTATTCTTGTTATCATTTACCTACTCGAGGACGAGCGGGAATTAAGCTTGGGGATGTTGATACGTCCAAAACGTATCTATAATTTCTGCTTGCTCCATGCCACTTTTGGGTGATATTGCTATGATATTCATACACTTCCATAAACTTTTGATCATATTTGGACTAACTTACTAATCCAGTGCACCCCAGTGCCAGTTTCTGTTTTCGGCTGTTTTTGTATTTCAGGTTTTCACGTTTCGAGAACTGCCCAGAAAAATCCAGAAAAATTATATAAAAAATCAGCGATCCGGAAACAACACTGCGTCCGAAGGGTAGCCTGGGGGGCACAGGGGCTCCAGGCGCCTTGTGGGCGCCCCCCCCCCCCCCCCCGGGCCGCGCCGGGGGGGCGCCTGGGCCCCCCGAGGCTCCCCCGGTGCCCTACTTTGGCATATATTTAAAGGGTCCTCCGTAACCCTCAGAACAGGAACTCTTTTCGCGATCCCATCTCTGTTCCGCCGCCGCCGCCGCTTCCAAGATCGGGAGCAGCAGGAGAACTCTTCCCGGAACCCTGCCGGAGGGGAGGATCACCACCGGGAGCTTCTCCACCACCATGGACGCCTCCCGGATGACTCGTGGGTAGTCTCCCTTGGACCATGAGTCCATGACCAGTAGCTATGTGATGTTCTCCTCCCGTTCTTGTGCTTCACTAATTAGTCCTCGTGAGCTGCCCTACATGATCGAGGCACCTATGTAATCCTTATGATGTTGCTATGTTGAGTTTGCTGGGATCCGATGGATTATGAGATTATGTTCAGATTGATCTTGAGTAATATATTTGATTCACCTCTTTTATATTTTAGTTCATAAGTAATTCTTGCATGTTCTCCGTTGTTATTTATTGCTTTGGCCGAGTAATAGGTAGTGACTCCAAGAGGGAACGTTATGCTCGATTGTGGGTTCATGCCCCTCGATGACTAGCTTGAGTGAAGAAACATGAGTCTAGGGGATGTGATGTTGCCACAAGGGGGAAAACAACGGTGCTTGTGCCCGCGGGTGCAAGGATTGTTTACTTTACGCAAAGTTCTTTTAATGCAGTTGTCTTTTGCATTGAGTTTACACTATGGGTGGGACTCGCAACTTAATACCAGCGAGATGTTCTGGATAGATATCTCAAGGTGGATGATTAGTAGTAGATATTGATGGATTTCGGTCTACTTACTTTGGCGTACCGCCCATGCTTTGAACCTCAACCTTTCTTGCAATGTAGTCAGCATTGGTTTGCGTTCGTGGCCCTGTCAATTGCCCAGCTGTAATTTGTTTACCTCACATAGCTGTTTTATCATCTTTTGGGAGAGAGACATCACTAGTGAACATCATGAGACTCCGGTCCATATTACCATCATTGATCACATCCACTATTTACTTTTCGCTATTTACTTACTATTGCAAAACACTATCTATCACTACTATCATATTGCTTTTAACCCTTTGTGAACTACAAGGCCGGAGAGATTGACAACCTCTCTGTACTCGTTGGGAGCAAAGTTATTTGTATCTGTGTGCAGGTCCACGTTGATTGCTAATTGCGCCGTTAGCAATTGACACCTACTTGTTGAACCTAGGAGTCTCTGGGATTCGATCCTTGGCATCTTTGCTAGGGGAAAACACTTCTACTTACTGGATCTTACACCTTCCACTTGGGGTAACCAACGAGGGGTTCGAGGCCCATCAACGAGTCACGGGGTCGCAGCTAAGCCCCCGAGTGAGAGGGTCACTCTTCACTCGGAGTAGAATGTTTATAACTTAGGCGATTCCAAGCTACGTTGTACTTGTGGCAGATTTTGGAGGACCGAGCCGCCTTGTACTTGTGGCGTAGCTCGGAGGACCGCAACTAAGCACCCACTGGGGGATTTAGAAGACACCAATTGTTAGGGGATCTTTGATATCTTGTCTTTAAAACGAACTGGGAAATCTTTATTACAGCTCGACCGTCGAGCGTTTCAAGTGTAAAAGTGGCAGAGCAGGTCCGCATTCCACGAATGAGGTTCGTCTTTCTTCTGGGCTACATTGTAGAGGTGGTACGCTCCGTTGCGCAGTACTTTGGTGATGATGAACGGCCCTTCCCAGGCCGGGACGAGCTTGTGTGGGCGCTTCTGATGCATCCGCAGGACCAGGCCTCCTTCCTGAAATGCTCGGCTTCTTACGTTGCGAGCATGGAATCGAGGCAGGTCCTGTTGATAGATGGTCGAGCGGATCAGGGCCATCTCTCTTTCTTCTTCGAGAAGGTCGACTGCATCTTGACGAGCCTGCTCTGCCTTGGCTTCGGAGAAGAGTTCTACTCTGGGGGCGTTGTGTAACAAATCGCTCGGCAGCACAGCTTCGGCTCCATAGACCAAGAAGAAAGGGGTACGGCCAGTCGACCGATTCGGCGTCGTCCTCAGACCCTATAGGACAGAGGGCAGCTCAGTTATCCAAGCTCCGGCGGCATGCTTATGGTCACGCATGAGCCGTGGCTTTAGGCCTTGGAGAATCAAACCATTTGCTCTTTCCGCCTGTCCATTCGACTACGGATGCGCCACGGAGGCGAAGTCGACTCATGTTCCTTGGGAAGCACAGAAAGCTCTAAATTCATCCGAGTCGAAGTTATAGCCTTTGTCCATGATGATGCTGTGGGGGACCCCATATCTGAATATAAGCCCTTTGATGAAGCTGATGGCGGTGCTCGACTCGAGGTTCTTGATGGGTTTGGCCTCAATCCACTTGGTGAACTTGTCGACCGCCACCAGAAGGTGGGTGAATCCGCTCCTGCCTGTCCTGAAGGGGCCGACCATATCCAAGCCCCAAACAGCGAAGGGCCAGACTAGTGGGATGGTTTTCAGGACGGATGCTGGCTTGTGTGACATGTTGGAGTAGAACTGGCAACCTGCGCATGTATCCACAATATCCTTGGCCATCTCGTTGGCGCGGGGCTAGTAAAACCCGGCCCGGGATGCTTTGGCCACGATAGTCCGAGAAGAGGCGTGGTGGCCGCAAGTCCCCGAGTGGATTTCATCCAAGATCAGTAGACCTTCCTCTGGATCGATGCAGCGCTGGGCGACTCCAATGACACTTTCTCTGTAGAGCTGACCTTGAATGACTATGAACGCTTTGGATCGGCGGACGATCTGGCGCGCTTCTTCTTCGTCTTCTAGGAGTTCTTGCCTGAGCAGATATGATATATATGGCACAGTCCAATCAGGTGTGATCACTAGGACCTCCATGATCAAGTCCACCACGGCAGGCACTTCGACCTTAGTCGGATCTGCCGCGCTGACTGGCTGCGTGGGCTCTTCCGTGAAGGGGTCTTCCTTGACAGAGGGAGTGTGCAGATGTTCCAGGAACACATTCTTGGGTATGGACCTCCGAGTCGACCCAATTTTTGCGAGATCGTTGGCTAGCTGATTGTTTGCCCTGGGCACATGATTCTAAGCCTTCGAACTTCTTTTCGAGTTTCCGCACCGCACTGCAATAACTGGTCATTGCCGGGCTCCTGACGTCCCATTCTTTCATTACTTGATTCACCACTAGGTCGGAATCGCCGTAGACCATCAGGCGACGGACGCCGAGTGACATGGCCATTCGCAACCCATACAAAAGTGCTTCGTATTCAGCCTCATTGTTTGATGAATCAAAATGGATCTGAAGGATGTAGCTGAGCTTGTCACCCCTGGGAGAGATCAGGACCACGCCTGCACCGGATCCGTTCAACATCTTGGACCCGTCAAAGAACATAGTCCAATGGTCCAACTGGACTTGAGTTGGAAGCTCTTGTTCTATCCACTCAGCCACAAAATCCGCTATGGCCTGAGACTTGATGGCTTTCTTCGCTTCAAACTTGATATCTAATGGAAGAAGTTCAATCGCCCATTTTGCCACTCGACCAGTTGCATCTCGGTTGTTTAGTATCTCTGATAATGGGGCGTCGCTGACGACTGAGATTGAATGATCCGAGAAATAATGGGCAACCTTTTTTGCAGTCAAGTAAATCCCGTACACAAGCTTTTGGTAATGCGGATACCTTTGCTTGGAGAGAGTCAAAACTTCGGATATGTAATAGACCGGGCGTTGGACTTTGTATGCCTTGCCCTCTTCTTCCCGCTCGACAGTGAGTACAGTACTGACGACTTGTCCGGTGGCAACAATGTACACCAGAAGAGGCTCTCCGCTGACTGGGGTATCGAGCACCGGCTGGGTGGACAACAGGACTTTGAGCTCTTCAAACGCTGCTTCGGCCTCTGGATTCCACTCGAACTTGTCGGATTTCTTCATGAGTCGGTAGAGAGGCAGTGCCTTCTCCCCAAGACGAGAAATGAATCGACTCAATGCGGCCAAGCAACCAGTAAGCTTCTGGACGTCGTATATGCGCTCGGGGCTTTCATTCGGAGGACGGCACCGACTTTCTCTGGGTTGGCGTCGATTCCCCGTTCAGAAACGAGAAAACCGAGCAACTTGCCACCAGGAACTCCAAACGTACACTTCGACAGGTTGAGCTTGATATCGTAGCTTCTGAGGTTCGCGAATGTCTCAGTGAGGTCAGTCAGCAGGTCGGAACCTTTCCGTGACTTGACCACGATGTCATCCATGTACGCCTCGACGTTCCGACTGATTTGCTTTATTAAGCACTTCTGGATCATGCGCATGAAGGTGGCGGCGGCATTTTTGAGACCGAAAGGCATGGTGACATAACAAAAACACCCGAAAGGGGTGATGAAAGCTGTCTTTATCTCATCGGGCCCATACAGACGGATCTGATGGTACCCGGAATACGCGTCCAGAAAGGACAAACACTCACATCCCGCAGTCGAGTCGACTATCTGATCGATGCGGGGGAGAGGAAAATGATCTTTCGGGTAGGCCTGATTGATGTGCTTGAAATCGATGCACATGCGGAGAGACTTGTCCTTCTTGGGGACCATGACGACGTTGGCGAGCCACTAGGAGTGGTATATCTCGCGGAAAAACTCTACTGCTAGGAGTCGAGCCACTTCTTCGCCAATCGCTTTTCGCTTCTCCGCAGCGGATCGACGGAGATGTTCCTTCACGGGTTTCACCTTCGGGTCGACTCGCAAATGGTGCTCAGCCAGCCCCCTGGGCACACCCGGCATGTCTGATGGTTTCCATGCAAAGATGTCCCAGTTCTCACGGAGGAACTGGATGAGCGCTTCTTCCTATTTGCTGTCGAGTGTGGTGGAGATGTGGGTCGGCGCTGCGTTGGGGTCGGTGGGGTGGATGTGCACAGGTTTTGTGTCTCCTACCGACTGAAAAGCTGACTCGGAAGCCGGCTTCTTCGCCCTTAGCAGTTCGCCCGGATCCACTTGCTTTTGGTACTCCTCCATCTCTACTGCTGCCATTTGCTCGTCGGTGATCTGCGAGCCTTTCTGGAAGCATTCTTCGGCTTTCTGTCGGTTCCCAGTGATGGTTATGACGCCGTTGGGCCCCGGCATCTTCAGCTTGAGGTAGACGTAACATGGTCGAGCCATGAATCTGGCGTAGGCGGGCCTACCCAGGATGGCGTGGTAGGTGCTGTTGAAGTCCACCACTTCGAACGTCAGCTTCTCCTTTCGGTAGTTGTTGGACTCACCAAAGACGACGTCGAGTGATATGTGGCCAACTGAGTCGGCTTTCTTCCCAGGGATTACCCCGTGGAACCTCATGTTACTTTCCCTTAGCTTGGACATCGGAATGCCCATATCCCGGAGGGTTGCTGCATACAGGATATTCAAGCCACTGCCTCCATCCATCAGAACTCTGGCCAGGCGCGTGCCTTCGACTACAGGGTCGACCACCAACGCCTGCCGCCCAGGGGTGGCGATGTGCGCTAGATGATCGGACTGGTCAAATGTGATGGGGGTCTTCAACCATTTCAGAAACGTGGGGGTCGCTGGAGCAACCATTTTCACTTCTATGTTGATGATTTTTAGTCGACTTTTACTCTCAACGTCTGCGAAAATCACCAAGGTGGAGTTGATGCGGGGGTATCCTCCGTCCCCTTCCTTGTCTTCGAACTCTTCTGATTCTTTCTCTTTCTCAGTCGACTGACCCTTCTGGAAACTCTGGATCAAGAGTCGACACTGTCGAGTGGTGTGCTTGGGATACACCAAGTTTCCCTCTTAGTCTTTCTTTGTGTGTATGGGACACGGCTGGTCGAGCATATCATCTCCAGCCTGACCCTTTCCTTTCTTGGGGGCCCAGGAGCCTTTGGGCTTCCCTTTGCCCTTCCCTTGATTAACCACCGCAGCCTCTCCCTGAGCGGCTGGATCGGCCTTACGCTTGTTCTTTCGAATGTGATTCTGGTCGTCCTGCCCGACCGGTTTCTTGCCGCTACGGAGCCGATTGGCCTCTTCGCCGTTGGCGTACCGACTGGCAATCTCCATCATCCGCGACAGGGACATGTCGCCTGTTCGGCCAAACTTCAGATTCAACTCTCGGTTGCGCACGCCTTCCTTGAAAGCGCACACCGCCTGGTGCTTGGAAACATTTTCCACCGTGTGATGCAAAGTGGTCCACCGCTGAATGTAGTCCCTCAAAGTTTCAGTCGGCTTCTGTGTGCAGTACTGAAGCTCCGCGAGTTCAGCAGGTCGCTTGCAGATGCCTTCGAAGGTCTGAACGAAAACTCGAGCGAGCTCTTCCCAACTGTATAAGCTCCTGGGGGCTAACTGGTTGAGCCACGCCCGAGCAGAGCCTCCCAGCATCAAGGGGAGGTGTTTCATGGCCACTTCGTCGTTGCCGCCTCCGATCTGCACGGTCACTCGGTAGTCTTCCAGCCAAGTGTCCGGCTTCGACTCACCGGTGAACTTGCTTACTCCTGCCGCCAGCCTGAAGTCCGGGGGGATCTCCGCGGCCCTAATTGCGCTGCAGAAGCATTCGGGCCCGGAGGCCGGCGCTCGGCTGCCGCTGGGTTGGTCTCCGCCTCGCTCGTCCCTGGATGCCCGGTTACGGTCGACCCGACCCTGCACAAGGATGGACCTCGCATCGAAACCTGGCCGCCGGGGATCCGGGGGAATCCTACGCTCGTCGTCTCGCAGGCGCCTGCCCACGTGCCGCTGGGGCGAGTGTGACCCACTCCCCGGAGGAGGGGTAGGCGCTCGACGGCAGTCGTAGCGTTCGTGTCGACGGTCGAGTGGATCGTCATTCCGACCCAGGTGCCGTTCATGCCGCGGACCACGTTCCTCGCGCCTCGGGGGCGATCTTGGACTGTGGGCCGACCATACGGTGTCTGCAGCCACCGATCTGCTGTGAATCCTGTTGCGCGACGGAGAGACAGCCGTGTTTTTCTCTTCAGCCGTTCGGAGCAAAGCTCGGATCTGCTGAAGGCCTCTCCCAGCTTCCGACTGGGAGGGTTGGATCGACTCTGTGATACGAGCCGCGGCTTCAAGGTTTTGTACTGGTGTGCGGAACACCTGAGTCTCATGCTGATGCGATTGCCACGGCCGTCGACTGGACCCGGGGGCCAGTCGGCGGGCCTGTTCATCGAGTGAACGTTGGATGTTTTCCAGGCGCACGCGCTCGGCCTAGGTAGCCACGCGCGTGGCTTCGAGAGCCAAAGCTTCAGGGGAATCCCCCACGATGGGGGTGAAGAGTGCATCTCCATTGCGGAGACAAAGCTCAGTACTTTGCTCGGAGGTGAGGGGCTGAGGGATGTAACCGTCATTGTCGTGCGCCCGATCGCCACCGCTGCCGCCGTTCTCCCCACGAGGAAAACCTGGCGGGCTGCGGCGTGAATCGACCATGAGGATTTTCGCCGTGGGATCGCTGCTCCCACACTCGGAAATGGAATCTTCGAGCTCGGTCGACTGATCGGCCGGCCCGTAAAGGTAACCGTCGGGCTCAATGGCCGCGACTTGTGGGGTGGCCGTTTGACGGGCCACCGCATGTTTCACCCACCGCTGGAGCCGTGAACGACCGGATCGCTTACGGCGGCGTCCAGCGGGGATGGCGGACGATGAGTACCGGGTCGACGGCTGCAGAAGGAGGACGCCACCGGCTCCGACGCGAAAGTGTGTGGCTCCGCGGGCGGGTAGAGCCTCAACGTCGAGAGGGGCTTCCTGGAGCCACGCGGAGTCGTCGGCGACGAAGACCAGCGCGCCGAGCCGGATCTCGTGGCCCGACGCCAAAACGCCGCCTGACACCATGATGAAAGTGGTCGGGGAAGAGATCGCAACTTCACCAAATGTCGCTAAGACGCCTTGCCCCACGGTGGGCGCCAACTGTCGTGGTTCTAAGTCCGACAGTAAGGGTAGGGGGTACGGATGGAGAGGCAAGGTTCTAGCTAGCTATGGCGAGGTTGTACACAGAGTGTTAGCGAGTTCAGGCCCTTCTCGGAGGAAGTAACAGCCCTACGTCTCGGTGCCCGGAGGCTTGGTCGACTGATGTGTGTATGCGTGTGTTACAGAAGTGTGAACCCTTGTTTTGGAGGAGGGGGTGGCTTATATAGTGTGCAGGACCCCAGCCATGCTCCACGTTGCCAAGGGCTTAAAGGTACATTAAGGCAGGCGTTACTGATAACGCCTGCAGTAAAGGATAATTAAGATATTTACTACAGAGAGTAAATATAGGACCGTTGCTGTTCCAAGGGCACTTGGTCTTCGGAGGTCGAGTGCTTGGTACGGTCGAGTGGAATTGAGTCGTCCTGCGTACATGGGTCGGTCGAGTGAAGTGTCTCTTTGGACCGTCTCAGTCGACCGTCTCCACTGCCACGGGTCTTGTCTTTTGATCTCCTAGGGTGGTGACCTTGGGTGGGGCACTTTGGTCAGGCCTATGACCCTACCCTAGGTCCGTAACCTCGTCAGCCGCATCTGGCGGCGGTGGAGGTCAGCACCCCAATGGCGACCCCGTGTGCATCCCGCTGCTGTAGGCCGTGTCAGTTGAGGAAGAAGGGGAGGAGGGACCGGCGTCGATCCGCCGGTGAAGGTCGGAGGTCGGCGCTCGCCGGAGCCGGAGGGCCTCTGTTGCTCGCCGTTGACCTCGCTGGGCAGCAGCGTCCATTTTTGCCGTCAGCCCGTGAGATACAGGAGACACTGACGGTGGCCCACTTCTTCTAATTTAACGTCCAGATGAACGCTGTGAAGTTTCTTTTGGCACATCAGCACTTATGGTGGGCCCCATGCGTCAGAAATGTTGTCAACATGCATTTAGTAACAGATCAGTGTTTTCTGAAAACTGTCAGCACAATGATGGTGGGTTTTTGCAAAAAAAAAAAAAAACGAAAGGTAGTGGTTTTCTGAATTAGGGTCTCCAATTGTGGTGGTTTTTTGCAATTTACTCAGGCTGGGGAATGATATGATCAGAAGGTTGCCATATGTATTGTGCGCTTTTATAATGCGCATTGTAATTTACGGTTAGACCTCCCGTCAAAAATAACAACTGAAACAGTTGATTATTCCATATGCATTTGTCCTTTCTAATCCTGGTTAATTTTCCTTTCAAAAAGATTATTGTTTCATTTTGGAGCACTGATTAATTTGACCCTAAAAAATCGATCCCATAATGATACTTCCGAAAGCATTTTGGATCACTGATTTTTTTTGCCGCTTTCCACGAATGTGATCTCATGATGAAAATTCGCAAACACTTTGAACATTTGTCAAAGCTTACCAGAAAATCATTTTTAATCAATTTTTTAGGAAGGAAAAAAATCCAGTTTATTGTGCATCCAGGCTCGTTTCAGCTCAAGCTCAGATGGGTGATTTCGTAACTGTCCAAGTCTGTTTAAAAGAACGCAAAGTTTCTTAGTAGCTCGGCCTACGCGGTGCCCCTTATCTGTACCGTTGGTCGCCGCATCGAGATGTGTGCTAGTGTAGTACTATTCCAGCAGCAAAAGGATGATTAGTCTGTAAATTAAGGCTAGGTGAACAGTACACCACACATCCATCGTTGTCTCCGTCTTGCACACCCTGACCTGTCACATGAACAATAGTTTGATGGAGACACGCAAAACGTTTTATACCGATATGCGGTGTCGCTGCTTACCAATGCATTAAGTCGTGCATGCACGCCCGGACCGAAGTTCTTGTTACATCAGTTAGTGGTATTCTATCTATCCAAAAATTTATTTTAAGAAAACTGTAGTCTGCTACTGCTTTTGTACAGACTAAGTGAGAGGTACAGGTTATATGCTACACGTGTACGTCCATGCACGCGCGGCCGCCGCTGGCAACCTTGTCGCCATGACCAAGACGAGATACGGTCTCGACCGGACAAGGATATGAATCGTCAAGTCCATTAAAAAAAATTGAACGGGTCGGGAGTAGAGGCGTCGATCGATGGTGATTTTCGCCAGGTCTTGTCGTGAACAGTGGCCTATAAGGCTGGCCCAACATTAAAAATTTCTAGACTTCGCTGCAGGAGATTAAGGATTAAGCATCTTGCCTCAACTACTGGCTGCACATATGTCAATGCAACGTGGGGAAGAATGGAAGGTTGAGATAGAGGGCACCGCGTAGCCCCAGCTAGTTCATCTCTGGTTGCTGTAGAGTTCTTGATGAAGATACCTTTGGACAAATTGGTAGAACAAACGGATACAGATAAGATATGCTTGTATTTTTGCAGATGTTTTGAAACCTAAAAGATTTATTTTTAATTTCGAGCTTGATGGAGCTCGAGTTTCATTAGCTATTTCCGTTAGAAGTATCCGTTTCGGGTTTGGTCGGTCATTATACATGTTGTCAGTTATGTTCCTTCACTTCAGTCGACCGAGAATCTAGCATGATTGCTATAGCATCTCGATCCACTGGTCCCGGTCAATATTTTTGGCATGCATCCGGTATTACTGAAAAGAATCGATTAAACATTATTGCTCTTAACATGGCTTCTAGAACAATGAATTGGACGGATTCACCTGGTTGGAGAAGACTGATCTTGCTAGCTAATCAATTTACCTGACCGGTGAAGCCTTGATCCGGAGCGGCCGAGGAGAGGCCGGAAATCATTTCGCCGTTGCCCTGGTCAAAACTCTCGGTGGATTTTAAAGTCAGCGTTCTTCTCACTATCTCCATCCTGATTTATTAGTCCCATGTATAATTTATGCTAAATTTTAACCAAAGATTTAATTAGTAAAATGTTAATGCATGCCAAAAATTTTTGGTTGAATTCATATATGAACATTGCTTTTAATTATATATAATTTTTATGACATGCATGAACGTTTTGTTAGTTAAATTTATGGTCAAATTTTGACACAGGTTACAATGGGACAATAAACAAAGTACGCGGAAACGCTGGTCGAGTCTCTATTCTCGTGGCATCGATCACATGTTCTTTCACTAGAATATGTTTTCATTCCGAACGATTAATTTATCAACACAAAGGATGATATTTAAATTTTTGATCTCGGCATCGCCCTACTCTAGCGACACGGGGGACGCTAGCCGCCGCCGCTAGCCGTCACCTCCGCCGCCTTCCCCCACATGGCGGGGGAGCGGATTTGCCCCACTCGCGCTCCACCGCCACATCACGCCACGCCACGCCACCCCTCACCCCACGCCTACGACGGCTGCCTGCTGGTCTGGTGGGGCTGCTGGTGCGACATGTCTGTGATGTGTGACCGGAACTGCCCTCCCCTCACCGGTCTGCCTCCCTCCCTCCACGCCGTGGCTTGGGCCTACCTCGCCTTCCCTCGTCACCGAGCTCCACCATGGCAGTCGCGGGCGTCCCCAACCCTACCCCCTCTAGTTGCTGCCTCCCATGCAGGTCCGACGGCGGATGCGACGTGCCTTGGTCGTGTCCATGGGCACCCATCCCTGCAACTCCCCCTCACACCGGTGGCGTGGCTCGTTCTAGTGATGTTGTTGTCCGCAACTGCGCTGGGGACTTGCACCGGGTTGCGGGTTGTGCGCGGCCTGCCTCATGCAGGCGCCCCCTCCCTTCCTCCAGTGCACTTCCTCCTCCGGGCCAAGGTGATGGCTCTCATGCGGCGGTGACGAGGCTTCAGTGGTAGTGGCCGGCATGGAGCTCCCGACGAGTTCTTGCTGGCGCTGCTCCATTCCCGACGGCCTAGTACCTATGTTTTTCTGTGTCCAAGGCTTCCCGGTGTTCTTTGCTAGGCGGCTTCAGCCTCGGCGACCAGCAGTTGCGTCCCTTCCAACTCGCATGGTTCACCGATGTCCCGACGACTACGGCCATGAAAGCTCGGGGATGCGTCTCTCATGTCCTAGTTGCTGGCGTCGTCGGTCACCGTCACTTGCCCTCGCGGGATTTTTGCTTCGTCGCCGACCCTACCTTGTATGCCTTAAAGCCTCCTCCTTTGTTAGATCCGATGCTCATAGGCCCGGAGACGATGCCACCCTCCTGCGGCGCATGCAGCCCTACCTACCCCCTTCCAGTATGGTGGTTCTGACCAACGTTAGCTTCCTCATCCAAGATACCATATCCGGCGGCTATGGGAATGCTCAGCTTTAGGCCAGGGAGAAATTTCTGCTCTGCTTGCCGGTACTGGCGGGTGTCGTTTTTTCCTTCTTTAAGGTGCTGCCATGGCCTTCAGCTGCGCCCCTCTTTGAACTCGGGGAGAACCCTAGGTTTGGCTGCTCTAGACCGCATGGCGTAGACGTCTCGGCGTCGTCTTCCTTCTTAAAGGCGCTATCATCCTCGCTCGTGGTGACCCTGTTGTTGGTTTGGTGATGTCGAGGCTTATCGACGGTTCATCACGGTCGCTCCTGGTTCGGGTTGGGCTGTTTATAGCTTTGTTGTCTCCTTTGTTTGGACCGATCATCCCTTGTCTTTCTGCTTCCGACACCATGTTCATGCATGTATGTGTTGGTGTAATGTTATGTACCCCCTCCCATTGTACTCATTCTATTCCTTCTATCAATGCAATGATACTCAATCTTTGCGTATTCATCAAAAAATTGATCTCAAACTCTCACAAGACTACTTAGTTGCTATATCCCCCTTTGTCCTAAATTACTTGTTTTAGATTTATCTAGATACGGATATAAACTCTAAAATGTGTCTAGATACAAATCAGATGTACACACAAATCTAAGTCGAATATTTGGGTTGGAGGTAATACTATCTCCTTTCACAAATATAATATATTTTGAATATTCTTTTGAACCGACATTTTGAATATTTTAATATGAATTAAAAATGAAGGAATAAATGCACTAAAATATGTTTATCTACAAGCTTGTATATTCAAATTCTGTACCCGCGTCTAGCTTGGAGTAGCACTTGAGACGTGACAATTTTTTTATAGTACCAAGATCATCTACAGTTGGACACCCCAAACCCTCTTCAAATATCCGAACGAATGGCTCAATCACTGTCTGGTCATGAATAACCGATTCAAACGGGCAACTTAAACCGTCCTCAAATGCCCGGGCTCTCCTACGCCCTCATATCTAGCCCAAATATATGGCAAATATGAGGCGGCTCGGGCACGTCCGCCACGCCGGCTTGTCCCAACCTGTGCCACCCGTGCCACACAAATATCCCCATCTGAAATAGCTTATAGACCGACCAATCCAAACTCCATTTCACTCCCTCTCCATCCACTTCACTTCCGACCCCCTAAGATCCGACTCGATGGCAGGCGACAGAAGCATTGCTGGCTCCGGTTGAGATTCCGATGGCTCGAGCATCGATGTTGAGGAGGTCACCCTCCGCATCGCATTAAGGCGGTCGCTGGTTGAGCGCCGACGGCGATGACTCTTCTTCCTCAGCGCCCATCGCTCATTGACGCAGCGCTGACGACGTCGCCGGCTCATCCCACCCGGTGCGTAGCTGCGGCCGCTCCGCGCCAGTCCTTGAGGTATGCTGTCAACGACCACCCTCTGCTCTAGAAGTGGTACCTGGCCACCGCTGGGTCCTCGTGCATGCGCGGGGCCTGCGCGCACAAGGACGCCGGAGTCCGAGGCATGAGCAGCCCCGCCCCCCTCGCGAGCAGTAGCAGGCAATGCAGATGGCAGCGGCGGGGAAGGCGCGGACCGCACGCCGGTCACACGTGAGCGCATTGGTCGATCCCGATGACGCACTCCTCGTGTTGGTCCTTCGCAGCTCTCTCACGACGGCGGAGACGGATGCGCGACGCTTCCGCCGCCCGAATACCATCGAGTTATCAAAGCGCGAGGCAAGTAAGGAGGCGAAGGCGGCCCGCCATGCGAAGGAGCAGGACTGCCTCCTTCGCAGGCTTTCGGGTGCAAGTTGCAGCTCGCACTCTGACTTGACGAGCGGCTCCGCCTCCAGGACGGACGACAACGCACCACCGCACACCAACGCTTACACGGAGGAGAGGCACAACCGCATCGACAAATGAAAGGGAAGGGACCGGCGAGGAAATGATGATTTCCTCCGCCCTTCACCGTTTTGTTTATATTTTAATTATATTTTAAGTAGTTTGCAGTAGGATTTGCATTGTACGCCGTTGAACTCTGATGAACAATGCTCCTTATGTCCGTCGATAAACTGTTGATCTAATAAACTGCGTGTATTAATATCCTTTTAGGTAGTCTTGCATGGGTTGTACTGTTTTAAGATTGGGATATGAGGGACATGGTATGAAAGCCAACAAATGAGATGTGCTCGCGGACCCCGCATCCGGCGTGCACCTGCATAATTTCGGCGATTATACGGGCTCGGCACATTATTCTGGCCAAACCAGAGCATGCATCGATGTCCGACCCGCAAACATTTTTGCCATGGCCCGCAAACGCTACCCCCGAACCAGTATAACTGTGGGCATGCGGGCAGATGCGGGTCGAAACCCTATCCCCCCGCAACTGCGTTTGCCCCCAATTCCCCATCGCGCCGCTCGATTTTTCGCCGCGGTGAGCCTGCAAAAACCATGAACGACTCTGGGGATGAGGTGGAGCACCGCCGCCGCGCTAGATCTGACGCCGTGCGCAAGCTGGGGGTGCGTCGGTGGCTCAACCGCGGTACCCTGCCGCCGCCGGCCTTCGACCGCCGCGAGCTCGAGGACTTCGATCGCGAGCTCGTCCGTCGCCACCATGCCTCCTCCGGCAACTGGTCCGCGGGGTCATCCTCGGGCGCATCGAGCTTGCGGCTTGTTCCGGTGAAGAGGGAGCCGGAGGAGGGGGTGAAGAGGGAGCCGGAGGAGGTCATGCCCGATGCGCCACCGCGCCAAGGCGTCATCGGGCCCGAGGACTACCTCCCCGCGGGACAGGAGGAGCTCCTCGAGCGCGTCGTCCTCGAGCGGTCGACGAGAGAGTAGGAGGAGATGGAAGAACGCATCCGGCGCGAGCTCGAGTACGAGCGGCTCTTCTTCAAGACAGACGTCGCGGCACCGCAGGCGCACTCATCGAAGGAGGCTGACCTGCCTGTGATGAAGGCGGAGCAGGCGAAGCTCTACGTCGACCTTGACCCAGACTCCTCCGACTCCGACTGAGCACCGCCGGTGGGCAGCCACCGTAGGAGCTCCGGTGAGCTCTTTGTTGTAGTGGTACGGTAGTGTAGGCCCTGTCTAGCATCTCTGACCTTTAATATGTATGTATATGATGTGTACGAACTTATGTGAAGATGAATCATCTATGCGAGCGAGCTCTGGCGAGTTGCTGCTTAAATTTCTCACGCGAAACAACTTTTTTTTTTAAATATTACGGATTTATTTGCGATTTCTGTTCTGCTGCCGCGTTTTGCAGCCTACATAAACGCCCCCATGCGACATGTAAACCGGCTAAATGCGTGGTCTGCTAGAGTTGCTCTAAGTCTCCTCGGTTTCCATAGTCGAGGTAGATGTAAAAGTTGGCTTGATGGTACTGTTGCTTCAGTTTGAAGAGTTGAACGAGATGCACTGTACGTACTTGATTATGCCAAGAGAATAGTCCTTGTCTCACGTGCAAGTGCAATCTTAAACTCAATCAGTACCGCAATTAAGCACGTGCGACGTAAGCAAGTACTACTAGTAAGACCTGCCAAAGGAAAATCTCTCGGCAGAGAAACGACCAAAGGAGAACGTCGTCCAAATGAACCGTTTCTCTGTGCCGAAACAGCTTCACGCACGATAGTTGTGCTCGACCTGTGCACGACAAGCAAATCCAGTGGCTGCTGCTGTTCTTAGTCATATGCATGTCCGGCTGGATTCCATCGTCGTTCATATATCGTGCATAATTTGTCGTGTGTATAGCACCTCTCGGAAGCTCAGCGGCAGCTTCGCCGAGGGACCGGGACGAGTGAAAATGAACAGAACTGACCCTTATCTAAAACTTCAACACAAAATGACCTTATTCTAAAAATATTTCATGAAATGACCCTTTTTGCATGACGCGCGGGGCTAGGGTGCCATGCTAGATAGCATGACGCCCCGGGTTAGGGCGTAATGCTATTTGGCATGGCACCTTAGGCCGAGGCGCCATGCTACATGTCGCTACCATGGCGCCCTAGCTTGGGGCGTCATGATCTCTAGCATGGTGCCCTAGCCCCGGACGTCATGCAAAATGGGCCATTTTCGTGAAATATTTTCTGAATGAGGTCATTTTGTGTTGAAGTTTCAGATAAAGGCCAGTTTTGTTCATTTTCACTCGGGACGACGACGCACTTACGACACGAACACGACACGGTTACCGTACCATCGATCCACACGGTGAGATGGAGTAGTTCTTGTCGAAATTTCAACTAGTATATATCAGGACATGTCATGTACGTACGTACGTAGTCCTGCCGGACCGGCCGTTTGTCCGGTAATATGTACGGGTCGGTGGCAACGTGTTGTGCGGTGTGTGCCGCGCGCTCGGGTCAAGTCATCAATCGAGTCTCAAGATGATATGCCGGCTCAGTCTTTCGAAGGTGCTCATAAGGATAGGATGTGCGTGTGTGCGTTCATAGGGGTGAGTGTATGCGCGTGTAAATGAGCGCTTGCGTCTGTACTGATTCTAAAAAAAAAAGTCGCCGATCGAATCGACTCGTCCAACACTTCAGCCGGTGACTCAGAACGAACCAACGACTTGATTAGTATTAACTGGATTAAATTGATTCAGGTGGAGATCCATTTTTTTCTTCAGTTCAGGTGGATCAGTTGGTCCAGTTCTTCGGCTGCAACTTGCATGCACCGGAGACATGGCATGTGCATGGGCTGCCATTTTTCTGGTACAAAATTCTGGCATGTACTCCCTCCGTTTCTAAATATAAGTCTTTTTAGACATTTCAAATGGACTACGACATACGGATGTATGTAGACATATTTTAGAGTGTAGATTCACTCATTTTGCTTCGTATGTAGTCACTTGTTGGAATCTCTAGAAAGACTTATATTTAGGAACGGAGGGAGTACGTCCTAGTATAAGCATGTATTAGTAGTATTTGTTCACAAAATAATCACCGACTGATCATATACTGCAAAGAAGAGAGAGAGAGTTGGGAAAAGGTGTAATACTAGTCAGAGGCGGAGCCGGCATTGCTCAAAGCCTGGGGCCAAAATTAAGCGGCTATAAAAAATGCCTAAAACTATTATACCACAAGTATCAATGTGTGTCAGAAATACACTACATATTCACAATTCAAAGGAAAAAATAGCGTCATTATTACCACGATAGTTATCCTATACTCCCTCCGTTTTTATTTACTCCGCATATTAGAGTTGATTGAAGTCAAACTTTATAAAGTTTGACCAAATTTAAAGAGATGAATATAAATATTTAGCATAACAAATCTATATGATGTGGAAGCACATTCAACAACGAATCTAATGATATTGATTTGTTATTGTATATGTTAATATTTTTGTCTATAAACTTTATCAAAGTTTGTAAAGCTTGATTTTGACCTAAACTAATATGCAGAGTAAATAAAAACGGAGGGAGTACAATACAATTCAAAATCCCCAACTAGTTGATTTTGTCTGATTCGGGAACTAGG
>LR738715.1:834895480-834908886 GCA_902687465.1 Secale cereale | reverse complement strand
GGTCGGCGGCGGCGGCCGGTGGAGCGGGGGAGGGTGCGGTGGGTCGTCGGCGGCGGTGGAGTAGGGGAGGGTGCGAGGGGTCGGCGGCGGCGGCCGGTGTTGGGGAACGTAGTATATTTAAAATTTTCCTACGATCACGCAAGATCTATCTACTAGATGCATAGCAACGAGAGGGGAGAGTGTGTCTACGTACCCTCGTAGACCGGGAGCGGAAGCGTCAAGTGACGCGGTTGATGTTGTCGAACTTCTTCGCGATTCAACCGATCAAGCACCGAACGTACGGCACCTCCGCTTTCAGCACACGTTCAGCTTGATGACGTCACACGAGCTCTTGATCCAGTTGAGCTTCACGAGAGAGTTTCGTCAGCACGACGGCGTGGTGACGGATATGATGTATTCACCGGTGCAGGGCTTCGCCTAAGCTCCGCGACGGTATGACCGAGGTGTGTTTCTGTGGAGGGGGGCACCGCACACGGCTAAAACAATTCAACTTGTGTGTCTTTGGGTGCCCCCCTGCCCCCGTATATAAAGGAGCAAGGGGGGAGGCCGGCCGGCCCTTGTTTGGTGCGGCTAGGGTTGCAAGCCTACAAGGAATAGGATTGCAATCCTATTCCTAGTAGGAATCACCAAAAGAAGGAAGAGAGGGAAAGGAAAAAGGAGAGGTGGCGCCCCCCCCCCCCAATCCTAGACCAACTAGGAACCCTAGGTGGGGCGCCGGCCAGCCCTATGGGCTGCCTCTCTCTTTCCCTTAAGGCCCACTATGGACCATCCCCCTCGTAGGGGGTTCCGGTGACCCCCTCCGGCAATCCCGTTAAATCCGAAACTTTTCCGGAACACTTCCGGTGTCCGAATATAGTCGTCCAATATATCAATCTTTATGTCTCAGACATTCCGAGACTCCTCGTCATGTCCGTGATCTCATCCGGGACTCCGAACTACCTTTGGTACATCAAAACTCATAAACTCATAATACCGATCGTCATCAAACGTTAAGCGTGCGGACCCTACGGGTTCGAGAACTATGTAGACATGACCGAGGCTCATCTCCGGTCAATAACCAATAGCGGAACCTGGATGTTCATATTGGCTCCTACATATTCTACGAAGATCTTTTATCGGTCAAAACCGCATAACAACATACGTTGTTCCTTTTGTCATCGGTATGTTACTTGCCCGTGATTCGATCGTCGGTATCTCTATACCTAGTTCAATCTCGTTACCGGCAAGTCTCTTTACTCGTTCCGTAACACATCATCTCGTGACTAACTCATTAGTCTTTTGCTTGCAAGGCTTATTGTGATGTGTGTTACCGAGAGGGCCCAGAGATACCTCTCCGACACTCGGAGTGACAAATCCTAATCTTGATCTATGCCAACACCACGAATACTTTCGGAGACACCTGTAGAGCATCTTTATGATCACCCAGTTACGTTGTGACGTTTGATAGCACACAAGGTGTTCCTACGGTATTCGGGAGTTGCATAATCTCATAGTCATAGGAACATGTATAAGTCATGAAGAAAGCAATAGCAGTAAAACTAAACGATCATAGTGCTATGCTAACGGATGGGTCTTGTCCATCACATCATTCTCCTAATGATGTGATCCCGTTGATCAAATGACAACTCATGTCTATGGCTAGGAAACATAACCATCTTTGATCAATGAGCTAGTCTAGTAGAGGCATACTAGGGACATATTGTTTTGTCTATGTATCCACACATGTACTAAGTTTCCGGTTAATGCAATTCTAGCATGAATAAAAGACATTTATCATGATATAAGGAAATACAAATTACATCTTTATTATTGCCTCTAGGGCATATTTCCTTCAGCCGGTGGAGCGGGGGAGGGTGCGGTGGGTCAGCGGCGGCGGTGGAGTAGGGGAGGGTGCGGGGGGTCGGCGGCGGTGGCCGGTGGAGCGGGGGGTGCTCAGCGGCGAGGGAGACCGGATCTGGCGAGGTGGGATAGCGATCGAGATGGAGGGGGATCGAGATCGGGTGTCTATGAAATTTAAAAACATTCAAGAGTTCAAAAAGTGCCCATGAAATACAATCGAGAAATGAAGGCTACTATTTAAATACAATCGATCTTAGCTAGCTATCTGTTCACAATCTTCTTGCCCTTTTTTCGCAAATGGAGTTCTTCTGTGGAACGGACGTCCTTTAGGTAGGGTGGTCCTGCTTGTTCTTGTGGTGTATGCTGCTACTTCATCATCGTCGTCATGTTCGATCTTCGGGTCGCCGTACTTGTCGAAGTCTTACTCATTGGCTACTCCATCCATTCCGATGATCTTCCTTTTGCCTCTCCTCATGACAACACGACTCGGCTTTGACGGGTCGGTAATGAAGAAGCATTAGTCAACTTGGGAAGCCAGTACCCATGGCTCAATTTTTGCGGTGACGTTTGCGCCCGCGGTCTTGGATTTGGCTTCGGGTATAACCATGGTGGTGAAATACCGGTCTTCTTTTAGGACGCTCTTGGCCCATCTGACACGGAACATCGAGACCTTCTCTCCAGCGTAGCTCAACTCCCAGATCTCCTCGATCCTTCCGTAGTATCTGTCCTTGTCGTTACCGGTGTAGGATTCCATTGTTACCCCGGAGTTCTGATAACCATCGCTCTTCATGTCCTTGTCCTCGGTGTAGAATGTGTAGCCGTTGATATCGTACGCCTCATAGGTCATCAGGTTATGCTCGGCGCCCTGTGACAAGGCGAATATGAGTTGTTCTTCCGTGGAAGAATCCTCATGTAAAGGGTACGACAGAAGCTTCTACTTGAACCAACGCGTGAAACATGAGTTGTGCTCTTTGATTATATCTCCGTCCGTCCTCTGTTGGCCTCGGTCATTGTACGTCTTCTTAATAAAGGTTTTGTGCTCTACCACCCAAGGATCGACCACGTCTATGTGTTGTAGCGCGACTAGGTTTGCTCTTTCAAAGTCGGCGAGTCGACCCTCGAAGTCGACATGCATTTCGCGGCGACCCTCACGGTGACCCCATCCAGCGAGCCTGCCGAGGTGCCTGTTGACGGGCAGACCAACGGGGTTCTCGATGCCTAGATAATTCGTGCAGTAGGAGATGCACTCTTCGGTCAGAAAGCCCCTGGCTATGCTTCCCTCTGGACGTGACATGTTACGAACGTATCCTTTGATGACACCATTCATCCTTTCGAATGGCATCATGTTGTGCAGGAACGTCGGCCCGAGTTGGATGATATCCTCCATGATATGGACCAGCAGATGCACCATAATGTCGAAGAATGCGGGCGGGAAGTACATCTCAAGCTCGCATAGTATCACCACGATCTCTTCCTGTAGCCTTCTGAGTTGCCTCACGCCAACCGACTTCCGAGAGATGACGTCGAAAAAGTTGCATAGGCCAAATAGCGTTTCACGGACGTGCGCGTCCATGATCCCACGGATTGCAACTGGAAGTATCTGCGTCATCAGCACGTGACAGTCGTGAGACTTCATCCCGCTGAACTTCTGCTTCGCTGGGTCTAGGTATCTGCTTATCTTCCCCGCGTAACCGTAAGGAAGTTTTACTCCTACGAGGCAGGTGAAAAACTGCTTGATCTCCTCATGGCTTAGAGTGAAGCACGCGGGAGGGTAGTCATTTCCGGTCTTCTTGGCCTTTTTGCCTTTGCGACGACTTTTTGTGTCCTACTTCGCCTCATCATCATCATCACTAGCGTGAAGCTCCTCCCTGATGCCCATTGATTTCAAGTCTGCCCTTGCTTTCGGCCCATCTTTGGTCCTCTCTGGCATGTTGAGCAGGGTACTAAGCAGACTCTGGCACACGTTCTTCGTGATATGCATGACATCAAGGCTGTGAGGCACACGGTGGATCTTCCAGTACGGCAAGTCCCAGAAAACAGACCTCGTTTTCCATACCTTCAGCAGCGGCTCTGGCGCCTTTTGCTTCTTTCCCGGCTCTGGCGCCTTTTGCTTCTTTCCCGGCAGTGGGCAATCTTTCCAATTTTTCAACAGCTCGTCTATTTCCTCGCCGCTCCTCGTACGCGGGCGTCTTCGGGGTTCGGTTTCACCATCGAACAGATCCTTGCGTTTTCTCCACAGGTCATCGTTGCGAAGCCACCTTCGATGTCCCATGAACACGGTTTTCGAAGACTCGGGATCTCTATCTAGCTAGCGATACATTGTGTCATCCATGCACCTGACGCATCCAGAAAATCTGTGGACCACCTGCCCCGCGACATATCCGTAACCGAGATAGTCGTGCACCGTCCTGAGCAGTGCGGCTCTCACAGGGAAATATTATTTCTCTGCGGCATCCCATGTATTGGCTGGCGTTTTCCACAGCTTGTCTAGCTCCTCTTTCAGCAGCCCCAGATACAGATTGATGTCGTTCCCTGGTTGTTTCAGTCCTTCAATTAGCATACTCATGTGAATGTACTTCCTCTTCATGCACAACCAGGGGGGAAGGTTGTACATCCACACAAACACAGGCCAGGTGCTATGTGTGCTTCTCTGGCTGCCAAACGGATTGACTCCATCGGTGCTCGCGCCCAGCACGATGTTCCTTGGATCGTTCCCAAATTCTGCGTCTTCGAAGTTCAACGCTTGCCACTGGCTCGCATCCTTAGGGTGACTCAGCATCTTGTCTTTTTTATTTATCTCCGGATCATTTGCGTCATCTTCTCGCTTCTTCTCTACCCTATCCGCGTGCCAACGCAGGAGCTTTGCTACCTTAGGGTCCGCGAAATACCGCTGCAGATGAGAAGTGATCGGAAAGTACCACACCACTTTTCGAGGAGCTTTCTTCCTCTTCTTGTATCGAGTGACGCTGCACACCGGACATATGGTAGACTCCGCATGCTCGTCCCGATAAATTATGCAATTGTTCATGCACACATGGTATTTCACGTGCGGTAAATCCAGAGGACACACGATTTTCTTCGCCTCCTCGAAACTGATCGGGCACTTGTTCCCCTTGGGAAGACGTTCGTGCCAGAATGACATGTTCTCGTCGAAGCATGCGTCGGGCATTTTCTATTTTACCTTCATCTCCAGAGCCATGAGCGTTACTTTCAGGCGGTATCCTCGGGCCTGCATCCTTCATACAATGGAGTAACCGCGTCTATCTCCAGTTGATCCAGCTTGGCTTTCTCTTGGGCGGCAGCTCTTGCGTTATCCGTCTGCTTGAGAAGCAGCTCTTGAATATGAGGGTCCTGCACCCAGCCCATCGATGGTCCATCATCGTCTGCTCCGCCGGCATCTTCATCTTCTTGATCATGCCCGTCGTCTGCTCCGGCATCTTCCTAATCATCATGTCCTGCATCTTCTACATGATGACTGTGTACAGCATCATCGTCGTGATCATGTCCTGGAGATTCTTCGTCTTCTCGCCCGCCCGAGCCGCGGTGGTTGTCTTGCTATCCTTCCTCATTTCTTGCCCGTCCTCCATGGACGACTTCGTAGTCATCTTCATCACCTTGCCACCGATAGCCATCCATGAAACCATGCAAGAGCAGGTGGTCCCACACCTGCCCGGAATCCGGGTCTGCAATAAGGCTCTTCAGCTTGCATCTTCGACACGGACATCTTATCTCCGTCTCGTTTTTTTTGAAGCATCTCGGCCTTCGCGGAGCTCAAAAACATATTCACGATGCCTTCGGTCATCGTGCGGACCATGGTCGCCTGCGGGGTAGAGCAAAACGATATTTTAGAACCAAGAAAAAATTTGACATGACTTTCCCTAAAAATAGGACAAAAAAGAATGCATAATGCCAAAATTCTCGTCGAAATGGAAATGAATCAACATTCCGGCAAAATATTGGCAACTATCGCATTTCAAATACCGGTACCTGCAAACACAAACATATATGCAACACCACAAACATATGCAACACCACGAACATACATAGATCTAGCTAGGCCATAAAAAGTGCATGTGCACATTGTTGGAGGGAGAACAACATAAAGATAGCTTCCCCCCTTACTTAACTATCAAAAAAAGGTAATTTAACCACTTAATTTGGATGAATCTATGGTGGAAATGAGGTGACAAGGAGGAGGCAGCCAAGACAAGCTTGGAGGAGGAGGTGGAGAGAATGAAGTGGAGAAAGTGAGTGGGTAGGTGTGGCTGTCCAAAATATCTTGTTGGTCCTAGGTTACTAATGGCGCACCACCTCGAAATGCGCCATTAGTAACCCAGGTTACTAATGGCGCACCTGCTGGTGGTGCGCCATTAGTAGTTTGGCCAAAAAAAAATATACTAATGGCGCAATGTGGAATAGTGCGCCATTACTAGTTTAAACTAGTAATGGTGCACTATGGCACAGTGCGCCATTAGTAGTTTTGCAAAAAATAAAAATAAAAAAAGAATAGTAGTGATGCACTCTGTGGTTGGTGCGCCATTACTAGTTAGAACTAGTAATGGCGCACTGTGCCTGGATGCGCCATTAGTATGTTTGGAAAAAAATTTGTTACTAGTGGCGCACCATGTGCCTGATGCGTCATTAGTGTATTCCACATTAATGACGCACCTGCACACGGTGCGCCACTGCTATATATTAGTGGCGCACCACATGTGAGGTGCGTCATTAGTATCCATCCCATCTATAGCCCTTTTCTTAATAATGCTTCCTCTGCAACCGGGCGTCTGCTTTGCTTGAACCGGCGACAACAAGTGCTACATCAACAATGATGTGTGTGCTAAAACGGGCGACTATGGAATTATGGACGGTACGGCCAGCGGTGGCGAGCGCTGCTGCTGCTACGACCGCATGATGGTGGTGCTACGAGTCGCGGCCCCATGGCGAGGAAGATTTGTCATGATCGGTGGACACGGCGGCGGCCGTCATCTACGGCTAGCAAGGGGACGGCGGTGTGATGTATGAGTACACGTACGTGTATACATGGCGAGTGTTGCGCGTGCCACGGGCTGGGAACACGGGCTGGCTTGGAAACACGTAAAAGTACCTACATGTACAACACATGCAAAGAGCTGGCCAGCTATGAAAGAAAGAGACTAGTGCATCGAGTGGTTGCGCATGCCCCAACCGTGCGGCTGGCGAGCGACCGGCCTGGCGCTTGCGCCGGACCGCCGGCGCCTATCAGCCCCCTATCTTAATTTACCGCGTTCATTTACGGCTTTCACTGTATTTCATAATGGTGTGACACTAAACAGAATGTCGCCCACAAAGCGTCAACCTTCTCAACTGGCTCGGCAATCATGTCATCCTTCTGCATATCATATAGAACTAGATCAGGATCGCGCCTTGACGCGAGGGTGCCGGTCAAAACGTCTGTATGCACACAATAAGCCACTTAACAATGTATGAACATAGAAAACATGTTTCGCGATAGGTTTAGCACGAAATATCTTAGGCATAGAAGATATGACGGCACATAAAAACTTGCAGATGATCCGCAACTTATAATAGATAACTAAAGTCTTAGGCATAACATAGTTTGTTGGAGCTACTTTTATGTATGCCAAATGTTGTTACTCCTAACAAATTTCAATAAATTTTAATTTAAACATTTAAATTTTTTAACTAAGAAGCATATGATGGTGTTGATATAATAAAGGCAAATGCTAAACCTACGGGTAAATGACAAAAAGCCCACCGATCTTCTCCCACTACATCATGATCGCGCCTTGGCGCGAGGGTGCCGGTCCCAACGACATGGCCAAGCGGGTAAAGATCAGATGGAATGATGCGTTAGTAGAAAGGATAGAAGTGCACAACTCTTCCAGCCTCCCTTGCTCTTCATAATTTCAAACTGACCTCTTTTTTGTCCCTCCCAAGCCGCAGCGCACACATATATGCTGACCTATATGTCGAGGTACATAAAATGGATCAGAACACACACACACACACACACGCAAAGAGAGAGATAGAGAGAAACTGAAAAGATAGAACATTCACTTAGTTATATGGATCAAAGGTCATAACAATTTGAAAGCAGAAAATTATCCGATGACTGCAATGAAAGGCGGGCAAACTGATACTTCAAATGATTGACATAGTTTTGTTAGTCATTTTTTTTTCTTTTGAATGTTTAATCTGGAGCAATGTTTAATCTAGATTTATTTTTGGAGGTTTCTGTATATATAAAACTTTTTGACGTCGGTCTCACGCTGAGATGGGCCTCGAGGGGCACTGCCTAGTGCGCAGTAGGGCCCCCCTCCAGTGGTTATTTGCTCCAATATTCTTCATTTGTTCTACAAAAAATCTCCAAAAAATTTCGTCCAGTTTCGAGATCTTTTATTTCTAGATTAAAAACAACACCAAGGTAATTCGGCTGAAAACAACGTTAGTTCGGATTAGTTTCATTCAAATCATACCAAGCCATGTAGAATTGTTATAAACATGGTATGATTACTTCATAAATTATAGATATGTTGCAGACGTATCACGCCCCAGCTGCCCCAGGGAGTCGCCGCCGCAACCTTCCGATCCCCAGCACCTTTGGCATCGGGGCCCGCCGCCACCGTGGGCCACGCCGACAGCAGGTGAGCCACCGAGGTGTGTCCTTTGCGGCGCTAGGGTTTCCGCCCCGGTGTCGCCATGGGGGACGACACGGGAGCGAGATCTAATATGAAGAAATGGAGGAGCAGGGCAAGAGGATCACTAGGGTGTAAAATGGAGGAGAATTTCACTTCCGCGGCCTCTGCACCAACTAAGGATGCATATGGCCATTAAGCGTGAGTACCAGGATTTTTTTAACTTGGTTAATAACCAAGCCCGGTCCTCTAGATAAAATCAGATGAGGACCATGAAAGTCTGGTCCTTAAGAATAAATAGGAAATTAATTCATTTCCGTGAGGATTTGAACTCAGTTGCTAGGTTTATACATCCACTCCCCAATCAGTTGAGCTAAGCTCACTTTCCTATCTGCATGCCTAGTATTCGAGGTTTCCTATTTGAGGTACATGGTTGTGGCGGATGATTTTTGTGTGGTGTTCGGTCACTACATGCGCGGATGTTTGGAGGTGGATTTTAATACTTCCTATTGTAGATGTTCTAAGAATAACAAACCTTGGTCCAGAATAACTGAGATAGTTCTTTAATTATACAACACTAGTAAGCTCGCACGTGCAACGCACGTTGCACGTGTTACTATCAAAGTTTTTGAATTTTTTTAGGTAATCAAAAGTTTTAAATAGCCGGCTATACCACCCATATGGCCGCGCTATAGCGTTTTGAACAGTATGACATTCATGCACATATATCAACTAAAGTTATGAAATAGTTGATTATAGCCTTGATGTGCCTAATTTTAAAGACCGTCGCTATTTGACGTAGCCCGCTATTTGAAACTATAATAATTATGTGAAAACAAATCGTACATCACCCTAGAATAAAAACATCAGTAAAATAAACAAAAATGTAATAAAATGCAATGAACATATTTTGTTATCACTTTGTATCAATCACGAGTAGGCCGACTCTGTTTGAGAGATATTAAAAAAATTATCCTGGTTCTCTTGATAAAAGCCCGGCGAAGCTAGGCTAGGCAGGCTATGTTTGTCTTTTTTTTATTGCTTCGTGAGTTGAGTCGCCGGGGAAGCGAACAGTTGTTTAGGATGCCGAAAACGATTTTGTCTAATCCGAGGTGAAAATATATTGAAAGATGCTCAAAAGCAGTTAGATTTAGGCACCAGTTTCCTCCCATATTTGTTGCGCATATCATATAGCACATGTAGGACAACAAAATGGCAGTCATCAAGGAAAATATATAATTACCAAAATCAACCCAAAATCAGCACTCCCCTCTCCATCTATGTATCAGACTACTTGGAACTGAACTGAATGTAAAGCAAGATTTAAGTGTTGGCCATTAGTCCTCGATGTCCCATGTGTTCTCCATCCTGCTCCTGACTTTACTGTCCTACTCTAGTTTGTAGTCTAAATTCAGTTACTGGTTGCACTCACCCCTAAGTGAACACTAAAAGTTTTAACAGGATAAATCACACAAATATATCATTACCTTAGTCAATAGAGTCCTGGAACCGGGTCACAAGATCCTGACAAAACTGACCGGAGTTTTCATAGTTCTCTGAAACTTTTCATGTATGGTTCGCTACTACTCACAGTTCTTTCATGGATTAAATAAGCCCCATGAAAGCAGACCATTTCTTGGGGTATACAACTGAAAAGAAGGTTGTAAAATTCATCAAAATCATCTAGAACAAAACAGTATGACATACTTTTTGCGCAAGTACTGTAAAAACAAGTATTACCTGTCCTAGCCTTTCTTTCTCAACAATATGGCTTGAACTGAAAAAACAGTATGACATACTCCCTCCGTCCCGCATTAGATGACTCACAAATAGATGCATCTAGACATATTTTAGTGCTACATGCATCTATTTGAGAGTCATCTAATATGGAACGGAGGGAGTACTTTTTTACTCCTACAACTACCTACGTGATGATCGGAAGAAAGTGTCACAGACACTATGCACATTTATTTTGTTGGATTGTGTAGATCCAATTGAGCAGTCCCTAAAGCTGGAAGGATTATAGGTGAAAAAAATACCTGGAGGTAACAGCCTTTGTTGTGATAGTACTTGCTTTATTGTCAATGAGGAAGTGCTAGAAGTATGAGAAAAATCCCAGTATACCATCAATTATTGGTTACTTGTCAGACCCAAGAAAGCATTCACACCTCCAAGATGTCTGTTAGACTGTTAACATAGCATGAATTCAGTTCAGATTACTCTTTTCTGTACATACAATTAGATAAAAGAGAATGCTGGTTATGAACTATATTAGTAATATGAATGACAGTGTGAACCTCTCCGGCAAGCGAATAGGGAAAGTTGTGGCTACTCTCGGGTGTAGGTACACCCGAGTTTGGAAAACTTTGAAAAATGCGATAAAACAAGGTCCAAAAAATCTGAACTTTCGAGACAACAAGCTTCGTCAAGTGTTTGAACTTTTTGCAAAATTTCAGCTAAAAACAACATCCGAGGAGCTCTCACAAAAAAAAAAAACAAAGTCAATGCTCAAACAGTGCACAAACACAGAGCATTGATTTTGTTTTTTTTTTTTTGCCGAGAGCTCCTCTGATGTTATTTTTCTGTGATTTTTTGCAGAAAGCTTGAACATTTGATGAAGTTTCATGTCCCCAAAATTCAGATTTTTTTGACATTGTTTGATCGTGTTTTTCTATTTTTTTCCAAACTCGGGTGTACCTACACCCGAGAGTAGAAAAGCTGGTCTCAAGCGAATATTGGTTAGGAACCAAGGTTAAGAGTGAACCTCGCATCTGATAATATTGCTATTCTTCTTTTCGTCTTCTTCATTCCCATTTTTTTCGTCAGTCCAAAAGTGCATGAACCGAACAACCAAATCAGATTTAAGCAGAAATAGAACAATAGAGGGGTTGGGTGCATATCATCCAGTTTTAAACATCAAGAACCAGAATTTGCAAAAACTAGAATCTACCTAGTATTTTGATGCACACTCTCTTAGTTTGATGACAGCCACACAGGAGAAACTTAAAATCCCACAGCAGACACAGGATAATAAGCCCTGATCTAAGAGCCCGGCAGCACTGATTACATCCGCCTTGTCACCTGCTGCGTTATGTGAACCATGTGTACATCTTGCCAAGGCTTCAAGAGTTTCTCCATTACTGCACAGACCATCCGACAACTTGGATTTAGGTATTAATTGGTATATTGAACGCAAAGCTGAAAGAACAGGACCATCATGAGCATTTAAAGGAAGAATAATATAAGAAGATCCATCATTCAGAAGACAATTAAGCAGTTCATTATCTTGAATAACATTTTGGACAAATAACTTCTTGACCAATTGTCCCCCTTCACCCTTCTTCTTCTCCTTCAATCTAGAACTGCGTGGTTCCATTGCCCCAATGGATGGATCCCTAGAAATATAACGGTTGGAAAAAATAAGTAAAAGGTCCAAGAAATATACAAAACATTGTGCTTGGTGCCAATTCCAAGCACAGAAAGAGCTATGTTAGAAAACAGGTCCAACGATATATACCCGAACATGGTTACCAAATCATCATGGCTACTGTAGTAAGACAAAAGTGAAAAAGATGCAACTTCCTTTCATGGTTACCAGACTAAAGCATTGTCATTAAATCAGGGCTACTGAAAGACACATAAATGAAAAATATACTACTTTGTTGCCTGGGTCAGAGAAGCTGAAAGTGGAACATCAAATAGTCAATCACTGATCACAGAACCATATATTATTATTTAACACATGGAAGTTGCAGATTGCACACCTGCTGACCAATTATTTTCAGGTGATTTGGTAACCATGTTCACGTATCAGATGATTTGGACAGTGATAAGGAATTATAAGAACGGCATTTTCTGTACAGCCTTCTCTTCCTCCGGATCATTGATCACCAATCACCATGTCCAAGGTAAGAGTTGATTCCCCTGCCCCACTATCGAAACCATTCTTCGTTGCTACTAACTCTGGTTTAACTTTCGCAGAAGATCGTGCTCAAGGTGGACATCACCGTCGAGCGGTGCAAGGCCGGCGCCATGAGCGTCGTCGCCAAGCGATGTTGGATGTGGAGGAGATGGAGGAGCATGTCCTGATGTCCCAATGGAAACTCCTTGGCCTCTCAAGTCCATCTACCAAACACGTAAAAATTCCTCAAATCATCTCCAATTGGCTGGCATGTCAATCGACATGTTCTTGCTTCCTGACCGGCACAAAAGAAAATTCAAAGGGAAAATAGAGGGGAACATGAGTTGTAACCATTGACAGAAGACGCTTCGGAGGGGCAGTGCGGCACAGCGAGCCGGCGTCGCGCGTCGGCAACAGCAAGGGCGCGACCACCAGCCGCGAGAGCCGAACTGGTCGGGCGCCGCGGGGCAGCGCGTCGATGGGAGGTCGAGCCGTTGCGGAGGGCGGCGGGGCTCATACGCGGGGAGGGGGATTTCCTGCGCCGATTAGCTCCCATCCGCGGAGCGGCGGCTGCAGGGCGGCGAACCGGGCGGGAGGATCCGCGGCGGAGGCTGCGGGAGGACCGGGGCCGGCGGGGCGGCGAACCGTGCGGGAGGATCGGCGGTGGAGGCTGCGGGAGGACCGGAGCCGGCGGGGCGGCGAACCGCGAGGGAGAGGATCGGCGGGGGGCGGCGAACCGCGCGGGAGGCTGCGGGAGGATCGGCGAACGGCGGCTGTGGCGTCGGATGGGAGAAAGTGGAAGGGAGGGGGAGAGAGATCGTGCGGGCGTGCAGGGCGAGGAAGTGGTGCGGGCGTGCGGGGCGAGGAAGTGGTGCGGGCGTGCGGGGCGAGAGAGAGGCGCGATCGATCGGGAGTGCGAGAGAGGGGCGAGGGGAGATTTCGTTAACGATGGTTTTCGTTAACGGATATTTTAGGCCGTTAGATCGTTGATTAGACGGCTAATACGTTAAATTGGATCTGTTCTCTCTTTC
>LR738715.1:834747487-834893319 GCA_902687465.1 Secale cereale | reverse complement strand
CCCCCCCCCCCCAATAGGGCAGGGACAGCCGCCTGTTTCTGCATTTTTGTTTGTTTTCTGTTTGTTTATTTGTATTTTCTATTTTTCACTTTCTTTTCCATTTTAGTTTTCAAATCTTTCAACTTTTTAGAAATTTCGCAAACATTTTTACAATGACGTACATTTTTCAGTTCTTGATCTTTTTTTAAAATTGCGAACAACTTTCAAATTCGTAAAAAAATCTGTATACTTTATAGAAAATCGGTAACAATTTTCAAAATCAAGATTTTTGAAATAAGCATAAATTTCTAAATATTGTGAAAAAAACAAACTCAAGAACATTTTTGAATATTTGGGAATTTGGAAGACTTTTTTAAATTTGTGAACAGTTTTCCAACTCGCGAACATTTTCTGAAATTAACTACTCCCTCTGATCCAAAATAAGTTTCATGGTTTTATTACAAATTTAAACGAAAACCATGACATTTATTTTGGAGAGGGAGTATCTTTTTTTTTGAACTCATGAACTTTTTTGAATTCGTGATTTTTATAGTTTCTGCAACAACTTATAATTTGTGAACATTTTTGAATTCGTGATTTTTGAACAAATCTTGAAGCATTCATGGCGACAGATGGGTTTCGACAGCTAACAATGTATTGCCTCTCTGCTCTCTTGGCTCTCGCCATCAAAAAGATGGCATGGCAAGAGAACAATAACGCCGGCGTCAATCTCTAGCTAGATAGTTGTAACATACTCACTCCGTTTCTTTTTAGTCTACATATAAGATTTGGTCAAAATCAAGCGATGCAAAGTTTGACCAAATATATATCAAAATATATCAACATCTATAATAGTAAACATATATGCCATGAAAATTAATACCATGATGCATATAGTGATACTGATTTCATATTATGAGTGTTGATATTTTGTTCTATAAAGTTAGTCAAAGTTTATGAAGTTTGACTTTGACCAAATCTTATATGCGGACTAAAAAGAAACGGAGGGAGTACATTCGTGCTTTGCACTTTCTAAATTTGATGCGACACTCTTTGGTATTGGAAATTCAATTCGGTTCTCGGGAACATATGCTCCTGCGAGCAAAAAAAAAGCTATATGCATAATACAGATCTTAACTAGTCGATTCATCAAACTAAATAAGAACTGAAAACCTAGTCGATGCCTTTTTCGGCCCGGTTTGAGTCGCTAGACCAAAAATCGATCACTTTTGCCCCGCCCCCTCACCCCTGCCGGACGGCCAAGCCTCGTCCTCATCGGTAGCCCCCTTCTTGTGCAGCTCAAGCAGCCAACTTTCCTCAGGGACGAGCTCCGGATGCATATAGCGGAGCTCTGCCATGTACTCCTCATTGGCGCCAGTCGCCTCGAGACACGAGAAGGCGTTTCGAATTTCCCGAACCTCTCGGTGGGAGACCACTCAAGGGTCGATGTCAACAGACACGGGGACCTCGTGGCTACCGAGGGGGACGGTTTATCTTTGCCCGGCTGCCATAGAGGCTCACCACCTTCACGTCCTAGGCCCTCGCCGTTAGCTTTGCGGACGGGTAGGATCCAACCAAGTACCAGCGGTTGATGTCCTAGTCCTATATTTCCGAAACCCACGCCCCCACGGCCGCTGCGCACGTTGTGCCTCCTCTTCAGTGCTGGCGGCATGTCGGTGAAGGAATGGGAGGGGCGCACCGCGTTGCGCTCTGACTGGCTGCATGCTACGGCGTTGACTTTGAATAGGTGGCGTCACTGGCCAGTTGGAATTTTTAGAGGAGGTGTGGTGGGCTGCAGTGCGGGCGAGGGGGGGGGGGGTGTCGGCGGGCTTGCAAGGTGGATTTGGGTAGCACCGATGAATGTGGTGTGAGCGAGGGAAAGGGACAACAAAGGGGGTTTTGAGAAGTGGCGTCGGTCGAGTAAATATACGCGCAGGCCTGCGCGCGGATTACATTTTTTGAGGAGTTAAACTAGATAAAAGTTTGTCTATGTTTGGTTTAACACCCCAGAATGACATTTTTGACTCCTCTAACCGGGTTCGAGGGATCGGCTAGAGATGCCCTTATAATACTCCAAAGAGAAAGGTGTGGTAGCTCACGGGTGTGCCTACATACTCATGAAAAGTAATTCTTCAAAAATAGAAAAATAAAGTAAATATTTTTAGAAAATTTGTGACATCAAATATGCTCAAAGGTTTTAGGTTTTTGCAAATTTTCATCGAGAAATATAATCCGATGAGCTCTACACATGAGAAACAAAAAGCAATGCTCAAAAGTGCTCATGTTTTTGACACATAACTTTGAGCAGTGAACTATTTCTCTTGTGTAGAGCTCCTCGAATTTGTTTTTCTGTGTGACTTCTTGCAAGCACCTACAAAGTTTGGACATATTTGATGTCACAAAATTTCAGATTTATTTGATTCCGTTTTTATTTCATAAATATAGTGTTCATGAGGGGTAGGGATACCTGCGAGTTAAAAAAACATTCTGATTTTTCAAGAAAAAATATTGGCCATCCTTTTAGGGTTTTTCTCTTATGCCAATAATTGTGTCCCACTACTCAATTTTGCCGCTACTCAAGTTTATTATTTATAGTCCAAAATTTCAGTATATTTATTGATTTTGTTAAGATTTAGTTAATTAGTTTAATCAAGGGGAAATCCCAGCTTTTCCAAACCGACATGCATGTGCGGTTTTCTCACCGAGGGGATGCACCCGTTCTCTCCCTCTCTATCCTAACCGACACATCCTTTAATCACGTCGCTTGAAAACCATCGCGTCTGTGTGATGCGCCCCTTCCAGGGGTATATATATGTACATCATCACAATCTATCGATATCAGCGATTCCTTTTCATCGCACTGTTACTTTACACGTTATCGGCACTTCTCTCCAGCGAGAGCGACATGCCACATAGGAACTCGTCGGATAAGGACTCGGAACGAACTTCAATGAATAATACAATGGAGGAGGAAATGTGTTTAGTGGATAGTGCATCTACTAACACGATACTTAGGGAGATGAAGTATTTCTAGACAGTCAAGAAGAGTAATGGAAGTGTCATGACAATTGCTGGTCGAGACACAGTAATTGTTGGTTCTGGTCAATCTACAATTACACTCCCTATGGGTACTAAATTGGTAATCCAGGATGCTCTACTGTATCCAGATTCTACTCGTACCTTGCTGAGTTTTAAGGATATCCGCAAAAATGGTTTCCATGTGGAAACTAATGAAGAGAGTGGGGTTGAATGCCTACTCATAACTCAGCAAAAGGGATTTCGAAAGGAAGTCCTTGAGAATTTGCCTTCTCTATCTTCTGGGTTGTATTATACATACATTAAACCAGAGACTCATACGGCGTACAAGATAGTTTTTCAGAATCTTGATAAGTTCAAGATTTGGCATGGACACCTAGGTCATCCTGGTATTGGGATGATGAGAAAAATTATTGATGGTTCTGTTGGACACAACATAACGGATAGAAAGTTCCCCAAATCATCGGATTTTGTATGCACATCATGTGCAACTGGTAAATTGATCACAAGGCCATCTTATGTGAAATTAAAGGATGAGCCACTTGATTTCCTTGAACGCATTCAAGGAGATATTCGTGGTCCAATGCAACCGCTATCTGGACCATTTAGATATTTCATGGTCCTAATTGATGCATCAACAAGATGGTCAAATGTGTGTCTACTGTCAACAAGGAACCATGCTTTTGCAAAGCTAATTGCTCAGATCATTAAATTGAGAGCAAATCATCCTGAGCATAGGATAAAAACCATCAGGATGGATAATGCTGCAGAATTTAGTTCACGAGCATTTAATGATTACTGCCTAGCTTTGGGCATTTCTGTGGAGCACTCAGTACCTTATGTACATACCCAGAATGGTCTTGCCGAATCACTTATCAAGAGGATCAAGTTGATAGCAAGACCGCTCCTACAGAATAGTAATCTTCCAGCTTCATGTTGGGGTCATGCAGTTTTACATGTTGCGGAATTGATACAAATTCGACCAACTGCATATCATACGGTCTCCCCGCTGCAGTTAGTACGTAGAAACCAACCAAGTATTTTCCATCCGCGGCAATTCGGTTGCGCGGTATATGTACCGATCTCACCACCGCAGCGTACATCAATGGGCCCTCATAGGCAAATGAGGATCTATGCGGGTACAATTCTCCGTCAATCATTAAGTACCTGGAACCCCTGACAGGGGATTTGTTTACAGCCCGGTACGCTGATTGCATTTTTGATGAGGACAATTTCCCGGCATTAGGGGGAGAGAATAACCACAAAGAATGTCGAGAAATAGATTGGGATATGAAAGGTATCCAGTCCTTAGATCCACGTACGAATGAGTCTGAACTGGAGGATCAGAATATTATAAATTTGCAAAATATTGCAAATAATCTGCCAGATGCATTTACTGATTATAAAGGTGTCACAAAATCAAATGTTCCCGCTATAAATGTGCCAGAGAGAGGTGATGTGACCCATAGATCTACTCAGCCACCTGAAAGGGGGAGGAATCTGGACACAAAGGACAAGGCTTTGCAGAAGCGTCCAAGGGGAATGAGGAATCCTCAAAAGGTAAATGCAAGTCAACAAGATGTTGATATTCAACCTAGGGTTGAAGGACACCTGAAGGATGTTGGACATCTAGAACCCAGCACAAGTGTGCACACAAATTTTGATGCTGGGACATCGGAAGACCTTGATCCAATTGTTGAGGGAAATCACGAAGGATCAAAAGGTATTGATGAGATATCCATTAATTATATTGATTCAGGAGAATCTTACAATAGAAAGACTACAGTTGTCGACATTTATTTCTCCTCTAGAATTGCAGAAGGCCTTGATTTGGATTGTGAACCTAAGTCCATGGCAGAGTACACGAAGTGCTCAGACTGGTCCAAATGGAAGGCAGCAATTGAGGATGAATTGCGCTCGCTCATAAAAAGAGGGGTATTTACTGCAGTAATACCCACTCCTCAGCATATGTTCCCTGTGGGAGCAAAATGGGTTTTCGTTCGTAAGAGGAATGAGAACAATGAGGTGGTGAGATATAAGGCGTGACTTGTAGCACAGGGGTTCACACAGAGACCCGACATCGATTATGATGAAACATATTCTCCTGTTATGAGTGGAACAATGTCCCGATATTTAATATCACTGGCAGTGAAAATGAATTTGTCTATCCAACTGATGGATGTTGTGACTGCATATTTACATGGGTCACTAGATTTGGATATTTATATGAAAGTTCCTGAGGGAATGAAGCTTCTGAATCCAAAGGCTAATCGCAACATGCATTGCGTAAAGCTTCAGAAGTCATTGTATGGCTTGAAGCAGTCGGGAAGAATGTGGTATAACCGACTGAGTATATTCCTACTTCAAAAGGGTTACTCAAATAATAATGATTGCTCATGTGTGTTTATTGAGAAATCTAAGAATGGATTTTGCATTATTTCTGTGTATGTGGATGATTTGAATATCATTGGGACTACACAAGAAATACAGGAGGCAAGTAATCATCTTAAGACAGAGTTTGAGATGAAAGATCTGGGTAAGACTAAATTTTGTTTGGGCTTACAAATTGAACATCTTCCTTCAGGAATACTTGTTCATCAGTCTGCTTATATCCAAAAGATTCTTGAGAAATTTATTATGGATAAAGCATATCCATCGAAAACACCAATGGTTGTTAGATCTCTTGATAGAGATAAAGACCCATTTAGACCTAAGGGTGATGATGAAGAGGTATTAGGACCTGAGTTTCCTTACCTCAGTGCTATTGGAGCACTAATGTATCTAGCAAACTGCACCAGGCCTGATATATCATTTGCAGTAAATGTGTTGGCTAGATTCAGTGCATCACCAACAAAGAGGCATTGGGTTGGTGTGAAGAACATTTTCAGATATCTTCAAGGCACCAAAGATCTTGGTTTGTTCTATCGGAAAAATCAAGATAAGACCATGGCGGGATATTGTTATGCTGGATACCTATCAGATCCCCATAATGCCAGATCACAGACTGGTTTTGTCTTCTTGAGTGGAGGTACAACCTTTTCTTGGAAATCGACAAAACAAACTCTTGTGGCTACGTCCACGAATCATTCTGAAATAATTGCTTTGTTTGAAGCATCATGTGAATGTGCATGGCTTTGCAGAATGATAAACTTTATTGAAAGTACAAGTGGGATTGGATCATTGGAATCACCTACTATTATCTACGAAGATAATGCTGCATGCATTACACAGATGCAAACAGGTTATATAAAGAGCAATATTACAAAGCATATTTCTCCTAAATTATTTTATCCCCATGAGTTACAGGAAACTGGGGAGATAAATATTTTGCAAACGAAGTCATGTGACAATCTTGCTGATTTGTTTACACTAGTAGAAAAAGGGTCAAACGTGAAGCACATTAGTGCCGGTTTGAATTTGAGCCGGCACTAATGTGTACATTAGTGCCGGTTCCAATGGCTAGCCGGGCCGCTCCCATTAGTACCAGTTTGTGGCGAACCTTTAGCACCGGTTCGTGCCACAAATCGGTACTAATGAGAGTGGTGGCAGGATGTTGTCAGTCTGGGGCCCCTCCAGCACCTTTATTACCGGTTCTTGGCACGAACTAGTGCTAAAGGTGGTCGTACATAAACCCTTCGTCCCCCCGAGCTCGCTCTGTTCTTCCCCTTTCCCCTCTCCCTATCTGTTCTTCCCCTCTTCCTCTCGAGCTCATCACACATTTTGCCCAAAATTTGTCAAGATTTGAAGCCCCCCATCCATTCAAATGATCACAAAGGTTAGCAACTTTGTCCTTTCATCTATCATTGCTAGATTAGCTCTTGCAATGCTTTATATAGTGATTAATTTGTCAGTTTAGTAATTTGGGAGGAAATATATGTGCTAGTATTTGATTTATATGCAATTTGAGGTCCAAAATAACACTTAGTTTGCATATGTAGGAGAGGTTAAATTTAGTTGAAAGAGAAAACGAGTACTTGAAAGAAAAATTGAAAAGAATTGAGGACGAGAAGATGGAATTGGAGTTGCATATTGCCGATGTCGTCGATGATCACAAGATCAAGATGGAGAAAATGCGCTTGAAGATTAGAAAGATTAGAAAATATGCCATCGATAGTGAGGCTTGGTATCATTATGCTGTTGGATCAATTGTTACCTTAGTTGCGATCTTGATCGCATTTGTTGTTGCATTTAAATGCTTTAGCTAGAGAGTTATTTGTTTGTTGCATTTAAGTGTTGTATGAACTTTATGTATGAACTTGTATTAAGTTGGTGTTTTTGGTGCTGCGTATTGAAGATGAGCCGACAATGGATGTACGATGACCGATGCTCTCCCGAGTTCATTAATGGCGTCCAAAATTTTCTGCTTGCGGCTGAGGCAAACAAGCGGGCGGATGGTTTTATGCCTTGTCCATGTGTTGTCTGTAAGAATGGTCTAAATTACTCTAAGTCAAGAACCATTCACGTCCACCTGTTTAAGTCCGGTTTCGTGCCCCACTATAATGTTTGGACCAAGCACGGAGAAAGAGGGGTTATGATGGAAGACAATGAAGAAGAAGAGGACGACGACAACTATCCTGGCCATGGGTTCCCTGAATACGATGATACAACAATGGGGGAAGAAGCTGAGCCGGTAATGCGATAAGAAGCTGAGCCGGCAATGCGGGTAGAAGCTGAAGAAGAGGCATCAGATGAGCCCGTTGATGATCTAGGTCGGGCCATTGCCGATGCAAAGAGAAACTGTGCAAGTGATTTGGAGAAGAAGAAGTTGCAGCGCATGTTAGAGGATCACAAAAAATTGTTGTACCCGAATTGCGTAGGTGACAAGAAAAAGCTAGGCACCACACTGGAATTGCTGCAATGGAAGGCAGAGAATGGTGTATCTGACAAGGGATTTGGAAAGTTGCTGGTAATGATAAAGGATATGCTTCCAAAGGACAACGAATTGCCCGAGAGTACGTATGAAGCAAAGAAGGCTGTCTGCCCTCTAGGGTTAGAGGTGTAGAAGATACATGCATGCCCTAATGATTGCATCCTCTACCGCGGTGAGTACGAGGATTTGAACGCTTGCCCGGTATGCGGTGCATTGCGCTATAAGATCAACCGCGATGACCCTGGTGATGTCGAGGGCGAGCGCCTAGGAAGAAGATTCCTGCCAAGGTGATGTGGTATGCTCCTATAATACCATGGTTGAAACGTTTGTTCCAAAACAAAGAGCATGCCAAGGCGATGCGATGGCATAGAGTAGACCGTAAGAAAGACAGAAAGTTGAGAGTACCCGCTGACGGGTCGCAGTGGAGAAAAATCGAAAGAAAGTACGGGAAGGAGTTTGCAGATGATGCAAGGAGTGTATGGTTTGGTCTAAGCGCAGATGGCATTAATCCTTTTCGGGAGCAGAGCAGCAAGCATAGCACTTGGCCTGTGACTCCTTGTTTGTATAACCTTCCTCCTTGGTTGTGCATGAAGCGGAAGTTCATTATGATGCTAGTGCTCATCCAAGGCACTAAGCAACCCGGCAACAACATTGATGTGTACCTAAGGCCATTAGTTGAAGAACTCTTACAACTTTTGAATGGAACATGTGTACGTGCGTGGGATGAGCACATGGGGGAAGAATTTTTTCTAAAGGCGTTGCTGTTCGTGACCATCAATGATTGGCCTGCTCTCTGTAACCTTTCAGGACAGACAAACAAGGGATATCGCGCATGCATGCACTGTTTGGACGATACCGACAGTATATATTTGGCTAATTGTAAGAAGAATGTGTACCTGTGACATCGTCGATTTCTTCCGAGCAGGCATCCCGTAAGAAAGAAAGGCAAGCATTTCAAAGGTGAGGCGGATCACCGGACGAAGCCTCGCCACCCTACTGGTGCTGATGTACATGATATGGTCAAGGAATTGAAGGTGGTCTTTGGAAAGGGTCCTAGTGGACAACCTGTTCCGAATGACACTGACGGACGCGCACCCATGTGGAAGAAGAAATCTATATTTTGGGACCTGCCCTATTGGAAAGACCTAGAGATCCGCTCCGCAATCGACGTGATGCACTCGACGAAGAATCTTTGTGTGACCCTGCTTGGCTTCTTGGGCGTGTATGGGAAGACAAAAGATACACCTGAGGCACGGGAGGACCAGCAACGTATGCACGGAAAAGACGGCATACATCAGGGTCATGCAAGCTACGCTCTTACCAAAGAAGAGAAGGAAATCTTCTTTGAATGCCTACTCAGTATTAAGGTACCGTCTGGCTTCTCGTCGAATATAAAGGGAATAATAAACATGACAGAGAAAAAGTTCCAGAACCTAAAGTCTCATGACTGCCACATGATTATGACGCAATTGCTTCCGGTTGCATTGAGGGGGCTTCTACCGGAAAACGTTCGATTAGCCATTGTGAAGCTATGTGCATTTCTCAATGCAATCTCTCAGAAGGTAATCGATCCAGAAATCATACCAAGGTTAGAGAATGATTTGGTGCAATGTCTTGTCAGTTTCGAGTTGGTGTTCCCACCATCCTTCTTCAACATCATGACGCACGTCCTAGTTCACCTATGCGAAGAGATTAACATTTTGGGTCCTGTATTTCTACACAATATGTTCCCCTTTGAGAGGTTCATGGGAGTCTTAAATAAATATGTTCATACTCGTACTAGGCCAGAAGGAAGCATCTCCAAGGGCCATCACAATGAGGAGGTCATTGAGTTTTGTATTGACTTTATTCCTGACCTTAAGCCGATTGGTGTTCCTGAATGCGGCATAAGGGCAGACTAGATGGAGAAGGCACGCTAGGAGGGGAACAAATAATATGTATGGACGGACATTCTCTCACTGAAGCACACTACACAGTTCTACAGAATTCCGCCTTGGTGGCTCCGTATATGGATGAACACAAGAATTTGCTATGCTACAAACACCCGGAGCGGTCTGATGACTGGATTACACGTGAACAAACCAGGAGTTTTGCTAGCTGGTTGCAGATACGTACCATGCATGACACCTCTATTGAAGATGACTTGTACTTGCTGTCCCAGTTACCATCTTCGAATATAATGACTTTCAAAGGGTACGAGATAAATGGTAATACATTTTACACGATCGCCCAAGATAAGAAGAGCACCAACCAAAACAGTGGTGTCCGCTTTGATGCAGAAACCAAGACGGGAAAGGAAACATATTATGGTTGTACGCAGGACATATGGGAACTTGACTATCGACGTGGTTTGAAGGTCCCTTTGTTTCGGTGCAAATGGGTCAATATGACACGAGGCGGGGTAACGGACCCGCAGTACGGAATGACAATAGTGGATCTCAACAATCTTGCGTATGCAAACGAACCATTCGTCCTAGCCAATGATGTGGCACAGGTTTTATATGTGAAGGACATGTCTACCAAGCCAAGAAAAAGAAAAGATAAGGAAGTGAATGCATCGTACGATGAGCCAAAGCGGCACATAGTTCTTTCTGGGAAGAGAAACATCGTGGGAGTGGATTACAAGACAGACAAGTGAGAAGATTATGAAAAGTTTGATGAAATTCCTCCATTCACAGTGAATATTGACCCGAGCATCCCGTTAAATGATGAAGATTTTCCATGGTTACGGCACAAAGGGACACACGCGAAGAAAAAGTTTCACACCCAAAGATCTGGGATGTGATCGGCTTCACTATCATCACTTTCTTCTGTGTTTCACACCCAGAAGGGAATCTCTGTAATAGTTAGGGTAGTTATGTGTTTTGGCATTTGAAACACGAAGAAATTTTATGTGCAAACAAATTCTTTCATGCCTTTACTGATTTTTAAAGTTAAGTTATTCACAAACTAGTGGTTCACACTAATTTCAAATAATTCAAAATTTAAACTATTCAAATCTGAAAACTACGGGCACTAACAAAAAGTTTGTAATTTTTTGTACCTAAAGCAAAGATATTCACAAAGAAACTCTAAATACACAAATAAACAACTCAAAAATAACTAAAGCAAAAAAAGCCCGCCTACTAGGCTAGAGCGGCCTGCATATGACTAGAAACCCAACCTGTTGTTGGGCCAGGATGCAGGCCCGTAAAGGCCCAGTAGGCCCACAGGGCAGCATAGAACATGTAGGCCCAGTAGACCTGCTTTGGAGAGGAGCTCGAGAAAGCTACTTCACGGGGGGTTATAAACCAGTGCGGACGCCCCTCTGCTAGCGAGGTGGCACTACAAGAAATATGTCAACTTATGACCTTTTGTTAGTGACCCTGGAAGAATTGGTCATAGATCTACGACCATTTCAGACCAATTGGTCAAAAGTTGTTCGGGGGGCTCCAAACCCTAAACTATAACGACTATTTTGGTCAGAAAGGTCATAATTTCCTTATACGAAATGGTCATAAAGTAGATAGCACTGGTTCGCTGCCTTATTTCTAGCTGATCATGACCAATATAGATGGTCATAACCTTGTAAATTGTGGTGGGTTGCTACGACTAGGCGCCACCTCATCAGTTTTGCCTATGTGTCATGTCCATGTGGCAGTTTTTGCCCTAGGTTGTGAAGCAACCTATATTTCTGTCATTCCCAAAATTCCCCAAAAAATCTCATAAATTCTTTGGGTCATATCTTCGTCAAATATGTAAAAAAACCTTCCTTGCCTAGTTCAAAAATAATTCAAAAATATTCATTTTCCTATTCTGTTCAAAAAAAAACTTTGTGAAGGAAGTACCACTTTGGCATGTCCAAATGGTATCCATTTTCTACAGTGCTTTCCTATGCCCAAATAACTATCCTCCACCAAATGCCAGCTCAATCCATTCATTATTTTGAGCCCATCTTCAACATTCGTATTTATGTCCAGTGTGGTACTTTGCAAATCAAGTACCACCTAGACTCCTCCTTTTGAGTTGAAAATTTGTGAAGACGGTCTTCTTAGTAACTGATCATCCTCAACCAAAACTCACGCCCATTAGCCATGTGCATTTCCCGTACCGCTAATCAAACACTTGGCTGCTAATTCATGTTTGAGCATCGATCGGTCTCCTCGTGAGAATCTTATGTTGTAATTTTCTTCCTAGCACAAACCTGGGGAGTGGCCAACCCACTAGACATGCCTAGGCCGCCCAGAACACATGGCAACGCCACAGTCACGCGGTGACCACGCGACGGGCATGCGAGTTTACGCGCTCTAGAGTTGGGGCCCTCAACCACCGCCCAAACCTCGACGTATCGCCACAAAACCATGTATTTATGATTAAATAGGTACTTATGTACCTAGAAATGATTTTTGGAAAAAATAAATAACAAACTATGAGGCAGCCGCAGTTCAAATTTGACCCGCTTCCAGCTGAATCGGCAGAAATTTGTCTTTTTCACGAGAGGTGGATCAAAACTTTTTACACCCAACCATTTTGTCAATTGTGCATTAAATATGTCCTAGTATTTTAGAAAATTGATTTGGTCAAATTTTGCAACAATTATTTGGGAGGTCCTTCACAAAAAAACCTCCTTTTGGGCACTCGAAAAATGGAAAATGATTTTTTCGTCCAAAGAAAATGAAAACTTCCTTACGCAACATTATTTGCCATTCCAATATGCACCTTTGTGCACAATATGAGATCATTTGAACAAACTATGCCATTATTGTGGCCATAAGATTGATCATTTGGCTTGAAAGCCATGAATCTTCACGCTTGATAGCTCGTTTCTGAGGACACTTTTTAAAATTAATTACCGTATTACAAGTTTGTTATTTTTCCTGGTAACTTGGTCATATATAATGACACAATGCGAAGGTTTTCCAACTTTTTTATTTTTTTGAATTTTTTATGCCCGTTTCAAAATGCGGTCAAAACGGCGGGAATGACCGTTCCTAGCTAGTGGTTGAATCTTGGAATATTTTTGGTGTTTCTCTGATTAAATAGATACTTATGTACCTAGAAATGATTTTTGTAAAAAATAAAGAGCAAACTACAAGGCAGCTACAGTTCAAATTTGACCCACTTCCAACTGAATCGACCGAAATTTGTCTTTTTCACGAGAGGTGGATCAGAACTTTTTACACCCAACCATTTAGTCAATTGTTCATTAAATATGACCTATTATTTTATAAAAATGATTTGGTCCAATTTTGCAACAATTATTTAGGAGGTCCTTCACAAAAAAACATTCTTTTGGGCACTCGAAAAATGGAAAATGAATTTTTCGTCCAAAGAAAATGAAAACTTCCTTAGGCAACATTGTTTGCCATTCCAATATGCACCTTTGTGCACAATATGAGATCATTTGAACAAACTATGCCATGAATGTGGCCATAAGATTGATCATTTAGCTTGAAAGCCATGAATCTTCACGCTTGATAGCTCGTTTCTGAGAACACTTTTTAAAAATAATTACCGTATTACAAGTTTGTTATTTTTCCTGGTAACTTGGTCATATATAATGACACAATGCGAAGGTTTTCCAACTTTTCGATTTTTTTTGAATTTTTTATGCCCGTTTCAAAATGCGGTCAAAACGGCGGGAATGACCGTTCCTAGCTAGTGATTGAATCTTGGAATTTTTTTGGTGTTTCTCTGATTAAATAGATACTTATGTACCCAGAAATGATTTTTGTAAAAAATAAAGAGCAAACTACAACGCAGCTACAGTTCAAATTTGACCCACTTCCAGCTGAATCGGCCGAAATTTGTCTTTTTCACGAGAGGTGGATCAGAACTTTTTACACCCAACCATTTAGTCAATTGTGCATTAAGTATGACCTATTATTTTATAAAAATGATTTGGTCCAATTTTGCAACAATTATTTGGGAGGTCCTTCACAAAAAACCTTCTTTTGGCCACTCGAAAAATGGAAAATGAATTTTTCGTCCAAAGAAAATGAAAACTTCCTTAGGCAACATTGTTTGCCATTCCAATATGCACCTTTGTGCACAATATGAGATCATTTGAACAAACTATGCCATGAATGTGGCCATAAGATTGATCATTTGGCTTGAAAGCCATGAATCTTCACGCTTGATAGCTCGTTTCTGAGAACACTTTTTAAAAATAATTACCGTATTACAAGTTTGTTATTTTTACTGGTAACTTGGTCATATATAATGACACAATGCGAAGGTTTTCCAACTTTTTGATTTTTGTTGAATTTTTTATGCCCGTTTCAAAATGCGGTCAAAACGGCGGGAATGACCGTTCCTAGCTAGTGGTTGAATCTTGGAATTTTTTTGGTGTTTCTTTGATTAAATAGATACTTATGTACTTAAAAATGATTTTTGTAAAAAATAAAGAGCAAACTACAAGGCAGCTACAGTTCAAATTTGACCCACTTCGAGCTGAATCGGCCGAAATTTGTCTTTTTCACGAGAGGTGGATCAGAACTTTTTACACCCAACCATTTAGTTAATTGTGCATTAAATATGACCTATTATTTTATAAAAATGATTTGGTCCAATTTTGCAACAATTATTTGGGAGGTCCTTCACAAAAAAACTTCCTTTTGGGCACTCGAAAAATGGAAAATTATTTTTCCGTTCAAAGAAAATGAAAACTTTTTAGGCAACATTGCTTGCCATTCCAATATGCACCCTTGTGCACAATATGAAATCATTTGAACAAATTTTCGTTCAAATTTTCTCCACTTCCTACTGAATGAGTGAAATTTGTTTTTTTATAAGAGGTGCATTAAAAGCTTTTGACATGTAACTATTTGGTCAATTTTACATAAAATGTGGTCTAATATTTTTGAAAAATGGAGTTTTGCTATTTTAAAACAAATATTTTGTAGCTTCTTCACAAACAAAAAACCTTTTTATGCAGTCGAAAAATGGAAAATCATCTTTTTGTGCAAAGAAAATGAAAGCCGTCGAACTATGGCATCGTTTGACATTCTAAGATGCACACTTATGAAAAAAAAACGAGTTCATTTTGACAAACTATGCCATTGTTATGTTTAAAAATATTCAAAGTTTTGGGTCCAAAATTTTGAGATTCAAGTGCGAGATAGCCGGCCATTGAGACGCGAGGAACTGCTTTCACGCGGATCACCAAATTGGACGCAATCTGAGCCATCCATCACACATCCATCCAACGGTGGAGCTTCTCTCGAGAATAAAAACCCTAACCCACCCACCCACCCACCGTCCCTCCCCTCGATCCCCCCGATCCCCACCCGCCGCCACCCCCACTCACCCACTCCCCCTTCCCCTCGGTCCACCAGATCCATCCTCTCCTCTCCCGCAACCCCAAACCCGTCCCCGCCGCCGATCTCCACTGCCCCAAACCCGGCCCCGCCGGTGACCTCCTCCCCCACTCCTCGACTGCCCTGGCGACATCCTCTACTTCATACCCGCCGGCGACCTCCGCCTTCCACTCCACCCTCTCCTTCTCTCCACGCCGAAACCCTAGATCGACGCCATGGCCACCTCTCTCTAGCGTCCCCTCTCTCTCCTGTGGCGGCACTCAACACTTCAACACCGTCGGCGACCAAAACCATGGCCTCCATGTCGGTGTACTAAGGTAGGGGTACCTTAGTACCCCAACTTGTACACGGGCAGTAGCAGCTTCCTGTGGCAGGGCTTACCACGCGCTCGCCAAGGTCCGCTCTGGTCCCTATAAAGCCATTCAAGAACAAAATATACAAGTCAGAAGATCAAGGCCCCGGCAAGAGGAGCTTGCCGGGAAGGCTGTTCTAAGCACAAGATCATTCCATTTTTCAAGACCCTGGCAAGAGGAGCTTGCCAGGAAGACCAAAGGATAACACTTCAGAAGATATACCGTGGTGCATCACGCGCCACGACGGGCCTCGGAGTGCGGCAAGCTCCCGGGCCCGGCAAGGTTGCGACCCCGGCAAGGTGCTTGCCGGGGAAGGATCACGCTGTGTGCCTGCGCTCCAGCTCGTCTGTCCACGCGTCGCCCTGGGGCCCTTCCAGGGGCGCGTGGCAGACGGCTGTGAAGCCTGGGGTACACGGTGGCAAGCCACGATGACGAAGACATCGCCGTGGTGAACGGAGACGCACGAACAGACGCTTTTTGGGGCGACGGCGACGGGCATTCAATGCTCTTGTCCCCCACCGTCAGAGTTAGGTGAAGACCATTGTTCATGCACTGTTACAACTACCACCGATTTTACATTTCTACCCTCCTCTACGTTGACACCTGTCGGTGACCCCTTTGAGCTATAAAAGGAGGCCCATGCACAACGTAGGGGGGGGGGTTCGATCCCAGAAACTCACTCACTCTCACGCTCGGTGTAGCAGGTACTGTAGATCTTCAAGCTCCCGAGCCCGAGAACTCAATACAACCAAAGCAGGAGTAGGGTTTTACGCGTCCGCGCGGCCCGAACCTGGGTAAACTGCCCGCGTGTGCTCCTCGATCTGCTCTCCGTGCTCCCTCCGCTCCCTTACCTCAACGTAGAAGGGGCTCCGGTCCCGTAGGTGTTCGTGGGAGGACAGTTTCCCCCGACATCTTTGGCGCGCCAGGTAGGGGGCGCGTCGAGGTTGTGCGAACCTGATCCGGCGCTCACGCGGGCGCGACCTTCAGCAACTTCACCAGCTTCATCAACTTCATCGACAACATCAGCATGCCTCCGAAGAAGAAGGTTTCGGAGGTCGGAGGCCCGTCCGCGTCGATCCCACCACCACCAGAACCGACGGTTGGTGGGGTAGACGCTGGCGGAGGGGTGGACACCGGCGAGGACACTCGCGGCGCCGCCAAGTCCAAAGACAAGACGGACGACCGGGCGAACTCCAAGATCTCGGCGTCCGTGCATGCACCACGTCCCTCTCAGGAGGTGCCGGACCAGCAGCGACGTGGTACAAGAGGTACCATACGCTTGCTGGGACGAGGACAAACCGGTGGGTCGCGGGATGCTCAAGGCCAGCGTGCTGGTACGAGCAAGGCGCGGTCGCCGGGGCGAGACCCTGCTCCTTCTAACCCTGTTAGAAGTCCGAGCATATCTCGCTCCTCGCACCGCTCGCCGCCGCTTCCCTCCTCTCCAGCAGAAGCTCTTGCTAGAGCCCAACTGCTCCTCGACTTCCCTCCAGCGGCAGACAAGGCCGAAGACTGGAGGGTGACGATACAAAGCCTCATCGCCTTCGCCAACAACGACACGCCGCAGCAGCCAGCAACATCACGCCCGCGGCAAGTCGACCAAGCGAAGGCCGATTGAGACAAAACCGCCGGGGGTGCGACAACCATGCACTCCCCGCCGCGGAAGCAGAAATCGCCACCCCGCCGGATCAACGTCGACGACGACTCCACGGCGTCGTCGGATCCGCGGGCTCGCCGCGATCAGCGCCAAGTCCTTGACGACATGCGGCGAGAGGACGCTCGAACCCACATCGAGCGTCGATGAGAAGCCCGAAGACAGTCAGACTAGCGCGCTGGGACTGCTGTTGACATGCACGCGCCCGGTGAACCAGGCGACTTGCCGTACGCGGCAGGTTGCCCTGCGTTCACCCGAGAGCTGCGGCAAGTCCAGTGGCCCAGCATGAAGAACTTTAAGCCCGACGTACCCGAGAAGTACGACGGCAAGACACACCCCTCGGAGTTCCTCAGCATCTACACCATTGCGGTGCAGGCTGCCGGGGGACGCGACGAGAAGATCCTAGCCAACTATTTCCAGCTCGTGCTCAAGCCCAATGTCAGATCCTGGCTCATGCACTTACCGGAGAACTCCATATCTTCTTGGGCGGATTTGTGCCACCAGTTTGTTGGCGCCTTCACAGGCGGCCACAAGCCCCACGGCCAGGAGAGCGATCTCCACATCCTAGCCCAGAAGGAGGGAGAGTCCCTGCGCAAATACATCCAAAGGTTCAGCCGCGTTCAACACAACATCCCCGATGTCCACCCTGCCGCGGTTATCAGCGCGTTCCACCAGAACGTGCGTAACCGTCGGATGAGGGAGGAGATGGCCATGACCAAGATCCGGGACGTCAGCGAGCTCTACGCTCTGGCTGACAAATGTGCACGCGCTGAAGAGGGAAGGAGACCTCCCGGAGAGGATGCCGGCGCAGGAGGAAGCGACAGCGAGGATGCCGCCCCGGCAAGGAAAAACCGGCGGCGGAACAATAGAAAGAAGAAGAGCAAGGAGGTACTTGTTGTTGAGCAGTCCGGCAAGGAGGCTCCCGCCAAGAAGACACAGGCTGGTGGTTCCGGCAAGGAATCCGCCCCTGTCCGCCGACAAGCAGGACGGCTCCGACAAGCAGTACTGTAAGATCCACCGCACCAAGGGCCACGATCTCCAGAACTGCAAGAGGGTAGAGTACCTCGTAGAACAACAGAAGGCTGAATACGAGCGTCGTGACAAGGAGAAGGCCCAAGGAGGCGGAGGAGAACCCAGCAAGTAGCGGCCGTTCAATGGCCGGGGAGGACGCCGCGGCAAGGCCAAGCAGCGGCAAGGTGACAGACCTCCCCGGGGCCGTGACAAGGATGAGGATGAAGACGATGATGAGGACATGGAAGAAGGAGACAACAGCGAGCAGGAGTTCCAGAAGGCCACAGAGGTTCTGTGTGTCGACGGAGGTGCCTCTCTGCACACTTCCCACCGCAAACTCAAGCAGTGGGTGCGGGAAGTGAACGCAGCTGAGCCACCCATCGAGACGCGCAGGCTGCTGAAATGGTCCGGCACGCCCATCATCTTCGACCTTGAGGACCACCCTGGCCGCACAACAGCGGTCGGGTGTTTGCCGATGTTGGTTTCACCAACTATCCGCAACCTCAAGGTCACCAAGATGTTGGTTGATAGCGGGGCCGGCCTGAACTTGATCTCCTCCGCTGTGATCAAGAAGCTACAGATCCCCGACGGCGAGCTCGAGGAAACCGGGTCGTTCCAAGGGATCAACCCGGGAAGGAGCAAGCCGAAGGGGAAAATCACGCTGCCAGTGACCTTTGGCGGAGAGCTCAACTTCAGGACGGAGAGGATAACCTTTGACGTTGCCGATATCCCATTGCCATACAATGGGATACTTGGCCATCCTGCGCTCGCCAAGTTCATGGCAGCATCCCACTACGCGTACAACATGCTCAAGATGTCGGGGCCGATAAGCGTCATCTCTGTCCCCGGCGACAAGAAGGATGCGCTTATCTGCGCCGACAAGATCTACCGGGATGCAGCAGCCACGGCAGACAGCAACACACTTGCCGCTGAAGCTCCCGGGGGGAAGACCAAGACCAAGTCCGGCAAGAGCTCTGGGGCCCACTCCGGAAAACGCACCTCTTCGGAGTGCTGCGCTGCCGTCGAGGACGCACCATCGAGCTCCACCGGCAAGTGCAAGAAAGTAATGGCAGCTCCACCGGCAACCAAGAAGGTGTCCGCCAAGGAGGACGGCACTGGTGGTACTTTCACCATCAGTGCTACACTCGACCCTAAATAGGAAAGCGCGCTCGTTGCCTTCCTGCGGGCGAATGTCGACGTGTTCGCATGGCAACCGTCTGACATCCCCGGCGTTCCCAGGAAGGTAATTGAGCACAAGCTTGCTGTTTGTCCTCACGCGCGGCCCGTCAAGCAGAAGGTCAGGAAGCAAGCTATGGAGCGCCAAGAGTTCATTGCAGAGGAGATAAAGAAGTTGGAAGCAGCTGGCCTGGTTAGAGGCGTACTACATCCCACGTGGTTGGCTAATCCAGTTGTCGTGCGAAAGGCTAATGGGAAATGGAGACTTTGTATAGACTTCACTGATGTGAATAAAGCATGTCCCAAGGATCCTTTTCCCTTGACGCGCATCGACCATATTGTTGACTCCACGGCTGGATGTGAGTTGCTTTCGTTCCTCGATGCATACTCAGGTTACCACCAGATATTCATGGCTGAGGAAGATGAAGAAAAGACTGCATTCATTACTCCATGTGGCACATATTGCTTCATACGCATGCCCTTCGGATTGAAGAATGCAGGCTCAACATTTGCAAGGGTGGTGCACACTGCTTTTGAGCCACAGATACACAGAAATGTAGAAGCCTACATGGATGATATAGTGGTCAAGGGCCAGAGCAAGGACACCCTGATCCAAGACTTAGAAGAAACCTTTGAGAATCTGCGCAAGATACATCTCAAGCTGAACCCCGAGAAGTGCGTCTTCGGAGTCCCCTCCGGCAAGCTTCTCGGGTTCTTTGTGTCCCAGAGGGGGATTGAAGCCAATCCCGACAAGATAAAAGCCATCGAGCAGATTGAAGCCCCGAAGCGCGTCAAGGACGTAAGGAGACTTGCTGGTTGTGTGGCTGCCCTCAGCAGGTTCATTTCAAAGTCTGCAGAACGCGCCCTGCCTTTCTTCAAATTTTTTAAAAAGTCAGGACCTATGAAATGGACTCCGGAAGCAGAGGCAGCACTGCAAGACTTGAAAGGATACCTGTCCTCCACTCCAATACTTGTCGCACCTAAGCCACAAGAGAAGTTGCTGCTATACCTAGCGGCGACCAATCAAGTAGTTAGTGCTGCGTTAGTAGCGGAGAGGGAGGCGGATGAGGAATCCACATCCCCGGCAAGCGAATCTAGCGACAAGCAGGGGGCTTCCCCGACAAGCTCTGGCCCCGACAAGGACAAGTCTGCGCAGGAACAAGGAGAAGTGCGGAAGAAGATGGTGCAGCGCCCAGTTTATTTTGTAAGTTCCCTCTTGCAGGGGGCTAGATCAAGATACTCTGGGGTGCAGAAGTTGCTTTTCAGCCTCCTCATGGCCTCAAGGAAGCTGCGCCATTACTTCCAAGCGCACGAGATAACGGTGGTCACTCACTTTCCGTTGAAGAGGATATTGCAGAATCCAGAAGCAACAGGCAGGATCGTCGAGTGGGCACTAGAGCTGTCGAGCTTTGGTCTCAAGTTTGAGAGTACTTCAACCATACAGAGCAGAGCTTTGGCAGAATTCATAGTGGAGTGGACACCAACACCAGATGAAGAAGTTCCAGAGACAAGCGTCCCCGTCCAAGAAGCAAGCAAAGAATGGATAATGTACTTTGATGGTGCTTTCTCGCTGCAAGGCGCCGGTGCCGGTGTGGTACTCATAGCGCCCACCGGAGAACACCTCAAGTACGTTGTCCAAATGCACTTTCCCAAGGAGCAAGCGACAAACAATACTGCTGAGTATGAGGGTTTGCTTGCCGGCCTCAGAATTGCGGCCGAACTTGGGATCAAGAAGCTGATTGTCCGGGGAGATTCACAGCTGGTGGTCCGACAAGTGAACAAGAGTTACCAAAGCCCTTTGATGGAAGCTTACGTCGACGAAGTAAGGAAGCTTGAAGAGCACTTTGAAGGCCTGCAAATGGAGCACGTTCCGGGAGCTCAGAATGATATTGCTGACGGCCTATCAAAGTGCGCTGCAATGAAGTTACCTGTGGAACCAGGGACCTTCGTACTCAAGTTGACTCGGCCATCCGTCGTGCCATCAGTTGGGCAAAGCAAGAAGAGGAAGTTGGTCTCCGACGACTACTTGCCGGCGGATCTTCCCGAAGCCGCCGCCAAGGTCCCCAAGATCAACAACCAAAATGCTGAGGAACAGTCTGCTCCTGCGGACCCAAGGGTCTGTACAGTTAAAGCAGGCGTTCTCGACAAGCCTTGCCCCGGCAGGCTTGCCGGGGAACCTTCAGCTCCGGCAGAGCCGCAGGTTCTTGCCGTAGAAGCTGAGGTTCCCGCAGCAGCACTGATGCCTTTAGTCCTTGTTGTTGATCCTTAGGCTCCGGCATGGGCACAGCAAATCGTCCGTTTCCTTCAAACTGGAGAACTTCCCGAAGAACCAGAAGAGATAGAAAGAATAACCAGACAGTCAAGTATGTACCAGTTCGTCGACAACGAACTGTACAGAAGAAGACTCAACGGTGTCAGGTTGAAGTGCATTTCCCGGGAAGATGGACAGAAGCTATTGGCAGAGATACACGGAGGCATATGTGGCCACCACATTGGCGCAAGAGCACTTGCCGGGAAGGCGTTCCGGCAAGGTTTCTTTTGGCCAGAAGCCCTCCAAGATGCAACTGCACAAGTAACCAAGTGTGAAGCGTGCCAGTTCCATGCCAAGCAAATTCACCAGCCAGCTCAAGCTCTCCAGACAATCCCTTTGTCCTGGCCCTTCTCGGTCTGTGGGCTCGATATCCTCGGCCCCTTTCCCCGCGCCGTCGGGGGCTTTGAGTACTTGTACGTGGCAATCGACAAGTTCACAAAGTGGCCAGAAGTGGAACCAGTGGGGAAGGTGACAGCACAGTCAGCAGTGAGGTTCTTCAGGTCAATTGTTTGCCGTTTCGGAATCCCTAACAGGATTATCACCGACAACGGCACACAGTTCACAAGCCGCACCTTCATGCAATACATCCAAGACCTTGGCGCCAAGGTCTGCTTTGCTTCTGTTGCTCACCCGAGGAGCAATGGTCAAGCAGAGAGGGCAAATGCTGAAGTGCTGCGCGGGCTCAAGACAAGTACCTTCGACAGGCTGCACCAGTGCGGAAAAACTGGATAGAGGAGTTGCCGGCGGCTCTTTGGTCAATCAGGACGACACCAAATCGAGCCACTGGACAGACACCCTTTGCTCTTGTCTATGGAGCAGAGGCAGTTCTCCCCACGGAACTCGTATACGGGTCTCCTCGAGTGCTCGCTTACGATGAGCTCGAGCAACAGCAACTGCGGCAAGATGATGCATTGCTCCTCGAGGAGGAACGTCTCCAGGCTGCTGTACGAGCTGCTCGATACCAGCAAGCCTTGCGTCGCTATCATAGCCGCAAGGTCAAGGCCAGGAGTCTCGAGGAAGGCGACCTTGTTCTTCGGCGTGTTCAGTCCGCCAAAGGCTCCAACAAGTTGACGCCGAAGTGGGAAGGCCCTTATCGGGTGAGACAAGTCACAAGGCCCGGCGCTGTCCGCCTTGAGACCGAAGAAGGCTTACCGGTGAGCAACTCCTGGAACATAGAGCATCTTCGCAAGTTTCACCCATAAGGCGCGGTTGCCGTGATCCGCTCCGGCAACCACCTTTTGTACAAGTCTTGCCGCTGTTGCATGTAAAACTTTGTACAAAGCCGGGGCGCAGACCCCGTGCATCAGTAAAACTTTTGTGCTTCGCACTATTTGTCATTTCATGCTTTTCCTTTTACTTGCATGCATCATCTGACACCTTGTGCAGCACACATCCCCGGTAAGCAAGAACAAGCCGCAAGGCTCCATACTTGTGTTTCCTCCTCTTTTCCTTCCTCTCTTAAAATAGAAGAAGTGTTCCTCGCGCACAAGTTTGCCGGGGGGAAGGGGATCGAGGCGGAGACCAAGTGCTGTTCAAGAAAGAGAAGCCTTGCCGGGAAGCAAACAACTCATGAAAGCTAAGTTACTAGAATTTAAAGCAGTTCAAAATTTTAAATTCTTAGTTTTCTCCCCTGAACAACCACACTTGTATGGAAAACCTATGCGCGGAGGAACCTACCCGTGGCTAGCCGCACCCTTACCTTGTTTCGAGCACGCTCAACGGCTTAAGTGAGCTGCGACAAGTGTCGCGCCCTTACTTCGTTTTCGAGTTCGCTCAGCAATCTAAGTGTGCTGCGACTAGCTGTGGCAAGGTTTCTTGCCGACAAGGACATTGCTAGCAGGCTGCTAAGAGCCCCGTGCTCAGCGCCCGCGGCAAGGGTTCCTTTGCCGGCAAGTTCCCTAAAAGCGTAGGGTAGAAAACATACAAAGTGAAAGGACTAAAGCAAGGGAGATAACACTGCATTGATCATCCAAGATAAAAGTATATATATTACAGAGATGGCTTGCCGCTGTTCTAATCAACTACTACCTATGACTTAATTGACAGCGGCAAAGGAAGCAGAAAGAAAGGAGGCCTAGTCCCTACGGTCTCCATCGACCCTCTGGATCTTGCCCGCCTTGGCTACGATATGGGCGACTTGTGACTTCAGCGCCTCTTGGTCAGCTTCAGGCGGCAGGGTCCGGAGGACGTTGACGAGGTTGATCCCTGGGTTGCGGTAGACAATCTTCGACAAGACCCGCTCCATGGTACCCATGCAGAGCCGGCGCGCTTCATCAGCCAGCTGCACGGGGATCTTCTCTCGCAGCCGCCCAAGCGCTGGCGCCACCCCCCTGAAGAACAGGCTCAGCCTGGCGCTGTGGGGGAGGCTCTCGTCAGGGGAGTACATAAGGTGCTCCGCCCTCAGCGCCATCATCTCCATGTCAATATTGGCGGCGGAGGTGACGAGCTCATCAGTCCACTGCTCCACCACCCGCTGGAAGTTGTTTTGCGAGACGGCGGTGCTCTCCAGCAAGGCCATTTCGGTGCGGAGATCCTCCTTCAGCTTCGTCTCACGATCCCGGGCGGCGTCGAGCGAGTCAGTAAGAGTAGAGACCTTCAGCTCTAAATCGGCAATGGAGTCCTTGGCGGCAGTGAGTTCCTGGCCCTTGTCGGAGAGGCGGACCTGCAGATCTGAGTTGGTGTGGGCATCCTTCTCCCGCGCCAAGTTAAGCGCGGCGACGCTCTCCTCGCTCGTCTTCAGGCTCGACTCCAGCTGCGCCACCCTGGCTTCTAGATCCCTCTTGGCGGTCTCTGCAGCAGCAGCGGCGTCCCTTGCCTCCTGCAGAGCTCCGCCAATAGCCTGCTCACGAGCGGTGAGGTCATCCTCGTGGCTATCGAGGTCGACCTTCTGCTGGTTGAGCATTCCTTCCCGCCGGGACAGCTCCTCGGCGGCCAGTCGCTGCTGCTCCTCCACCTCGGCCTTCTCGAGGAGGAACGCCTGGTGGGCCCCGGCAAGCTCTTCGCGCTCCTCCGCCAAGTTGCGGAGGGCCGCTTGGTTGGCAGCACGGAGCTCCACGGCGCGCTTCTCCCAATCAGCACCAGCCTTGGCAGCCAGTGCCTCCCGGGACTCCAACTTGGCTTGCCTCGCCCGGTATAAGCCTAGGAGTCGTCGGAGGAGTCGCTCTTCTTCAGGCTCGTCGCTGCTGACGGGCGCGTCCACGACCTTCAGCCTGGCGGAGGCGAGAACTTCTCTGTCGGTGCCCTTGATGAGGACGCCCACGGGACTTGGATGAAGACCCCGTTGGCGGCCTCCAGATAGATGCCCGACCCAGGCGCGGAGGCGGTAGGGTCGGCGGCCGGTGCAGCGTCCGGCGCTCCTGCGGCCTCCGGGCCAGCAGTATGGTCACCGGTCCCTTCCCCAGCCGCGGCGTCAGCGGTTGGGGCCGTCTCCTCGGTGGTTGGCTCGTCGGCGCAGGCCATTCCTTCCGCGGCGGTGCCGTCGCCAGTTTCGCCGCGCACCTCCTCCTCGACGATGGTTTCCGTCTCCATCAGCTCCGGGGCGGGCGGGTCTGGCAACCGGAGAAAAAGAAAAGAAAGATTCGTTAAGCAAATATCCAAAAAGAAGAATCCAAGAAGGAGAAGTTACAAGGGTTTACCTTCGCGGGCTTCTTCGACGACGGGGTCCCTCGCCGGGGAATTCTCCCTTGGCGGCGGAGTAGTAGCCCCTGCTGGCGGAGGGCCGCTTGCGCCCTCCCTTGGCGGGGTGCTCACCCTTGTCGGGCTGTTCACCCTTGGCGGAGTACCCGTCCTTGGCGGAGCACAGTCCCTCGGCGGGGAGCTCATCCTTGGCGGGGAGGATGGAGCGAGCGGCTCGTCGGGGGCAACCTCTCGGTGCTCCTGCGGTTGCGGCTCCACTTCGGCACAAGACAACAAAATATCAGCAAGGATAACGACCTCAAGCGCACCCATCAAGCAGAAAGGAGAACACAGGACTTACGCTGGGGGCTGCGCTGGGGGCTGCTCCCCGGAGCGGCAGGCTGGTCCGGCAAGTTTGTCGCTGGCGCATCCTCCATCGCTGCGACCGGCTCGTCGTCCTCAATGTTGACCACAGGGATCTTGGCCCTCTTCGCCATCCGCTGGGTCAAGGTCCTGGAAACCAAACAAGATCAGAATCAGAACCAAGCAAGAGAAACCAAGACAAAATCAATGGAAATAGAAAGTGCATGTGCTTACTCTTCCTCCTCTTCGTCGGAGCTGAGGGCGGAGAAGTCGAACTCCGCCTGGCGCGCTCCAGCGCGATGAGCTGGAGGAGAAGGCTCCCTCGGGCGCTTGGCGGGCTCCGGGGCTATGGGCTGTGAAGACCCAGCACCAGTCGTCGCCGAGGACCGAGGGGCAGGAGGGGCGCCGGAGCCACTCCGGGAAGATCCCCATCCGCTTGTCGCTCGGGCACGGGGCGCCTCCTTGACGACCTCACTCGCCTTGGTGGCGCGCGTCGCACGGCGCTTCGGCTGCTGTCGAGGCGCCTGTGGCCTTGTCGTCTCTGTGGCCTTGCGGAGGCGCTTCTTCTGTTGTTGCGGAGGGCTTGGTGGTCGCGGAGAGTTCTCCGAGGATGAGGAGGCGTCGTCGTCAAGATTCAGAGAACCACCGGAGTCTTCGTCAGAATCTCCGGACTCGGCGTCCTCCTCCTCCTCGGCGGGCCCGCTGGACTCGGTACCCTGCCCAGCGGCCTCGCTCGCCCCGGCAGCCCCGCTCGCCCCGGCAAGCTTCCCGGAAGGCTCACCGGCGAACTCCTCGGGCGCAATCTTCAGGAGCTTGAGGATTTCTGCCTCCTCGGCTTGGCTCACTGCGTCCGCCGCTTCTGCTTCGTCCATAGTGTATCCAAATTCGCCTGCGGCCGCAGCCGCGGCGGCCTCCTCCATTCTGGAGGCAATGTACGCTACATCTCGGTCAGTAGTATCCCGGGTGAGACCCTTCTTCTCCTCGGCGTTGCGGGGCTTTTCGACTAAGTTGTCGAAGAAAGCCTGCACGGTCTCCGCCGGGGGCTCCAGCCAAGTGGGGACGACTCCATGCGAGTCGCACTCGGGCATCACCGTGCGGATGGAACTAAGGGCGGTGTTGTTGCACAGAGGCACCACTCCCCGGGAAGGTTTGAACCACTCCGGGTGATTGGGGTCATGCTTAAACAGTTCCCGGACCATCCCCTTCAGCTCCAAGACAGTAAAGTTGTAGTTCAAACCGGGGCGCAGCCTCATGCGATCCGCCGCGTTGCCAAACTCCCAAGCGGGCCTCTTCCTCTCCTGCAGAGGGGCGATGCGGCGGCGGAGGAAATCGGCCCCAACTTCTCCCACAGTCAGGTTGGCGGCCCGGAGACGGAGAATCCTAGTCAAGGCAATCTGAAGCTTGTCGTCTTCCGGGGCCAACTCGCTCCAATCCTTGCCGCGCACTATTGCAGTCTGGCGCGGCGAGGTAAAAGACTCGGGCGCATCTTCCAGCACCCAGCACCAATCGGCTCTCCACTCCTCCCACTTGCCGCGAAGCTCTCCTTTCAAGTACGCCTCCTTCTTGTTCAACCTAATGTAGGATCAAAAGTATGTCTAGAGGGGGGGTGATTAGACTACTTGACAATATAAAAAATCTGCCTTTTGATCATGCAATGTTTTTGGCAGTTTCACAATTAAGATCAATTCAAGTATCACCCTACACATGCAATTCTAGAGTATAAGCAGCGGAAAGTAAATTGCACATGTAGTAAAGAGAGGTGGAGAAGATCAAACGCAGTTTGGTGACACGAAGATTTTTGTCGTTGTTCCGATAGGTGGTGCTATCGTACATCCACGTTGATGGAGACTTCAACCCACGGAGGGTAACGGCTGCGCGAGTCCACGGAGGGCTCCACCCACGAAGGGTCCACGAAGAAGCAACCTTGTCTATTCCATCATGGCCTACGCCCACGGAGGACTAGCCTTACTCGGGGTAGATCTTCACGAAGTAGGCGATCTCCTTGCCCTTACAAACTTCTTGGTTCAACTCCACATCTCAAAGACGGAGGCTCCCAAGCGACACCTAACCAATCTAGGAGGCACCACCCTCCAAAAGGTAATAGATGGTGTTGATGATGATGACCTCCTTGCTCTTGTGCTTCAAATGATAATCTCCCCAACACTCAACTCTCCTCACTGATATGGCTGTGGTGGAAGAAAGGATTGAGTGGAAAGCAACTTGGGAAGACTAGAAATCAAGTTTCATATGGTAGGAATGGAATAACTTGATCTCAACACAAGGGTAGGTGGTTCACTTCTCAGAAAGTGTATGGTAGGAGTGGTAGACTTTCTGATGGCTCTCTCCACGAATGAAGAGGGGGTGGAGGGGTATATATAGCCTCCACACAAAATCCAACCGTTACACACATATTTGACCAATCTCGGTGAGACCGAAGTGAAAACTCGGTCAGACCGAAAGTTCAAATATAGTGAACGTTGGGATTTTCGGTGGGACCGAAAATACCATCTCGGTGTGTCCGAAGTGAGTCAAAGGTAGGAGCTTGCCATCTCGGTGGGACCGAAATTAACAACTCGGATATTCCGAAGTGATGTCAATTGGTTACAGAAGGTTGGCAGTCCAGTTTCGGTGAGACCGAAACTCAAAATCGGATGGACCGAGAAATTAGGGTTTGGAAGAATAACTGAGGTGGTTCATCTCGGTGGGACTGAGTTTGCAGAATCGGTTTGTCCGAGATTACTTATGAGTGTGTTAAGAAGTGAAGAGTGCTGATAGTTGAGGGAGCTAGATCACTAAGCACTTGAGCAACCAGATCATTAACACAACCTCATCCCCTTTTAATAGTATTGGCTTTTCCTATGGACTCAATGTGATCTTTGTTCACTAAACCAAAAAAAGAGTCTTGAGCTTTTGCCAATGCTTGTCTTAGCATTTTGAGGGGTCCACTTCTTCAGACATTTCCATACCCATATCATCGAACTTCTCTGAAATGATTCTCAAGTAAATATTAGTTCAATGATATATATGTTGTTATTAATTACCAAAACCACCCGGGGATTAGTTGCACTTTCAATCTCCCCCTTTTTGGTAATTCATGACAACATATAGATCAAAGCTTCGACAAAGGATATAATCAATGAATAATATCGTCGCTTTGAGAAGTATGTGATAAACAAGAGCTCCCCCTAAATTTGTGCATTATTAAAAATTTGCGTTTGAATGCAAATGCACAATCGATTAGGATAATGGGTCACTCTTCCATGTCACATACATCTTGGTGAAGCGCACAAAATGATAAGAATGAATAACATGCACTCAACCACCAAGACAAGAGTAAATAGTCATACAATAAGGAATAGCATATGATAAGCATTAAGCACACATTAAAGCATAGTATGACCAAGCACTCATTAAGGTAGCATCAAACGTAGTAGCAAGCACACTTAAAGTTTCGAAAGACCAAAAGAAACCAATGTATCTCAAAGAAACCGGCAAAAGAACGAAAGACGAAAGAGCACTCTCTCTCTCGAAGCCCTATGATCTATACAATTTCTCCCCCTTTGGCAACAAGTTACCAAAAACCTCGAAAAGGTATAGAGCTAAGCGTCACTGCGGGCTCTGCTGGCGGCTCCCGCCTGGGTAGATGTCGGTGTAGAGATGACTGCATCGGCGAAGACTTCTGCTGATGTCTGCGCTGGAGGAATGGATGCTGAATCTGGAGTAACTGCTGGAGCTGTAGCTGGTGCTGAAGTGGTAGCCCTGGAGTCAGTCACTGGGATAGCTGCAGATCTGGATCCTCTGGGAACCCGAGCAGTCTGGCGATGAGAGTCCTGGACTAGATCATCCTGCATGAGTTCTGCTCTCTCCTGCCTTGTTTCCTCCATGTCTGCCTCAAGCTTGTTGACAGACACCTGAATCTCTGTCAGCTTCACGTCCAGAGCGTGGATCTTGTCCTCAACAATCCTCTCTAGGCTTTCCTGAGATTGCTCAATGCTGGCCAGGCGTTGTTCAATCCTCTGGGTAGCTTCAAGAATTTGTTCTCCAAAGCTCTTTGGCTTAGCTGCTGCTGCTGCTGCCTCTTTGTCAGCTTTAGCTTTCTTCGCAGCTTCGATTTTGGCCTGTCCTCCAACTGAGGTAGGATCCTCTTCATCCATCACAACTACGTTGTCCTCATGCTCTGGCTGCAGTGGCAAGTGCTTCCTATCCAACATGAATTTGCCCATGCCAAACTTGGCATTGATGAGCATCTGAATCTGCGGGGCAAACCCACACGACCTCTTCTGGTCAGCTGCAGTCCTCTTAATGGTCTCTACCATTAAGTCCATCACCTTGAAAGGTGCCTTCTCATCGAGAATGTGCAGCATGTTGATAGAATAGCCTCGAATCATGCGGTGGTCTCCAGACTTAGGCATCAATGTATGCCTCAGAATAGTGTTAGTGGTGGTCAGACCTGCCTGGAGATAGTACACTGAGCCAAGCTTCCACCCTTCCAAGTCAGCAGCGGGGATCTCCTTGTACATGTTCTTCATGGAATCATGACTCTTCTTAGGAATCCCATAGACATCAATGTCGTCCTCTCTCTGCACTGGAGCGTTCAGAAGTTCTGCCCATTCTTCAACAGACGAAGAAAACCTTTGACCTTCAGTCATCCAGGTGATCTTGCCATCAGGATAGAAGTGGGCTGTGGCGTAGAACTGCATGATCATCTCGTCATTCCAAGCTGTCAGCTTTTGACCCACAAAATTAGCAACTCCACATGCAGTAAAGCTCTCATGCACATGGGGAAAGAAGTCCCGGTGCTCTTCACTGTCAATGTACTTCCAGTCAACATACCTGGTGTCAGCAACAATGGGCTTCTTATCCATCAGCACGGTCTCATAGAAATCCTGCTGCTCTCTGGTGTGGAATCTGGGGTCCACAGCAGTCCTTCTCCTTACAGCATATGGATCAGACTGTCTCCATAGCCTGAGACCTTTATCCTTCCTTGCATTCATGTCCTCAGCTTGAGGATGAGCATCATTGTGGAGTGGCAACTTAGGACGGAGCTTAAGCAACACATGCTCTTCATCTGATTCAGACGGTGGCATCTCACCTTTGTTCTTCTCAGAAGCTGGAATGCTTCTGTTTGTTCTCTTGGGCTTGGCTGGAGCTGCCTTGGCTTGAGCAGGCTTCTTGGGCTTAGAGGAGGCTTGAGCCCGAATAGCATCACCCATGAACTTAGCTTTCTGAGGAGGAGGCTGGGGTGCATCTTCTTCTTCTTCTTCTGCAGCATCAACTTGAGGTTCAGCATATACTACCCTCTTCCTCTTGGAAGTTTTCTTCACCTTACTTGGAGCTGGCTCTTCCAAGTTGAGCTTCTTTGCAACAGCTGACTGCTTTACTTTGCTTGTGCCTTTCCTTGTCTGCTGCCCTTGGTGCTCTTTGGCAACCACATTCCTCTTTGGCTTGGAGGTAACTTCCTCAGCAACAAAGTCAAAGTCCTCATCATCAGAATTTCTCTTCTTCCTGGTTCTGGTGGCTGCAGGAGGCAAACCACTAGGGGTGCTCCTCTCACCATCATCACTGGAACTGCTAGCAGGACTTGTATCTGCCTCTGGAATCTCAGCAAAAGGTGACTCAGACCTGTTCTGGCTGTCACTGACATCTGGCATGGCTGACAACCTGTGAAAAGATAAGGTATAGGCAGAGTAGAAGAGTTATCACAACTGCAGAGGTTTTTGCAAAAAAAATAAGTTTAAAACTTAGTTTTGAGTTTTCACAGAATGTATTTCGGTCAAACCGATTTTAAGTTTCGGTGAAACCGAAGTGTATACAGAGGCCTACACACCACTTTCGGTCAGACCGAAATGGGTTTCGGTCCTACCGATAACCTAGGGTTTCACTGAAACTAAGTTTCGGTCACACCGATTTGCACAACTCGGTTAGACCGAATGATGCAGTGCAATGGCCAGAGGCCAAATCGGTCATTCCGAGTTTCAAAATCGGCTTCACCGAGATGCGTTCCGTGGAAACCTAAACCTAAGAATTTCGCTCGAAACAAGAGGATCTGATCTAATGTATAGGGAGTATCTCAAACGTGGACAGATTCATGGCAAACCATTCGTGCAAGAGTCAGATGGGGAGCACGAAAGGGATCGGAACTCACCCTAACTTGGTGGAGTCCCTCTACGGCGGCAACGGCGGAGATGATTACCGTTGACGGCGGCGGAGACCTGCGGCGAGGGCGCACAGGCGACGACGGCGACGATCCGTAGACCAGGGCGACGGCAGCAGGGGAATTGGGGGCGAACGGTTTGAAGAGTTAAATCGCGCGCAGCCCTCAGGTATATATAACCCCATGCTGTCGGTGGGACCGAGTTGAAAAACTCGGTGTCACCGAAATGTATAACTGCTGTGCAGTTACGCATATCGGTCAGACCGAGATTTTGAACTCGGTTTCACCGAGATGAAACCTAGATCAGTCTAAGCGTTTCGGTTGGACCGAGATGGAAAAGCCGGTCAGACCGAAATGGACTTAGAAGGTTTTGGAAGTCAGCCTTAGACGGATCGGTGGCTCCGAGTGCTCCTCACTCGGAGAGTTCGAAAATGACTTGTTCAAAGTTGTGATATGAGCATGAATAGAATTTGAGACAAGAAAGCATAGATAGCTAGGGAAGGTGCTTAGGCATTCTTGTCCATCCATTTGGCCAGAAAAATCAAAACAATCAAAACAACAAATGGATGTCCTTGAATGGATAGAATCATGCATTCAACATGCTCACACAATAAGATAGCAACTGAAATATGTGTCAAACATGCACAACCAACACTCTAGCTACTAGCACACAATTTTTCGATGACTAGGTCATCTATATATGAGTATATTGACTTAGGAGCCAAATGAGAACATTTGATCATAGGTCATACTCATCGTTTAAGCACAAGTGGGGTTACCACTTTTACATAAAGCATTGATGTGTTCACATCATTTGGAGATGCTTTAGCTCAATTTTTTTTAGAGCAAAGCTCCCCCTAGATGTGAGAACCCCTTTTAAAGGGTCAAACTAACCTTGGGTTGTCGTAGAAGACTTCATGTAGATGTTGAAGATGTGGATGCTCAATGTTGATGTAGATCATCAAGAGTTGGGAGCTATCCTTTGGATTAGGGCACTTTCAATACCTACATGGGTTAGTCCCACAAGGAACAAACAAGAATATCCATAGACATAGATTGAAGTTCACAAAAGATGATGTCCATGAAAGCAATGATTACCTTGTCCCTTGACTTACCAACAAGAGGGTTTGTGACTCCATGAACTAGTGCATGATGTGGAAGTTGATTGCACAAGTTCTTGCCAAAATGAATATGAGTGAAGTATGTTGGCGGAGTCACCCTCAAGAACCTTCTAATTCTTCTTCTTTGGGATCCACGTCATCTTGATGGGAATCCTTGGTGTTGTAGTTGAGCTTGACGAAGTAGAACTTGATGTATCCTTGGGAACCCACTTGACCATGGCTTGAGGTGCTTCAATGAATGCATCAATCTCCTCTTAAAGCTTGTCCTTGGCCTTTAGCTTGTGGTCTTGTGGTGAAAGGTCATCTTGAGCTTGTTCCACATTGGAAGAAGTAGGATCATACTTCTCCTTTTGTGAAACAAACTGTGGAGTAGGGTATTGACCTTCTTCCCACTCAACACCTTCGGCGTTGAACTTTCGCTCAAAACCAATCCCTTGATTCTTCCGGTGTCTTCCTTGTTTGCGAACAATCTCCTCAAAGTTCTTGCTTCCGGCAAGACTCTTGTAGACACCTTTCTCTATGATTTCCTTCAATAAGCTATTTTCTTGCTCAAGTGTAACTTGGCTTGAAACATTGTTAGTGGAATCAAGAAAACTACTAGAAGCAACAATATTGGATTTAACATTGTTATTGTTACTACTAGAGGAAGAATTTTTCTTATGCTTGTCATGCTTAGTCTTAATAGGTGGCAAGAAATTAGACAAGAGAAGTCGTTTGGCAAGATATGAAGAACTCTTCTTTCGAAGATCGTCATTGATCGCTTTTAGAAACTCATGTTCTTGCTCTAGAGTGAGCTTCTCGAAGCGTAGCTTCTCATGAGATCTTAGGAGCTCTCTATGATCTTCTTGAGTTGTTTCATGAGCTAACTTAAGAGTGTTTAGTTCTTTAGTTAGACGCTCAATTTCCTTCATAGCATTGTCATTCGACTCTTCTCGACTATAAAGACTACTAGCATTTTCATCATTACTAAGCTCACTAGATTTATCATGCAAGAGCTCATCTTCACCAAGCAAGTCATCCTCATCACTATCAAAGTCAATGAATTCAGGGTGTGTTACCTTGGGGCCTTTAGCCATGAAGCATCTTCCAATTCCCTCATTTGGTGAATCAAATAAGTCGTAGGAGTTGGAGTTGGAGGATACGAGTGCAAGTCCGGCAACACCTTCATCTTGACTATAGTCGGAGTCGGAGTGATAGCTTCCATCGGATAGATTGTCAGAGTCGGAGCCGGAGACCCATTCACCTACATGAGCTTGATGTCTTCTTCTTGTGTAGCTCCTTGATGACTTGTCTTTCCTCTCCGAATCCTTGCTTCTCCGAGAGGGTCTTCGTTCATAACGATCATCTCTACTCCTTCTCTCTCTCTCCGAGGTGACTCATCTCTTGCTCTTCTTCTTGGAGATTCTTCTCTTCTCTTGTGGGGAGCCGTACACTCATTTGAGAAGTGTCCGGGTCTTCCACAATTGTAGCAGTTTCGATCACGACTAGAAGATCTCTTTTCATCATATGATCTAGTCTTTGAGCTTCTTTCTTTGCCTCTATTCTTGTAGAACTTGTTGAAGTTCTTGACCATTAGACTTATCTCTTCATTGGAAATTAGCTTGTCACTTGAGGTAGTGGGAGCATCACTTGTAGCTTTGTAGGCACCACTTGACTTGTTGTGAAGCTCTTCCTTATCCTTAAGTGTCATCTCATGAGCAACAATTCTTCCAATGACTTCAGTTGGCTTGAGAGTCTTGTAGTTTGGCATCATTTGGATCAAAGTGCATACGGTGTCATATTTTCCATCCAAAGCTCTGAGAATCTTCTTAATGATGAATCGGTCGGTCATTTCTTCGCTTCCTAAGCCGGCAATCTCATTTGTGATGAGAGCAAGCCTAGAGTACATTTCAGCGACTCCTTCACCATCCTTCATCTTGAACTTGTCAAGTTGACCTTGAAGAATATCTAGCTTTGATTCCTTCACAGATTCAGTACCTTCGTGCATTTCAACCAAAGTATCCCAAATCTCTTTAGCATTCTCAAGACAGCTGATTTTGTTGAACTCCTCGGGACACAAAGCATTGAAGAGAATGTCACAAGCTTGAGCATTGTTTTGCAACATCCGCAACTCTTCCGGTGTAGCTTCGCGATCCGGAACTTTTCCTTCCTCGAAGAAATCACCTTGCATACCAACACAAATAATGCCCCATGCGGCTGGGTTATGACCAAGAATATGCATTTTCATTTTATGCTTCCAACTAGCAAAATTTGTACCATCAAAGTAAGGACCTCTACGATAATTACCCTCACTAGACGCCATACTCTCCTAGGTTGTGAAACCAAGCTTATGGAGTCCAATGCAATGGAGACCAAAACAATGGAGACCAAAGCTCTGATACCACTTGTAGGATCGAAAGTATGTCTAGAGGGGGGGTGATTAGACTACTTGACAATATAAAAAATCTGCCTTTTGATCATGCAATGTTTTTGGCAGTTTCACAATTAAGATCAATTCAAGTATCACCCTACACATGCAATTCTAGAGTATAAGCAGCGGAAAGTAAATTGCACATGTAGTAAATAGAGGTGGAGAAGATCAAACGCAGTTTGGTGACATGAAGATTTTTGTCGTGGTTCCGATAGGTGGTGCTATCGTACATCCACGTTGATGGAGACTTCAACCCACGGAGGGTAACGGCTGCGCGAGTCCACGGAGGGCTCCACCCACGAAGGGTCCACGAAGAAGCAACCTTGTCTATTCCATCATGGCCTACGCCCACGGAGGACTAGCCTTACTCGGGGTAGATCTTCACGAAGTAGGCGATCTCCTTGCCCTTACAAACTTCTTGGTTCAACTCCACATCTCAAAGACGGAGGCTCCCAAGCGACACCTAACCAATCTAGGAGGCACCACCCTCCAAAAGGTAATAAATGGTGTTGATGATGATGAACTCCTTGCTCTTGTGCTTCAAATGATAATCTCCCCAACACTCAACTCTCCTCACTGATATGGCTGTGGTGGAAGAAAGGATTGAGTGGAAAGCAACTTGGGAAGGCTAGAAATCAAGTTTCATATGGTAGGAATGGAATAACTTGATCTCAACACAAGGGTAGGTGGTTCACTTCTCAGAAAGTGTATGGTAGGAGTGGTAGACTTTCTGATGGCTCTCTCCACGAATGAAGAGGGGGTGGAGGGGTATATATAGACTCCACACAAAATCCAACCGTTACACACATATTTGACCAATCTCGGTGAGACCGAAGTGAAAACTCGGTCAGACCGAAAGTTCAAATATAGTGAACGTTGGGATTTTCGGTGGGACCGAAAATACCATCTCGGTGTGTCCGAAGTGAGTCAAAGGTAGGAGCTTGCCATCTCAGTGGGACCGAAATTAACAACTCGGATATTCCGAAGTGATGTCAATTGGTTACAGAAGGTTGGCAGTCCAGTTTCGGTGAGACCGAAACTCAAAATCGGATGGACCGAGAAATTAGGGTTTGGAAGAATAACTGAGGTGGTTCATCTCGGTGGGACTGAGTTTGCAGAATCGGTTTGTCCGAGATTACTTATGAGTGTGTTAAGAAGTGAAGAGTGCTGATAGTTGAGGGAGCTAGATCACTAAGCACTTGAGCAACCAGATCATTAAAACAACCTCATCCCCTTTTAATAGTATTGGCTTTTCTTATGGACTCAATGTGATCTTTGATCACTAAACCAAAAATAGAGTCTTGAGCTTTTGCCAATGCTTGTCTTAGCATTTTGAGGGGTCCACTTCTTCAGACATTTCCAGACCCATATCATCGAACTTCTCTGAAATGATTCTCAAGTAAATATTAGTTCAATGATATATATGTTGTTATTAATTACCAAAACCACCCGGGGATTAGTTGCACTTTCACCTAAAGATCCAGGAGATGCCGCCGGAGAGCAGGGATCCGGACTCTACTCTAGGCGTGAAGAAATGGCGGAAAAGAGCTACATTTGGGTGGACCCCAACATAGTTTTCGCAAAGATGTGCGAAAACAGCCATCGTAAGGACGGCGTTGGGGGTGAAATCTAGGAGGTGGAGGCCATATGTGTTCATCACATCGCAGAAGAACTCCGAGTACGGAGGGCAGAGACCACAGTGGAAGAAAGCAGCAAAGTAAAAGTAACCTCCCGGGAACATGTCGACGGCGACGGCGGGGAGGACTCTGGTGCGGGGATGAGCTTTCGTCTCCCTCGCCCAGAACAAGTAATACTTGTCCCGCAGCTCCCTTGCGTCGAGCCTCGGCGGGAAGACCACCCTCTTTCTTCGCATGGCTGCCAGCTTCGCCGCCTGTTCGGACTTCTCCTTCTTCGCCTTGTCGCTCTTCTCCTTGTCGCTTTTCGGAGCCATGGCGGGAGCGTGAGGCGGGGTGGCGAGGAGGTCGACGGCGCTGCGGATGCTGGGGCGGCGGAGGAAGGAGGGGCTCGGCTCTCTGTCGACCTGAGGGGAGGCAGAGAGCGGTGGGGGTTTCTGGATATTCAAGACAGAATGAAGGCGATGGGGGGAAACTGCCCCTGCTTCCTCTGCTTTTAAGGGGGAAGTGGGGGACGTTCCGCATTTCCCATTAAAGAACATGCCACGATCTCTCCCACGACGCCGCAATCGACGCGTGCCGTTAGGGAGGGATGCGGCGGATACGGAGAGGGATACGGCTTGCCATGGGCCGCGTGTGCCCGTGCACTGTCTTGGGCCTGGCCCAACAGCGCTCAGCACCGTGTGTGGCCCAGGCCCGGGGGCTCCTGTCGGTGTACTAAGGTAGGGGTACCTTAGTACCCCAACTTGTACACGGGCAGTAGCAGCTTCCTGTGGCAGGGCTTACCACGCGCTCGCCAAGGTCCGCTCTGGTCCCTATGAAGCCATTCAAGAACGAAATATACAAGTCAGAAGATCAAGGACCCGGCAAGAGGAGCTTGCCGGGAAGGCTGTTCTAAGCACAAGATCATTCCATTTTTCAAGACCCTGGCAAGAGGAGCTTGCCAGGAAGACCAAAGGATAACACTTCAGAAGATATACCATGGTGCATCACGCGCCACGACGGGCCTCGGAGAGCGGCAAGCTCCCGGGCCCGGCAAGGTTGCGACCCCGGCAAGGTGCTTGCCGGGGAAGGATCACGCTGTGTGCCTGCGTCCAGCTCGTCTGTCCACGCGTCGCCCTGGGGCCCTTCCAGGGGCGCGTGGCAGACGGCTGTGAAGCCTGGGGTACACGGTGGCAAGCCACGATGACGAAGACATCGCCGTGGCGAATGGAGACGCACGGACGGACGCTTTTTGGGGCGACGGCGACGGGCATTCAATGCTCTTGTCCCCCACCGTCAGAGTTAGGTGAAGACCATTGTTCATGCACTGTTACAACTACCACCGATTTTACATTTCTACCCTCCTCTACGTTGACACCTGTCGGTGACCCCTTTGAGCTATAAAAGGAGGCCCATGCACAACGTAGGGGGGGTTCGATCCCAGAAACTCACTCACTCTCACGCTCGGTGTAGCAGGTACTGTAGATCTTCAAGCTCCCGAGCCCGAGAACTCAATACAACCAAAGCAGGAGTAGGGTTTTACGCGTCCGCGCGGCCCGAACCTGGGTAAACTGCCCGCGTGTGCTCCTCGATCTGCTCTCCGTGCTCCCACCGCTCCCTTACCGCAACGTAGAAGGGGCTCCGATCCCGTAGGTGTTCGTGGGAGGACAGTTTCCCCCGACACTCCACCTCCCCTTCCCTCCCTAGCTGGAGATCCACTCAATTCCTCTCGCTCCCCCGATTCCTCTCCAATCCCGCCGCTGGCCGACTACCACCCCCACCGGCGACCTCCCTCCCTCCTGAGATGTACGGATGTGGCGACACGGATCGCCGGATCCCCGCCGCGCCGGACCGGTGAGATCCAGCTCCTTGCCGATCCCATGGCCTCTGTGGCGGCGCGAGTCCTCCTCCTCGTTCGCGCTGTCGCCTCCTCCCTCGCGGGGCGCACGGACGCCCTCCGGTCGCTGGGCGTCGGCGACGAGGCGCGGGCCGGGGCCGCCGCGCAGGGGGACGACGCCGTGGACCTCAACCCCACCAGCCTTCCTCACGGCTTCGCGGGAGCAGTTCGTCTTCGTCGAGTTCTTCGCCCACTGGTCAGTCGCTCCCCGGCTTGATTCACCTCCGTAGGCATATACAGGCCAAGCAACCTTCTCCGGCCCAGCGGTCGTGGAATTCAATCAATCACGCACGCGGGAGAAGTAGTAGCACAAGCGCACCACGGCACTCCAAGTTTTGACCATCCACGGCACTGGAAATTTACCTACCGTAGAAAAGGACCGTGCAAATGAGAAAGACAAGTCCAAGAGTGATTTTTCTACCGCACATGGATGTACAGAGATACACTGTCCACACACATATTCATCGTCGGTTGTTTTTAATTTTACGCCGCAAACCTTCTTTATTCGGATCCTTTGTTTATTCCATACACATATTCCCCGGCATGATTCGCGTCCTTTGTTTACATCAAGTTACTGTTTCTCAACAGAAATTTAAGACTGTGTAGCTTTTTATTGTTCTCTCCACTTATTTGTACAGCCAAAGATGCTTACTTAATTGTATAGCTCTTTATTGTTCTTTTCCAGGTATTCTATTTATGCTCCATTCCGAAATCTATTGTGCACGGCCAAGTCCATGAGGCAAAGCGCTCACTGCTCGACTATTTGTTTACTGAACTGGGAGCAGCAAAGGCAAGATATTCGAAACAAGCTGAAGTCCTTTTGATTCTTGATTTCTAGCATACACATGCAACCTGATTGGTGATGTTATTGTAGATATGATGTAGGTTCAATGCTTACAATTTTTTGATGTGATGCATGTTACATTTCGAAATATGAAGATGCTCTCTCACTATTTCTGGCAATCTGGCATATCATAACAGTCTTACCCCTAGTTCTGTCACTAGCATACACTACAGTTTTAGATAAAAGGGGGGCATATCATTTGCTCTATAAAATGGATTGTTTATTAATTTATTTGGACTTGCACACATTAGGTAAGGAAGGATCGCCAATCTGGGTGTCCAAATGATAGTAAAACCTAGGCTCTTGCACGGTTCTTGGATTTATTTTTAGCATATATTACCCATATCGAGACTGAACATGTGGCTTTTCTTCTCATCTACAGGAGACTTATGTGCTAATTTTTTTGAAGAAGCTGGAAGTCCAAGTCAACGACTTGCTTTATTTATGCTCCATTCCGAAATCTATTGTGCACGGCCAAGTCCATGAGGCAAAGCGCTCACTGCTCGACTATTTGTTTACTGAACTGGGAGCAGCAAAGGCAAGATATTCGAAACAAGCTGAAGTCCTTTTGATTCTTGATTTCTAGCATACACATGCAACCTGATTGGTGATGTTATTGTAGATATGATGTAGGTTCAATGCTTACAATTTTTTGATGTGATGCATGTTACATTTCGAAATATGAAGATGCTCTATCACTATTTCTGGCAATCTGGCATATCATAACAGTCTTACCCCTAGTTCTGTCACTAGCATACACTACAGTTTTAGATAAAAGGGGGGCATATCATTTGCTCTATAAAATGGATTGTTTATTAATTTATTTGGACTTGCACACATTAGGTAAGGAAGGATCGCCAATCTGGGTGTCCAAATGATAGTAAAACCTAGGCTCTTGCACGGTTCTTGGATTTATTTTTAGCATATATTACCCATATCGAGACTGAACATGTGGCTTTTCTTCTCATCTATAGGAGAGTTATGTGCTAATTTTTTTGAAGAAGCTGGAAGTCCAAGTCAACGACTTGCTTTATATGTTTGTTATAATGCCGTATTTTCTGGGAATTTGGATGTATTGTTGATCTTGCTGAGAATTTGGTGCATATTTGCTTGCTAAACTTATTATTCAAATGCTAGGATATATGTACAAATCCTTGGAATATTATTCTATATTTATTTGAAATGTTTTCTTGGATTGAAAATGGTCAAAAAGAGAATATATTGGTATTGAATTTGGGTTGAATCTATGTATGTGCTGTAAATTGTATTTGAAACAAAGAGGCGTGGCCTAAATTAAAAACTGGCCGAAATGTCTATTGGACCAAATGAAAAACTGGTGGAAATGGCTACAGCCCAAAAAGAATGGACCGCAAAGAGGCCAAGGCCCAAAAATTGGATTGCAAAAAGGCCAAGGCCCCAAAATTAAATGCACTGTAAAAATCGTGAGGCCAAATTTAAAATTAACCGCAAAATGCCCAAAGCAGTTGACCAAAATTGGCAGGAAAAAAAACATAAATGGGCTGAATTAATGGGCTCGGCCCATATAGACACCTAATCGGACCGGGCTGAATCTTATCAACGACCTTCTCAATAGGTCGCAATTTTGCCACGTCAGATTACCACGTCGGATCCGACGTGGCCTGGGCAGACAACCAGTGACCAAAACAAAAGGTCATGGGTTCAACGACCTTCTGTTTTGGTCGTAAACGTCTACGACCTTCTCACAGAGAAGGTCGTTAATTTCAGTTTTTGACCGTCAGCTTTTGACCTTCTATTTTTGGTCACAAAAAGGTCGCAAATGAAAAACTATGACCTTTCAGCGACCAATAGTGAGGGTCACAAGTTGACATATTTCTTGTAGTGTGGGACTAAACTTGCCGCACCGCACCTGCGCCAGCGCACCCCCTTTACTACCGGGTCGTGGCACCAACCGGTACTAAAGGGGTGTCTTTAGTACCGGTTGGAGCCACCAACCGGTACTAAAGGGGGTGCGCTTCCCGCCGCTTGGCCTGGCCAAAACAGGCCTTTAGTACCGGTTGGTGGCTCCAACCGGTACTAAAGGTCCATCCTATATAAGAAAACACTTCAAAAATTTCAGTTTCTCATCTGCTTCTTCTCCTCTGCACCCGTCGCCGTCCCGTTGTCGCCCCGTACCTGTCGTCGCCCCGTCCCCGTCGTCGGCCCGTCCCCGTCATCGCCGCCCCGTCGTCGCCGCGCCCGTCGCCGCCCCGTCGTCGCCGCCCAGTCGCCACCCGTCGTCGCCGCCCCGTCCCCGTCGTCGCCGCCGCGCCCGTCGCCGTCCCCGTCGCCGCGCCCGTCGCCGTCCCCGTCGCCGCGCCCGTCGCCGTCCCCGTCGCCGCCCCCCGTCACCTCTCGCCTTGCCGGTGAGCACACACACACACACATACATTTTTTTTATTTTTTAGTTATAGAAATAGTTATAAAAATGTTAGAAATTTTTTCTTTTTTTAGTTATAGAAATAGTTAGTTATATAGCATTGTTAGAAATGTTAGAATTGTTAGAAATTTTTCTGTTTTTTAGTTATAGAAATAGTTAGAAAAAAGTTAGAATTCTTAGATTTTGTTTTTGTTTTTTAGTTATAGAAATAGTTAGAAAAAAGTTAGAAAATTTTCTTTTAGATGAATTAGCTAGATATTAATTAGGTATATATATGAGATTTGAACTAGTTGAATTAATATAACTAGTTTATTTTTAGTATGAAAATTAATAAAACAAGGTTATTTTTAGTATGAAAATTTAGGTATATAAGATTATTTGAACTAGTTGAATTAATATAACTAGTTTATTTTTAGTAAATGCGGAGTTGAACTAGTTGAATTAGTAGAACTAGTTTATTTTTAGGTATATGAGATTTGATGATCTAATTAAAATATTACTATATATAGCTACTTTATATATTTTAGTAAGAAAATTAATAGAACTAGTTTATTTTAGTAAATTCTTAGTTGAATTAGTTGAATTAATAGAACTAGTTTATTTTTAGTAAGAAAATTTAGATATCTGAGATTTGATGACCTAATTAATAGGAAATGTCGTCTGACGACGAAAATGATTTCATTAAGTGCGAATACTGTGAAGACCAGCGCGGCATGTGCGACATAAATTTCCTTGTTGATGATAGGCGCTTTAGCATCAAGCTGGATGAGACCTTCGAAGTGGATACAGTAAGTCACAACGACAAGTCTTTTTTCGTAATTAAGCATGACTTATATATGCTTCATTTGCTTCAACTTATAATTATAAATTTTCACTATTCTACTAGCGCATCCCCTGCCATGCAAGAATTTTTGTCTTGGATAAGATATGTTTCAGTGTTATGGAAACTATGGAGGTAAAGAGAGTTTACCTGAAGACCGAGCATGGTTATACTTTCAACGTCAAATTATACAATGCAGACACGTACACCTATTTTGAATGCAAAACTTGGCAAGCACTATGCAAGGCTTATGCATTTGAGTCTCATATGGTTATCACCTTTGATATTCGTCCGGAAGATGATATTGAATGTAATAGAGACATCTGGGTCGATGTGCAGACGCCTCCAGTTCTACCACTATGTGAGTTTCTCAACCATATTTATGTCTTTGATATTGTTTATTCAAAAATAGTTGACAACTAATTTCTATTGACAGCTTATTTCCATTCAAGCAAACAAGTCCGGCGCTTGGTAGACAGGACCTACTACTGTCCCGGAGCTGAACTAAACTGCGAGGAGATAAGTCATTATGTTTCATGGCTTGAGGATCTTCATACTGTCAAGACAAATTATCTTCCTGCACTTAGAAATGTCAGTATTCAAAACGTGCGATCAATAGTGATCGTATTGAACTACGGTTACATCTATTTACGAGTGATGGTAAGATTTTTACTATTTTTCCTCAGTGCATCTTTTGCATACATTATTTTTTCTTAAATTTCATTGCTAAGTATATTAATTACTATACGATGTTCTTCAACAGGGACTCCCGATGACAGTTGTGCCTCAGTGGATCGAGACTAAAGGTCACATGTCAATGGTTAGCTTAAGGCCAAGATATCCTACATTGCACATGAGTGCATTCAGGATTTCTAAAAGCGATGAATGCTTTATAGTGAAAGATTGGAGCAAAATTGTTAATGATCCTAGAGAAGTACTAGGGGGCAGCAATGAGAAGCGCAGCCCACGATTAGGAGACAGGTTCATCTGCATGCTCCAGTATGATGAATCAGGAGAGCTATACATGTTCTATGCTATTTTACCTGAGAGAGAGCAGCAGGAGTGATTTAGCTAGTTCATGCTCTTAGTACTTGTCCTCTCATGTCCGTGTTCTTTGTCCCGAACTTAATCTCAAAGGATGATTTACTTTTGTGGTGTTATGAACGCTTGTAATATCATGACCATGTTGAACTCGATGATATCCTTGCTTCTGGTACAAGTGAATGATTTTTCTTAAAGCTAGTGTTGGTGGTGATTAGATAGCGGTAATGACTATGATGATTAAACAGTGGTAATGACAACTATGATGATTTTTAGCTAGCTAGTATCGTAAAACACCAGCAAACGAAAAAGAATTAAATGGAAAACACAAAATTAAATGAAAAAGAAATCATAAAACCCAAAACCACCCAAACCTTGTAGTACCGGTTGGTTTTACCAACCGGTACTAAACGGCTCCCGGCCCCGGAGCTGGCTCGTGCCATGTGGTTACCCTTTAGCACCGGTTCGGGCTGAACCGGTACTAAAGGGGGAGGGGCTTTAGTGCCCACACTTTAGTGCCGGTTATGGAACCGGCACTAAAGGGCCTTACGAGCCGGTGCTATTGCCCGGTTCTGCACTAGTGTTACAAAGTCATTACCAAGTTCTTGTTGGGGAACGTAGTAGAATTCAAAAAATTTCCTACGCTTCACCAAGATCAATCTAAGGAGTCATCTAGCAACAAGCATAATGGAGTGCATCTACATACCCTTTTTGTAGATCGCGAGCAGAAGCGTTCGAAGGAACGTGGATGAAGTAGTCGTACTCTTCGTGATCCTCGTCACCGATGATCCTAGCGCCGAACGGACGGCACCTCCGCGTTCAACACACGTACGGTACAGCGACGTCTCCTCCTTCTTGATCCAGCAAGGGTGGAGGAGAGGTTGTCGGAGATCCAGCAGCACGACGACGTGGTGGTGGATGCAACAGGAAAACTTGCAGGGCTTCGCCGGCGCCCTGCGAGAGGAGTAGGAAGTGTGACGGGAGGGGGGAGAGGCGCCAGAGGCTTGGGTGCGGCTGCCCTCTCCCCCCAATATATATAGGGGCCAGGGGGGCGCCGGCCCTAGGGAGATCAGATCTCCAAGGGGGCGGCGGCCAGGGGGGTAGACTTGCCCCCCAAGGCATAGGGGGCGCCCCCTCCCCCTAGGGTTTCAACCCTAGGCGCATGGAGGGGGGGCCCATGTGGTGCACCAGCCCACCAGGGGCTGGCCCCTTCCCCCTTGCGGCCTAGGGGACCCACCGGGATGGGTGGCCCCACCCGATGGACCCCCCGGGACCCCTCAGGTGGTCCCGGGACACTCCCGGTGACCCCCGGAGTTTACCCGATGGCCGAAACTGGACTTCCTATATATCATTCTTTACCTCCGGACCATTCCGGAAATCCTCGTGACGTCCGGGATCTCATCCGGGACTCCGAACAACATTCGGGTTTCCACGTGCATGTATCTCTACAACCCTAGCGTCACCGAACCTTAAGTGTGTAGACCCTACGGGTTCGGGAGACACGCAGACATGACCGAGACGACTCTCCGGTCAATAACCAACAGCGGGATCTGGATACCCATGTTGGTTCCCACGTGTTCCTCGATGACCTCATCGGATGAACCACTGTGTCAAGGATTCACTCAATCCCGTATGTTATTCCCTTTGTCTATCGGTACGGTACTTGCCCGAGATTCGATCGTCGGTATACCCGATACCTTGTTCAATCTCGTCATGGCAAGTCTCTTTACTCGTTCCGTAATCCATCATCCCGTGACTAACTCCTTAGTCACTTTGAGCTCATTATGATGATGTCTTACCGAGAGGGCCCAGAAGTACCTCTCCGTCATACGGAGTGACAATATCCCAGTCTCGATTCGTACCAACTCAACAGACACTTTCGGAGATACCCGTTGCGTACCTTTATAGCCACCCAGTTATGTTGTGACGTTTGGCACACCCAAAGTATTCCTACGGTATCCGGGAGTTGCACAACCTCATGGTCTAAGGAATAAATACTTGACACTAGAAAAGCTTATGCATTACGAACTATACGATCTCGTGCTAGGCTCAGGATTGGGTCTTGTCCATCACATCATTCTCCTAATGATGTGATCCCGTTATCAATGACATCCTATGTCCATGGTCAGGAAACCGTGACCATCTGTTGATCAACGAGCTAGTAACTAGAGGCTTACCAGGGACACATTGTGGTCTATGTATTCACACATGTATCGCTGTTTCCGTACAATACAATTCAAGCATGAATAACAAACAATTATCATGAACAAGGAAATATAATAATGATCCTTTTATTATTGCCTCTAGGGCATATTTCCAACAGTCTCCCACTTGCACTAGAGTCAATAATCTAGTTACATTGTGATGAATCGAACACCCATAGAGTTCTGGTGTTGATCATGTTTTGCTCGTGGAAGAGGTTTAGTCAACGGGTCTGCCACATTCAGATCCGTATGCACTTTACAAATATCTATGTCTCCATCTTGAACATAATTCCGGATGGAGTTGAAACGACGCTTGATGTGCTTGGTCTTCTTGTGAAACCTGGGCTCCTTGGCAATGGCAATAGCTCCAGTGTTGTCACAGAAGAGAGTCATCGGGCTTGACACGCTTGGAATGACTTCTAGGTCGGTGATGAACTCCTTCATCCAGACTCCTTCTTGCGCTGCTTCGCAAGCAGCTATGTACTCCGCTTCACATGTAGAATGCGCCACGACGCTCTGCTTGCAACTGCACCAGCTGACCGCTCCACCATTTGAAATATACACGTATTCGGTTTGTGACTTTGAGTCATCCAGATCTGTGTCGAAGCTAGCATCGATGTAACCCTTTACGACGAGCTCTTCGTCGCCTCCATAAACAAGAAACATATCCTTAGTCCTCTTCAAGTACTTTAGGATGTTCTTGACCGCTGTCCAGTGTTCCATACCGGGATCACTTTGGTACCTCCCTACCAAACTTATGGCAAGGTTCACATCAGGTCTGGTACACAGCATGGCATACATGATAGAACCTATGGCCGAGGCATAGGGAATGACACTCATCTTTTCTCTATCTTCTGCCGTGGTCGGGGACTAAGCCGTGCTCAATCTCATATCTTGCAAAACAGGCAAGAACCCCTTCTTGGACTGATCCATATTGAACTTCTTCAATATCTTGTCAAGGTATGTGCTTTGTGAAAGACCAATGAGGCGTCTTGATCTATCTCTATAGATTTTGATGCCTAATATGTAAGTAGCTTCTCCAAGGTCCTTCATTGAAAAACTCTTATTCAAGTAGGCCTTTATGCTATCCAAGAATTCTATATAATTTCCCATCAGCAATATGTCATCCACATATAATATGAGAAATGCTACAGAGCTCCCACTCACTTTCTTGTAGATACAGGCTTCTCCCCAAGTCTGTATCACATCATTAAAGCGAATATTCCAACTCCGAGATGCTTGCACCAGCCCGTAAATCGAGCACTGGAGCTGGCACACCTTGTTAGCATTTTCTGGATCGACAAAACCTTCCGGCTGCATCATATACAGCTCTTCCTTGAGGAAGCCGTTAAGGAATGCCGTTTTGACGTCCATTTGCCATATCTCATAATCATAGAATGCGGCAATTGCTAACATGATTCTCACTGACTTCAGCATCGCTACGGGAGAGAAAGTCTCATCGTAGTCAATCCCTGCTAGGTGGCTTCTCACCCCTCGTTGGTTACCCCAAGTGTAAGGTTTTGAGATGCAGTGTAGCAGAAGATTTCCCTTGGCAATACGAAGGATCGATTTCCCTGAGACTCCCAGTTTCAACAAGAAGGTGTCAACTTCTAACGGCGCCAGATATTAGCAATCAACGTGGACCTGCACACAGATACAAATAACTTTGCTCCCAACGAGTACAGAGAGGTTGTCAATCCCTCCGGCCTTGTAGTTTACAAAGGATCAAACGCAAGTGATAATAGTGATAGATATAATTGCAATAGTAAATAAAATGCGGAAAAGTAAATAGCGGATGTGATCAATGATGGTAATATGGACCAGAGTCTCATGATGTTCACTAGTGATGTCTCTCTCCCAAAAGACGATAAAACAGCTATGTGAGGTAAACGAATTACAGCTGGGCAATTGACAGAACCATGAACGCAAACCAATGCTGACTACATTGCAAGAAAGGTAGAGGTTCAAAGCATGGGCGGTACGCCGAGGTAAGTAGACCGAAATCCATCTGCATCTACTACTAATCATCCACCTTGAGATATCTATCCAGAACATCTCGCTGGTATTAAGTTGCGAGTCCCACCCATAGTGTAAACTCAAAGCAGCAGACAACTGCATTAAAAGAACTTTGCGTAAAGTAAACAATCCTTGCACCCGCGGGCACAAGCACCGTTGTTTTCCCCCTTGTGGCAACAGCACATCCCCTAGATTCATGTTTCTGTCACTCAAACTAGTCATCGAGGGGCATGAACCCACAATCAAGCATAACGTTCCCTCTTGGAGTCACTACCTACTACTTGGCCAAAGCAATAAATAACAACGGAGAACATGCAAGAATTACTTACGAACATAAATATAAAAGAGGTGAATCAAATATATTACTCAAACACAATCTGAACATAATCTCATAATCCATCGGATCCCAGCAAACTCATCCTAGCAACAGCATAATGATTACATATGTGCCTCGATCATGTAGGGCAGCTCACGAGGACTAATTGGTGAAGCACAAGAACGGGAGGAGAACATCACATAGCTACTGGTCATGGACCCATGGTCCAAGGGAGACTACTCACAACTCATCCGGGAGGCGTCCATGGTGGTGGAGAAGCTCTCGATGGTGATCCTCCACTCCGGCAGCGTGCCGGGAAGAGTTCTCCTAGTGCTCCCGATCTTGGAAGCGGCGGCGGCGGCGGAACAGAGATGAGATCGCGAAAAAGAGTTCCCGTCTCGAGGGTTTCGGGAGACGCTTTAAATATATGCCAAAGGGGGGCATCAGCGGAGCCTCGAGGGGCCCAGGCGCCCCCCCGGCGCGGCCCAGGGGGGGTGCCGCCAGGGCGCCTGGAGCCCTGGTGCCCCCCCCCCCGGCTGTACTTCGGGCGTACGGTAGCTTCTGGAACACTGATTTTTTATATAATTTTTCTGGATTTTTCCTGGCAGTTCTCGTAATGTGAAAACCTGAAATACAAAAACAGACGAAAATAGAAACTGGCACTGGGGTGCACTGAGTTAATAGGTTAGTCCAAATATGATCAAAAGTGTATGGAAGTGTATAAATATCATAGCAATATCACCCAAAAGAGGCATGGAGCAAGCAGAAATTATAGATACGTTTTGGACGTATCAACATCCCCAAGCTTAATTCCTGCTCGTCCTCGAGTAGGTAAATGATAACAAGAATAATATCTATGGTGACATGCTATTAACCATATAGGACTTTTTCATAGTCATATGACAAAAGCTTACTGAGACAATGAATCTGTAGTAATTAAGTTGCCTCATGAGAAAATCACAAAGAACTGAAAGTTTTACAATATGATACTGAAACATCAAATAGATTTGTAATGAACATGGTGTGCAAATATGATAAAGTGATATCTCGCTTGCCCCCTTTAGTGAAGCAAAACATAAATGCTGGGGCACCTCCAAGGTTTTAGTGATGACTAGATACAATGATTTCAGAATAAACGATATCACAATCATGCAAAAGACAATGCTACTTTGGGACAATGCACATTACACTCAGAATGACAATCATGCTCTCAGTTGTTGGTGCTTTAAAAGAAGGTGGAGACTCTCGAACCGTGGCTTTTGTTGGCAAGGTTGAAAACCCGTAGTCGGAAACAAAGACAAAACATGTACCAGAGCTCTTGGTTTTAAAACAGAGATAAATTTTTTTAGATCATGCATGTTTTGTCAACGAATGCTAGGAGACAACTCAATCACTTCTTGAGATGGACAAGTTTCGAGGAACGGCTCCCGAATGAGGACGATCAAATCCTCTTAATCTCCTTTGTTTATCACTGCCAACGTTTTCTGATTTCTCATGAACAAAGCGTGAAGGAGGGTTTGTTTGTTATATTAATTTTGAGCTGGGCGCACTCAATGCCAGTTCCTTCTCGTATTATGGGTTTGCACATTATACATGCAATCCCGGGGTGAAGCTTGTCCAACTTAAAAAGATCATGAATTAACCACTACTTCCTCATGAACTTACAACAGAGGCACAAAATAGGAATGCTTTTCTTTGAATAATTTTGAGATGGCACATGCAAGTCTCCGTTTAGGAATGGCGGGTAAATACCATGTAGGAAGGTATGGTGGACTCATATGGCATAACTGGATTAAAAGGATGTGGATGCACAAGCAGTCAGTCCGCTTAGTACAGGTGGAGGTTAGCAAAAGACTGGGAGCGACCAACTAAGAGAGCAATGACGGTCATAATCATGCAGAGCGACAAAGCAACATTGAATCAGGCATGGAAGTTACATCGCTACTCAGAAACAAAAGATCATCAAGGCTTGACAGACTTTCTTTACAGTCTTAAATATGCGTGAGCATACGCCAAGTCAATCAAAATAAATTCTTTGAAGGAAGATATTACTAAACCATACCACATCATAGGCAAACAAACCATGTTGGTACTCCAATAACACATTGGGAACCCCCCAGCTATTTGGGACTAACCATAAGAAAACCTGAACTACTAAGCGCCATTATGCACGTAGCATCTTTATCATAGACATATCAACCAATGCAACGGAAGCAAACTCTCTTAATAAGATAAGCATGATGACTAAAGAGAGTTCAAGCAACCAACTAAACGAAAGCTCTTTAAAAGATAAGCATGAATACTAAGAGCTAAGCATGATAGTAGCTATTAAAAGACAAAGAACACACACAGCAGAGATAGACATGAAAATTCTATGTTATGTTCTAGGTAGAAGTGGAGCGTGTTTCTCTCCCACATAAAGAAAGCTGAGTTCCGACTCGTTATGAAAAGCTAAAGAAAACTAAAAACAAGACGCTCCAAGCATAGCACATAACACATGAAGTGATTAAAATATAGTGGAACGAAAGACGAACTGATAATGTTGATAGAGAAGGGGATGCACGGGGGCATCCCCAAGCTTAGATGCTTGAGTCTCCTTGAATATTTCTTGGGGGTGCACGGGGGCATCCCCAAGCTTGAGCGTTTGACACTCCTGAATCTTTTTATCATCTTCCCTCGCACACTTGAAAACTCCCTTCATACATAACTCATCATAATCTGATTAGCGAGGTTAGTACCCATAATAAAATAATTTTTCCTTGCTGGAAATAAGGATATTCTTGAATTTCTACTGTTTCTCAAGATTGCCAAAAGGTTTTTGCAAAGAAAAAGCAAGCTCTAGGTTTGCAAAATGAAGTAAAGGCAAAACAGGACAGGATCTGTGAAAAACAGAACAGCAGGTAGTAAATGATTTGTTCGGGGCACTTCTGCAACTCTAATAAAAAAACTCAGAACAGATGCACGAAAGACAATTATATAGAGCACGCTGTCGAAAAAATTCAGACCAAAAAGATGATCTGGTGATTTTATACGAATTTTTCTATCCAAGGACAGAATCTGTTTTCTGGACAGCACCTCACAACTTTCGAACTTTCTAGCAATCAGAGGCTATACTTGGCACAAAATTGAAAAGCAAAGGTACAATGATGATGCTACTGTAGTAACAAACATCAAGACCACTAAAACTGAAAGAACAAACTGAAAGCAAAGATAACAAGGGTTGTCTCCCTAGAGCTCTTTCTTTATAGCCATAAAGATAGGCTTAAGACTTTAATGATGCTCTCGTAGGAATAAGAGTTGAAGAACAAAAGAGAGCATCAAGAAGCAAATACCAAACACATTTAAGTCTAACATGCTACCTATGCATAGGAATATTGCAATACAATAATTCATTGAAGCACAAAGCAATAAGCATAGGAAGACCAAACAAGTGCAGCTTCAAAACCATCAACATAAAGAGAGGGAACTTGATATTATTGAAATATCTATAAGCATATGTTCCCTTTTCATAATAATTTTCAGTGGGATCACGAATAAACTCAACAATATAAGCATCACATAAAGCATTGTTACCATGATCCACATGCAAAAAGGTACTCTTACTCTCCACATAAGCATCATGAAGAGGATAAAACTTAGTATAAAAGAGAGACATAAGCTCTTGCCAATCAAGCAAGTGCGAGTTATCGAGAAGCTTATACCAATCTGAAGCTTTATCTATAAGTGATACGGCGAACAATGTCCTCATGACAAACTCCCTTGATACACCTGCAAGCTTAAATAATGAACATAATTGTGACAGATATAGCAAGTGTTCACCGGGATGTCTGTCTCCAGCATAACGATTAGCCAAAACATAATCGATAATACCAGCTGGTATTTTATAGGGCACAATTTCAGTAGGGGGAGGAGCAATACCAAGGATCGATTTCCCTGAGACTCCCAGTTTCAACAAGAAGGTGTCAACTGCTAACGGCGCCAGATATTAGCAATTAACGTGGACCTGCACACAGATACAAATAACTTTGCTCCCAACGAGTACAGAGAGGTTGTCAATCCCTCCGGCCTTGTAGTTTACAAAGGATCAAACGCAAGTGATAATAGTGATATATATAATTGCAATAGTAAATAAAATGCGGAAAAGTAAATAGCGGATGTGATCAATGATGGTAATATGGACCGGAGTCTCATGATGTTCACTAGTGATGTCTCTCTCCCAAAAGACGATAAAACAGCTATGTCAGGTAAACGAATTACAGCTGGGCAATTGACAGAACCATGAACGCAAACCAATGCTGACTACATTGCAAGAAAGGTAGAGGTTCAAAGCATGGGCGGTACGCCGAGGTAAGTAGACCGAAATCCATCTGCATCTACTACTAATCATCCACCTTGAGATATCTATCCAGAACATCTCGCTGGTATTAAGTTGCGAGTCCCACCCATAGTGTAAACTCAAAGCAACAGACAACTGCATTAAAATAACTTTGCGTAAAGTAAACAATCCTTGCACCCGCGGGCACAAGCACCGTTGTTTTCCCCCTTGTGGCAACAACACATCCCCTAGACTCATGTTTCTATCACTCAAACTAGTCATCGAGGGGCATGAACCCACAATCAAGCATAACGTTCCCTCTTGGAGTCACTACCTACTACTTGGCCAAAGCAATAAATAACAACGGAGAACATGCAAGAATTACTTACGAACATAAATATAAAAGAGGTGAATCAAATATATTACTCAAACACAATCTGAACATAATCTCATAATCCATCGGATCCCAGCAAACTCATCATAGCAACAGCATAAGGATTACATATGTGCCTCGATCATGTAGGGCAGCTCACGAGGACTAATTAGTGAAGCACAAGAACGGGAGGAGAACATCACATAGCTACTGGTCATGGACCCATGGTCCAAGGGAGACTACTCACAACTCATCCGGGAGGCGTCCATGGTGGTGGAGAAGCTCCTGGTGGTGATCCTCCCCTCCGGCAGGGTGCCGGGAAGAGTTCTCCTGGTGCTCCCGATCTTGGAAGCGGCGGCGGCGGCGGAACAGAGATGAGATCGCGAAAAAGAATTCCTGTCTCGAGGGTTTCGGGAGACGCTTTAAAAATATGCCAAAGGGGGGCATCAGTGGAGCCTCGGGGGGCCCAGGCGCCCCCCGGCGCGGCCCAGGGGGGGGGGCGCGCCGCCAGGGCGCCTGGAGCCCTGGTGGCCCCTCCCGGCTGTACTTCGGTCGTACGGTAGCTTCTGGAACGCTGATTTTTTATATATTTTTTCTGGATTTTTCCTGGCAGTTCTCGTAATGTGAAAACCTGAAATACAAAAACAGCCGAAAACAGAAACTGGCACTAGGGTGCACTGAGTTAATAGGTTAGTCCAAATATGATCAAAAGTGTATGGAAGTGTATAAATATCATAGCAATATCACCCAAAAGAGGCATGGAGCAAGCAAAAATTATAGATACGCTTTGGACGTATCAATCCCTTGAACTTGTCGATAACCCTTAGCGACAAGCCGAGCCTTATAGATGGTCACGTTACCATCCGCGTCTGTCTTCTTCTTAAATATCCATTTATTTTCTATGGCGTGCCTATCATCAGGCAAGTCCACCAAAGTCCATACTTTGTTTTCATACATGGATTCTATCTCGGATTTCATGGCTCCAAGCCATTTGTTGGAATCCGGGTCCGCCATTGCTTCTTCATAGTTCGAAGGTTCACCGTTGTCTAACAACATGATTTCCATGACAGGGTTGCGGTACCACTCTGGTGCGGAACGTGTCCTTGTGGACCTTCGAAGTTCAGTAGTAACTTGATCTATATCTTCATGATCATCATCATTAACTTCCTCCCTTGTCGGTGCAGGCACCTCAGGAACAATTTCCTGCGCTGCGCTACTTTCCGGCTCAGGGGGGGGTGACTGTCACCTCATCAAGTTCTACTTTCCTCCCACTCACTTCTTTCGAGAGAAACACTTTCTCCAGAAAGGATCCATTCTTGGCAACAAAGACTTTGCCTTCGGATCTGTGGTAGAAGGTGTACCCAATTGTTTCCTTTGGGTATCCTATGAAGACGCATTTTTCCGATTTGGGTTCAAGCTTTTCAGGTTGAAGTTTCTTGACATAAGCATCGCAACCTCAAACTTTTAGAAACGACAGCTTGGGTTTCTTGCCAAACCAAAGTTCATACGGTGTCGTCTCAACGGATTTCGACGGATCCCTATTTAAAGTGAATGCGGCAGTCTCTAAAGCATAACCCCAAAAGTGAAGGAAATATGTCCTAGAGGCAATAATAAAGATGTTATTTGTATTTCCTTATATCATGATAAATGTCTTTTATTCATGCTAGAATTGTATTAACCGGAAACTTAGTACATGTGTGGATACATAGACAAAATAGTATGTCCCTAGTACGCCTCTACTAGACTAGCTCATTGATCAAAGATGGTTATGTTTCCTAGCCATAGACATGAGTTGTCATTTGATCAACGGGATCACATCATTAGGAGAATGATGTGATGGACTAGACCCATCCGTTAGCATAGCACTATGATCGTTTAGTTTTACTGCTATTGCTTTCTTCATGACTTATACATGTTCCTATGACTATGAGATTATGCAACTCCCGAATACTGTAGGAACACCTTGTGTGCTATCAAACGTCACAACGTAACTGGGTGATCATAAAGATGCTCTATAGGTGTCTCCGAAAGTATTTGTGGTGTTGGCATATATCAAGATTAGGATTTGTCACTCCGAGTGTCGGAGAGGTATCTCTGGGCCCTCTCGGTAACACACATTACAATAAGCCTTGCAAGCAAAAGACTAATGAGTTAGTCACGAGATGATGTGTTATGGAACGAGTAAAGAGACTTTCCGGTAACGAGATTGAACTAGGTATGGAGATACCGACGATCGAATCTCGGGCAAGTAACATACCGATGACAAAAGGAACAACGTATGTTGTTATGCGGTTTTGACCGATAAAGATCTTCATAGAATATGTAGGAGCCAATATGAACATCCAGGTTCCGCTATTGGTTATTGACCGGAGATGAGTCTCGGTCATGTCTACATAGTTCTCGAACCCGTAGGGTCCGCACGCTTAACGTTTGATGACGATCGGTATTATGAGTTTATGAGTTTTGATGTACCGAAGGTAGTTCGGGGTCCCGGATGAGATCATGGACATGACGAGGAGTCTCGGAATGTCCGAGACATAAAGATTGATATATTGGACGACTATATTCGGACACCGGAAGTGTTCCGGAAAAGTTTCGGATTTAATTGGATTGCCGGAGGGGGTTACCGGAACCCCCTACGAGGGGGGATGGTCCATAGTGGGCCTTGAGGAAAGGAGAGAGGCAGCCCATAGAGGCTGGCCGGCGCCCCACCTAGGGATCCTAGTTGGACTAGGATTGGGGGGGCGCCACCTCTCCCTCTTTTCCTTTCCCTCTCTTCCTTCTTGGTGGACTCCTACTAGGAATATGATTGCAATCCTATTCCTAGTAGGATTGCCCTAGCCGCACCATAGGAGGCCGGCCGGCCCTCCCCTCTTTCTCCTTTATATACAGGGGCAGGGGGGCACCCAAAGACACACAAGTTGAATTGTTCCAGCCGTGTGCGGTGCCCCCCTCCACAGAAACACACCTCGGTCATACCGTTGCAGTGCTTAGGCGAAGCCCTGCGCCGGTAGATACATCATATCCGTCACCACGCCGTCGTGCTGACGAAACTCTCCCGTGAAGCTCAACTGGATCAAGAGCTCGTGGGATGTCATCAAGCTGAACGTGTGCTGAACGCGGAGGTGACATACGTTCGGTGCTTGATCGGTTGAATCGCGAAGAAGTTCGACTACATCAACCGCGTCACTTGACGCTTCCGCTTACGGTCTACGAGGGTACGTAGACACACTCTTCCCCCTCGTTGCTATGCATCTGATAGATAGATCTTGCGTGATCGTAGGAAAATTTTAAAATACTACGTTCCCCAACAGTGGTATTAGAGCCAGGTCTATGCGTAGATGATATGCACGAGTAGAACACAATGAGTTGTGGGCGATACTAGTCATACTGCTTACCAGCATGTCATACTTTGCTTCGGCGGTATTGTGAGATGAAGCGGCCCGGACCGACATAACGCGTACGCTTACGCGAGACTGGTTTCGCCGTTACGAGCACTCGTTGCTTAAAGGTGACTGGCGGGTGTCTGTCTCTCTCACTTTAGCTGAATCAAGTGTGGCTACGCCCGATCCTTGTGAAGGTTAAAACAGCACATACTTGACGAAACATCGTTGTGGTTTTGTATGCGTAGGTAAGAACGGTTCTTGCTAAGCCCGTAGCAGCCACGTAAAACTTGCAACAACAAAGTAGAGGACGTCTAACTTGTTTTTGCAGGGCATGTTGTGATGTGATATGGTCAAGACATGATGAGTTATACGGTTTTGTATGAGGTGATCATGTTTTGTAAAGTTATCGGCAACTGGCAGGAGCCATATGGTTGGCGCTTTATTGTATGAAATACAATCGCCATGTAATTGCTTTACTTTATCACTAAGCGGTAGCGATAGTCGTAGAAGCAATAGTTGGCGAGACGACAACGATGCTACAATGGAGATCAAGGTGTCGCGCCGGTGACGAAGGTGATCATGACGGTGCTTTGGAGATGGAGATCAAAAGCACAAGATGATGATGGCCATATCATGTCACATATTTTGATTGCATGTGATGTTTATCTTATTATGCTTCTTATTTTTCTTAGAACGACGGTAGCATTATAAGATGATCCCTTACTAAATTTCAAGGTATAAGTGTTCTCCCTGAGTATGCACCGTTGCGAAAGTTCGTCGTGCCGAGACACCACGTGATGATCGGGTGTGATAAGCTCTACGTTCAAATACAACGGGTGTAAGCCAGTTTTGCACACGCAGAATACTCGGGTTAAACTTGACGAGCCTAGCATATGCAGATATGGCCTCGGAACACTGGAGACCGAAAGGTCGAGCGTGAATCATATAGTAGATATGATCAACATAAGATGTTCACCATTGAAACTACTCCATCTCACGTGATGATCGGACATGGTTTAGTTGATTTGGATCACGTGATCATTTAGATGACTGGAGGGATGTCTATCTAAGTGGGAGTTCTTTAATTAATATGATTAAATTGAACTTTAACTTATCATGAACTTAGTCCTGATAGTTTTGCATATCTATGTTGTTGTAGATCAATGGCCCGTGCTACCGTTCCTTTGAATTTTAATGCATTCCTAGAGAAAGCTAAGTTGAAAGATGATGGTAGCAATTACACGGACTGGGTCCGTAACTTGAGGATTATCCTCATTGCTGCACAGAAGAATTATGTCCTTGAAGCACCGCTGGGTGACAAGACCCCTCCCGCTAATGTAGACGCTTTGAACGTCTGGCAGTCGTGGTCTGATGACTACACGATAGTTCAGTGTGCCATGCTTTACGGCTTAGAACCGGGACTTCAACGACGTTTTGAACGTGATGGACCATATGAGATGTTCCAGGAGTTGAAGTTAATATTTCAAGCAAATGCCCGGATTGAGAAATATGAGATTTCCAAAAAGTTCTATAGCTGCAAGATGGAGGAGAATAGTTCTATCAGTGAACACTTGCTCAGAATGTCTGGGTACTACAATCATATGACTCAACCTGGTTGCAAAGTTGACGAGGATAGTGTTATTGATAGAGTTCTTCAATCACTGCCACCAAGCTATAAAGGCTTCGTGATGAACTATAATATGCAAGGGATGCAAAAGACAATTCCTGAGCTCTTCGCTATGCTTAAGGCTGCGGAGGTAGAAATCAAAAAGGAGCATCAAGTGTTAATGGTTAACAAGACCACTAGTTTCAAGAAAAAGGGCAAGGGAAAGAAGGGGAACTTCAAGAAGAATAGCAAGACAGTTGCTACTCCCACGAAGAAACCCAAGTTTGGAGCCAAGCCTGAAACTGAGTGCTTCTACTGCAAGGGGACTGGACACTGGAAGCGGAACTGCCCCCAAGTATTTGGCGGATAAGAAGGATGGCAAGGTGAACAAAGGTATATGTGATACACATGTTATTGATGTGTACCTTACTAATGCTCGTAGTAGTACCTGGGTATTTGATACCGGTTCGGTTGCTAATATTTGTAACTCAAAACAGGGACTACGGATTAAACGAAGATTGGCTAAGGATGAGGTGACGATGCGTGTGGGAAATGGTTCCAAAGTCGATGTGATCGCCGTCGGCACGCTACCTCTACATCTACCTTCGGGATTAGTGTTAGACCTAAATAATTGTTATTTGGTGCCAGTGTTGAGCATGAACATTATATCTGGATCTTGTTTATTGCGAGACGGTTATTCATTTAAATCAGAGAATAATGGTTGTTCTATTTTTTTGAATAATATCTTTTATGGTCATGCACCCTTGAAGAGTGGTCTATTCTTATTGGATCTCGATTGTAGTGATACACATATTCATAATATTGAAACCAAAAGATGCAAGGTTAATAATGATAGTGCAACTTATTTGTGGCACTGCCGTTTAGGTCATATTGGTGTAAAACGCATGAAGAAACTCCATAGTGATGGACTTTTGGAATCACTTGATTATGAATCACTTGGTGCTTGCGAACCATGCCTCATGGGCAAGATGACTAAAACTCCGTTCTCCGGAACTATGGAGCGAGCAACAGATTTGTTGGAAATCATACATACTGATGTATGTGGGCCAATGAGTGTTGAAGCTCGCGGCGAGTATCGTTATTTTCTGACCTTCACTGATGATTTGAGCAGATATGGGTATATCTACTTAATGAAGCACAAGTCTGAAACATTTGAAAAGTTCAAAGAATTTCAGAGTGAAGTAGAGAATCATCGTAACAAGAAAATAAAGTTTCTACGATCTGATCATGGAGGAGAATATTTGAGTTACGAGTTTGGTCTTCATTTGAAACAATGTGGAATAGTTTCACAACTCACGCCACCCGGAACACCACAGCGTAATGGTGTGTCCGAACGTCGTAACCGTACTTTATTGGATATGGTATGATCTATGATGTCTCTTACCGATTTACCACTATCGTTTTGGGGTTATGCTTTAGAGACAGCTGCATTCACGTTAAATAGGGCACCATCTAAATCCGTTGATACGACACCTTATGAACTATGGTTTGGCAAGAAACCAAAGTTGTCGTTTCTTAAAGTTTGGGGCTGCGATGCTTATGTGAAAAAGCTTCAACCTGATAAGCTCGAAACCAAGTCGGATAAATGTGTCTTCATAGGATACCCAAAAGAGACTGTTGGGTACACCTTCTATCACAGATCCGAAGGCAAGATATTCGTTGCTAAGAATGGATCCTTTCTAGAGAAGGAGTTTCTCTCGAAAGAAGTGAGTGGGAGGAAAGTAGAACTTGATGAGGTAATTGTACCTTCTCCCGGATTGGAAAGTAGTACATCACAGAAAATTGTTCCAGTGATTCCTACACCAATCAGTGAGGAAGTTAATGATGATGATCATGAAACTTCGGATCAAGTTTCTACTTAACATCGTAGATCAACCAGAGTATGTTCCGCACCAGAGTGGTACGGCAACCCAGTTCTGGAAATCATGTTACTAGACCATGATGAACCTGCGAACTATGAGGAAGCGATGATGAGCCCAGATTCCGCAAAATGGCTTGAGGCCATAAAATCTGAGATGGGATCCATGTATGAGAACAAAGTGTGGACTTTGGTTGACTTGCCCGATGATCGGCAGGCCATCGAAAATAAATGGATCTTCAAGAGGAAGACCGACGCAGACGGTAATGTTACTGTTTACAAAGCTCGACTTGTTGCGAAAGGGTTTCGACAAGTTCAAGGAGTTGACTACGATGAGACTTTCTCACCTGTAGCGATGCTTAAGTCTGTCCGAATCATGTTAGCAATTGCCGCATTTTATGATTATGAAATCTGGCAAATGGATGTCAAAACTGCATTCCTGAATGGATATCTCAAAGAAGAGTTGTATATGATGCAACCAGAAGGTTTTGTCGATCCAAAAGGTGCTAACAAAATATGCAAGCTCCAGCGATCCATCTATGGACTGGTGCAAGCATCTCGGAGTTGGATTATACGCTTTGATGAGGTGATCAAAGCATATGGTTTTATACAGACTTTTGGAGAAGCCTGTATTTACAAGAAAGTGAGTGGGAGCTTTGTAGCATTTCTAATATTATATGTGGATGACATATTGTTGATTGGAAATGATATAGAATTTCTGGATAGCATAAAAGGATACTTGAATAAGAGTTTTTCAATGAAAGACCTCAATGAAGCTGCTTATATATTAGGCATCAAGATCTATAGACATAGATCAAGACGCTTAATTGGACTTTCACAAAGCACATACCTTGATAATATTTTCAAGAAGTTCAAAATGGATCAGTCAAAGAAAGGGTTCTTGCCTGTATTACAAGGTATGAAGTTGAGTATGAGTCAATGCCCGACCAATGCAGAAGATAGAGAGAAAATGAAAGTCATTCCCTGTGCGTCAGCCATAGGATCTATCATGTATGCAATGCTGTGTACCAGACCTGATGTGTGCCTTGCTATAAGTCTAGCAGGGAGGTACCAAAGTAATCCAGGAGTGGATCACTGGACAGCGGTCAAGAACAATTTGAAGTACCTGAAAAGGACAAAGGATATGTTTCTCATGTATGGAGGTGACAAAGAGCTCGTCGTAAACGGTTACGTCGATTCTAGCTTTGACACTGATCCGGATGACTCTAAGTCACAAACCGGATATGTATTTTTATTGAACGATGGAGCTGTCAGTTGGTGCAGTTCCAAGCAGAGCGTCGTGGCGGGATCTACGTGTGAAGCGGAATACATAACTACTTCGGAAGCAGCAAATGAAGGAGTCTGGATGAAGGAGTTCATATCCGATCTAGGTGTAATACCTAGTGCATCGGGTCCAATGAAAATCTTTTGTGACAACACTGGAGCAATAGCCTTGGCGAAGGAATCCAGGTTTCACAAGAGAACAAAGCACATCAAAAGACGCTTCAATTCCATCCGCGATCTAGTCAAGGAGAGAGACATAGAGATTTGCAAAATACATACGGATCTGAATGTTGCAGACCCGTTGACTAAGCCTCTTCCATGGGCAAAACATGATCAGCACCAGGACTCCATGGGTGTGAGGATCATCACTTTGTAATCTAGATTATTGACTCTAGTTCAAGTGGGAGACTGAATGAAATATGCCCTAGAGGCAAAAATAAAGATGTTATTTGTATTTCCTTATATCATGATAAATGTCTTTTATTCATGCTAGAATTGTATTAACCGGAAACTTAGTACATGTGTGGATACATAGACAAAATAGTATGTCCCTAGTATGCCTCTACAAGACTAGCTCATTGATCAAAGATGGTTATGTTTCCTAGCCATAGACATGAGTTGTCATTTGATCAACGGGATCACATCATTAGGAGAATGATGTGACGGACTAGACCCATCCGTTAGCATAGCACTATGATCGTTTAGTTTTACTTCTATTGCTTTCTTCATGACTTATACATGTTCCTATGACTATGAGATTATGCAACTCCCGAATACCGTAGGAACACCTTGTGTGCTATCAAACGTCACAACGTAACTGGGTGATCATAAAGATGCTCTACAGGTGTCTCCGAAAGTATTTGTGGTGTTGGCATATATCAAGATTAGGATTTGTCACTCCGAGTGTCGGAGAGGTATCTCTGGGCCCTCTCGGTAACACACATCACAATAAGACTTGCAAGCAAAAGACTAATGAGTTAGTCACGAGATGATGTGTTATGGAACGAGTAAAGAGACTTGCCGGTAACGAGATTGAACTAGGTATGGAGATACCGACGATCGAATCTCGGGCAAGTAACATACCGATGACAAAAGGAACAACGTATGTTGTTATGCGGTTTTGACCGATAAAAGATCTTCGTAGAATATGTAGGAGCCAATATGAACATCCAGGTTCCGCTATTGGTTATTGACCGGAGATGAGTCTCGGTCATGTCTACATAGTTCTCGAACCCGTAGGGTCCGCACGCTTAACGTTTGATGACGATCGGTATTATGAGTTTATGAGTTTTGATGTACCGAAGGTAGTTCGGAGTCCCGGATTAGATCACGCACATGAAGAGGAGTCTCGGAATGTCCGAGACATAAAGATTGATATATTGGACGACTATATTCGGACACTGGAAGTGTTCCGGAAAAGTTTCGGATTTAATTGGATTGTCGGAGGGGGTTACCGGAACCCCCTACGAGGGGGGATGGTCCATAGTGGGCCTTGAGGAAAGGAGAGAGGCAGCCCATAGAGGCTGGCCGGCGCCCCACCTAGGGATCCTAGTTGGACTAGGATTGGGGGGCGCCACCTCTCCCTCTTTTCCTTTCCCTCTCTTCCTTCTTGGTGGACTCCTACTAGGAATAGGATTGCAATCCTATTCCTAGTAGGATTGCCCTAGCCGCACCATAGGAGGCCGGCCGGCCCTCCCCTCTTGCTCCTTTATATACGGGGGCAGGGGGCACCCAAAGTCACACAAGTTGAATTGTTCCAGCCGTGTGCGGTGCCCCCCTCCACAGAAACACACCTCGGTCATACCGTTGCAGTGCTTAGGCAAAGCCCTGCGTCGGTAGATACATCATATCCGTCACCACGCCGTCGTGCTGACGAAACTCTCCCGTGAAGCTCAACTGGATTAAGAGCTCGTGGGACGTCATCAAGCTGAACGTGTGCTGAACGCGGAGGTGCCGTACATTCGGTGCTTGATCGGTTGAATCGCGAAGAAGTTCGACTACATCAACCGCGTCACTTGACGCTTCCGCTTCCGGTCTACGAGGGTATGTAGACACACTCTTCCCTCTCGTTGCTATGCATCTGATAGATAGATCTTGCATGATCGTAGGAAAATTTTAAAATACTACGTTCCCCAACAAAAAGGATAGCGGTAAGTCGGTGAGAGACATCATAGATCGCACCATGTCCAACAAGGTACGATTTCGACGTTCGGACACACCGTTATGCTGAGGTGTTCCGGGCGGTGTCAATTGTGAAACAATTCCACAGTTCCTAAGGTGCGTGCCAAATTCATGACTTAAATATTCACCCCCACGATCCGATCGCAAGAACTTTATTTTTATGTCACGTTGATTCTCAAACTCATTCTAAAATTCCTTGAACTTTTCAAAGGTCTCAGACTTGTGCTTCATCAAGTAGATATACCCATATCTACTCAAGTCATCTGTGAAGGTGAGAACATAACGATAGCCTCCGCGAGCCTCAACACTCATAGGACCGCACACATCGGTATGTATGATTTCCAATAAGTCGGTTGCTCGCTCCATTGTTCCGGAGAACGGAGTCTTGGTCATCTTGCCCAAGAGGCATGGTTCGCACGTGTCAAATGATTCATAATCAAGAGACTCCAGAAGTCCATCTGCATGAAGCTTCTTCATACGTTTGACACCAATATGACCAAGGCGGCAATGCCACAAGTATGTGGGACTATCATTGTCAACTTTACATCTTTTGGCATTCACACTATGAATATGTGTATCATCACGATCGAGATTCATCAAAAATAAACCATTGACCAGCGGGGCATGACCATAAAACATATCTCTCAAATAAATAGAACAACCATTATTCTCGGATTTAAATGAGTAGCCATCTCGCATCAAACGAGATCCAGATACAATGTTCATGCTCAAACCTGGTACTAAATAACAATTATTAAGGTTTAAAACTAATCCCGAGGGTAGATGTAGAGGCAGCGTGCCGACGACGATCACATCGACCTTGGAACCATTCCCGACGCGCATCGTCACCTCGTCCTTCGCGAGTCTCCGCTTATTCCGCAACTCCTGCTTAGAGTTACAAATATGAGCAACTGCACCGGTATCAAATACCCAGGAGCTACTACGAGCGCTGGTAAGGTACACATCAATAACATGTATATGACATATACCTTTGACGTTGCCGGCCTTCTTATCCGCTAAGTATTTGGGGCAGTTCTGCTTCCAGTGACCCGTTCCCTTGCAATAAAAGCACTTAGTCTCTGGCTTGGGTCCATATTTTGGCTTCTTCCCGGCAACTGGTTTACCGGGCGCGGCAACTCCCTTGCCGTCCTTCTTGAAGTTCTTCTTACCCTTGCCCTTCTTGAACTTAGTGGTTTTATTGACCATCAACACTTGATGCTCTTTCTTGATCTCCACCTCCGCTGATTTTAGCATTGAATACACCTCAGGAATGGACTTCTCCACCCCCTGCATATTGAAGTTCAACACGAAGCTCTTGTAGCTAGGTGGGAGCGACTGGAGGATTCTGTCAGCGACCGCTTCGTCTGGGAGATTCATTCCCAACTGAGACAAGCGGTTGTGCAACCCAGAAATCTTGAGTATGTGCTCACTGACAGAACTGTTTTCCTCCATCTTACAGCTGTAGAATGCGTTGGAGACATCATATCTCTCAACTCGGGCATGAGCCTGGAAAACCATTTTCAGCTCTTGGAATATCTCATATGCCCCGTGGTGCTCAAAACGCTTTTGGAGCCCCGATTCTAAGCTGTAGAGCATGCCGCACTAAACCAGGGAGTAATCATCACAACGCGACTGCCAAGCGTTCATAACATCTTGGTTTGCCGGGGCGGGAGCATCACCTAGCGGTGCTTCTAGGACATAAGTTTTCTTGGCAGGTATGAGGATGATCCTCAGGTTACGGACCCAGTCCGTATAGTTGCTACCATCGTCTTTCAGCATGGATTTCTCTAGGAACGCATTGAAGTTGAGGGTGACATGAGCGTGGGCCATTTGATCTACAAGACATATTGTAAAGAATTTAGACTAAGTTCATGATAATTAAGTTCATCTAATCAAATTTTAATGAACTCCCACTCAGATTGACATCTCTCCAGTCTTCTAAGTGATACATGATCCGAATCGACTAGCCCGTGTCCGATCATCACGTGAGACGGACTAGTTATCAACGGTGAACATCTTCATGTTGATCGTATCTTCTATACGACTCATGTTCGACCTTTCGGTCTTCCGTGTTCCGAGGCCATGTCTGTACATGCTAGGCTCGTCAAGTGAACCCTAAGTGTATTGCGTGTGTAAATCTGGCTTACACCCGTCGTATGCGAACGTTAGAGCCTATCACACCCGATCATCACGTGGTGCTTCGGAACAACGATCCTTAGCAACGGTGCACAGTTAGGGGTAACCCAATTCTTGATATTTTTAGTGAGAGATCATCTTATTTACTACCGTCGTTCTAAGTAAACAAGATGCATAAACATGATAAACATCACATGCAATCAAATAATGTGACATGATATGGCCAATATCATCTTGCTCCTTCGATCTCCATCTTCGGGGCACCATGATCATCTTTGTCACCGGCTCGACACCATGATCTCCATCATCATGATCTCCATCATCGTGTCTTCATGAAGTCGTCACGCAAACTATTACTTCTACTACTATGGCTAACATTTAGCAATAAAGTAAATTAATTACATGGCGTTATTCAATGACACGCAGGTCATACAATAATTAAGATAACTCCTATGGCTCCTGCCGGTTGTCAAATTCATCGACATGCAAGTCGTGATTCCCTATTACAAGAACATGATCAATCTCATACATCACATATATCATTCATCACATCTTCTTGGCCATACCATATGATACGTCCAAAACGTATCTATAATTTCTGCTTGCTCCATGCTTCTTTTGTGTGATATTGCTATGATATTTATGCACTTCCATACACTTTTGATCATATTTGGACTAACCTATTAACTCAGTGCACCACAGTGCCAGTTCCTGTTTTCTGCTGTTTTTCTATTTCAGATTTCCCCCATATTAAAGTGCTCCAAAATTCCGGGAAAAATACAGAAAAAATCAGCGTACAGGAAGCTTCGAGAAAAACCAAAGTGGGGCCAGAGGGGAGCCATGGGCAGCCCAGGTGGCCAGCCCAGGCGGCCCCACCCCTGGCCGCCCTAGGGGGGCGCCTGGGCCCCCCACTCCGCTTCTGGTTACCCCCTTTGGCATATATACTCCTCGCGTCCCGAAACCCTCGAGGACAGAACCCTTTTCTCCAGAAGCAATTCCGATCTCCGCCACCATCGCCACCAAGTTTCGGGGGACCAGAATTCCTGTGCCGGCATCCTGCCGGGACGGGGAAGTGCCCCCGGATTCATCTCCATCGACGTTGCTTCCTCCCTCCATGATGCGGGAGTAGTTCCTCCTCGGGGCTGAGGTTTCTACCAGTAGCTATGTGGTCAATTCTCTCTCCCATGATGTGATCTTCGTTGTGATCATAGGCTATGTTAATCTACGGTGATCCTATGATATTTCCCCTTCCTCTATGTATTGGATTGATGTACTCACTTGTCTTTATCTAGTATAATCCCCGAGACCAAGGTGACAGCGGTCTATTGGACATGGATTAGAAGAATATTTTCATGAGTAATTTCCTCTTTTGTGTGTTGATTGAAGATTGAGAGTCTCTTGGTGCTTGTCTTTGACTATCTTTGAGATATGTTGTGGTGATTGTGGTACACTCTTTGGATGGCCGCGGTGACATTGGGAAATCCATAGATTGAGAACTACGAACTTTGAGGTGTGTTTTTGTAGCCCTACATAATTCTCGTCCTCTCTTGACCACAAAGGAATGACCTCCGGGTGCGTCTCCATTGCATGTTTTATGGGAAATATCATGTGTCAATGTTGTTGGGAGTTGCGACTAGTGAAAGTATGAAGCCTAGGCCTTGTTTCCACCATTGCAATACCATTTGTGCTCACGTTTACCACTTGTTTGCTTGCTGCACTTTTTATTACAGATTTATATTACTTTGCTTTGCCACTCCTATCATCCATATTTTACCATCTCTTCGCCGAACTAGTGCACCTATACATCTGACAAGTCTATTAGGTGTGTTGGGAACACAAGAGACTTCTTGTATCTTGATTGCAGGGTTGCTTGAAAGGGGTACGTTCAACCTCCACTTCCCTGAGTTCGATAAACCTTGGGTTACTCACTTAAGGGAAATTTGCTGCTGTCCTACAAACCTCTGCTCTTGGAGGCCCAACACTGTCTACAGGAATAGAAGCGTGTAGTAGACATCAAGCTAGTTTTTATTCCACTAGTTTTGCTTAATGGAAAACAACAAAAATATGAGAGAGCTTTATAAGCTCTACCTTGAACTTGGACATGATGTGTTCGAAGAGAAAATTAAAAAACCTTTGGAACTTCATTATTTGCATAACAATCATGATGGTGGTGATGTTATTAGTATGTTTTTCTAATATCAATATTGCTAATGACATGGAAAGCTCTAAGCTTGGGGATGTCACGTTTGATGAACATGATATTTTTAGTCCCCCAACTTTTGAAGAGAAAATTTATTTTGATGATACTTTGCTTCCTATATATGATGATTACAATGATAAATGTGAGCTTTTTAGTCCACCTACTATTGAGGATAAAATTTATTATGATTATGATATGCCTCCTAAATATGATGATTACCATGATGGTTATGATTGCTTTACTCTCACTATTCCTAATAAGAAAGATTATGCTTATCTGGAGAGTAAGAGTACCTTTTTGCATGTGGATCATGGTAACAATGCTTTATGTGATGCCTATATTGTTGAGTTTATTCGTGATCCCACTGAAAATTATTATGAGAAGGGAACATATGCTTATAGATATTTCAATATATCAAGTTCCCTCTCTTTATGTTGAAGGTTTTGAAGCTACACTTGTTTTGCCTTCCTATGCTTATTGCTTTGTGCTTCAGTGAATTATTCTATTGCAATATTCCTATGCATAGGAAGCATGTTAGGCTTAAATGTGTTTGGTATTTGCTTCTTGATGCTCTCTTTTGTTCTTCAACTCTTATTCCTACGAGAGCATCATTAAAGTCTTAAGCCTAGCTTAAAGGCATAAAAGAAAGCGCTTTTGGGAGGCAGCCCACAACGAATAAAGTTTTACATTGCTTTTGTTGTGTCTTGATGCTTGTTACTACAGTAGCATCATCATTGTATCTTTTCTTTTCAGCTTTGTGCCAAGTTTAGCCTCTGATTGCAAGAAAGTGCAAAACTTGTGACGTGCTGCCCAGAATACAGATTCTGTCCTTCGACAGAAAAATTCGTATAAAATCACAAGATCTTCTTTTTTTGACAGCGTGCTCTATACAATTGGCTTTCGAGCGTCTGTTCTGAGTTTTTTGATTTGAGTTGCAGAAGTGCCCCGAAAAAATTGTTTACTACCTGTTGGTTTGTTTTTCACAGATTCTGTCCTGTTTTGCCTTTTCTTCGTTTTGCAAACCTTGAGCTTACTTTTTCTTTGCAAAAACCTTTTGGCAATCTTGAGAAACAGTAGCTCTTCAAGATTATCTTTATTTCCAGTAGGGAAAAATTATTTTATTGTGGGTACTAACCTCGCTAATCAGATTATGATGAGTTATGTATGAAGGGAGTTTTCAAGTGTGCGAGGGAAGATGATAAAAGAAGATTCAGGAGGGTCAAACGCTCAAGCTTGGGGATGCCCCCGCGCACCCCCAAGAAATATTCAAGAAGACTCAAGCGTCTAAGCTTGGGGATGCCCCCATGCATCCCCTTCTCCATCAACAATTATCAGTTCGTCTTTCGTTCCACTATATTTTAATCACTTCATGTGTTATGTGCTATGCTTGGAGCGTCTTGCTCTTAGTTTCCTTTTTAGTTTTCATTAGCTTTGCTTGCTGTTCATAACAAGTTAGAACCCAGCTTTCTTTGTGTGGAAGAGAAACACGCTCCACTTCAACCTAGAACACAACATAGGATTTTCATGCTTACCTTTGTTGTGTGTGTTCTTTGTCTTTCCATAGCTGCTGTCATGTTTAGCTCTTAGTTTTCATGCTTTTCTTTTTAAAGAGCTTTTGTTTAGTTGGTTGTTGAACTCTCTTGAGTTTTCATGATTATCTTGTTAAGAGAGTTTGCCTGTTGCACTGAGTTGTGTGTCTTAACTTAAAGTAGGTAACTGAGGTTGCTATTTAATTTTCGTAGTAACTTGCAATAGTTTTGAGGTATTGCCATGAGTAATGTCTGAACTTTTGGTGTCAAGAGCTTTATCCTATTAGTGATAGATGTCGTATTTTGGGCAATCCATGTTTATTTTCGAAAACCTACAAAATAGTTGAGAATTTAGCTACTAAATGGATCACTAATCTTTGGAGGGATCGAATATTAGAGTACACTCACGTACCATGAGCCGAGGATGCGCAAGGATAACAAAACCCCCATACACTCCTCCTCGGGGTACTTGTCTCTTTGTGAACCTCCTAATTAGATTGAGAATTACCGATAATAAGTGCATGAGTTCTTCGGACTAATGTGAGTATTCGAAAGTTGACACTTCCACCTATCAATATTTTTCTAGCCTCTTTGGTGCCGTGCATTGCCCTTTCTCATCTCGAGAGTTGGCGCATACTTCGCTAGTGAATCCAAATCCTTGGCACGATACGCTCTGTCATCATAAGCCTCATTATATCCTTCCTCAAAACAGCCACCATACCTACCTATTAAGGCATTTCCATAGCCTTTCCGAGATACATTGCCATGCAACATCCATCTTCTCATGACTTGATCTTCATGTCATACATGCTTTTTGCTTGATCGATGAGCCGCATGCTAGTTGGGCCTTGACCTAATCATTGCTACATGACGCGCTAGTATCATTGCATATCCTGCTACACTGGCAGAGGCATACATTTGCATACATCATGATAGTTTCATTTTCTTTATGTTGAGTACTTTTGTAAAGTGTGAAAGATCTTCTATACTTCTTGTAATACATAGAGTGTTGCCCCTAAAGTGAGGAAAAGATCCCAAAGAGGACAAAATCAAAAGATCCCAAAGAGGACAAATGAGAGATAAATAGAAAGAGCCATTGAGGCCACAAAAAATAAATAAAAAATAGAAAAAAAGGGAAGAAGAAATAAAAAGAGAGAAGGGGGCACACTACTATTTCTTTTGAGAGATCCACACTCGTACTCCATCTTATACCTTGTACTCCATAGAGATTATCATTCATGCATATAGCTATGTGGGGACCTTCACACTATAGAACTTGGCTTGTATATTCCAATGATGAGCCTCCTCAAAAGAGCTCTAGGTCTTCTTGAGCAAGCAAGTTGGATGCACCCCCACTAGTTCCATTGGAGAGCTTACCTTAGCTCATATGTGCATCCGTTGCATGGCAATCCCTACTCCTCACATCATATCTATCATTTGGCTTTCTCTCGCCGATGATTGTCCTCATTGATGTGAGCCCTTTCACACCTTTTTGTCTTCCCCCTCCATCATTTTTCTCTTTGCCATCCTAAGTGTCGACTTTCTTGCTTACGCTCATCCATTGCATGAGTGCTCAAAATATCGAAAGGGAGTGGATCATTTTGACTTGTACCTGGCTGTTGGTCTGGGGATGAGTCAAGATAAGATTCCAAAGAAGACCAAGTGTGAAACTTTAGTAGATTAAGGTCTCAACAATACAAAAACTATGTTTTACTCTCTCGTATATACCTATCCCCTTTCTTGCACGCAAACACCATTTGGAGACATTCGAGTCACGGACAGCGAGAGCTCTTGCACCTTTATGTTCTTATGTTAATTGTTACAATGCTAATATAGACTCTTGCTTGTTATGACTTGAATTGAATTACATGCCTTGATTGCTTTACTTAAAAAGTTCTTATATGGTTGGTAGCATGTCACCACAGATATTATGCTTGTTATCATTTACCTACTCGTGGACGAGCAGGAATTAAGCTTGGGGATGTTGATATGTCCAAAACGTATCTATAATTTCTGCTTGCTCCATGCTTCTTTTGTGTGATATTGCTATGATATTTATGCACTTCCATACACTTTTGATCATATTTGGACTAACCTATTAACTCAGTGCACCACAGTGCCAGTTCCTGTTTTCTGCTGTTTTTCTATTTCAGATTTCCCCCATATTAAAAGTGCTCCAAAAATTCCGGGAAAAATACAGAAAAATCAGCGTACAGGAGGCTTCGAGAAAAAACCAAAGTGGGGCCAGAGGGGAGCCAGGGGCAGCCCAGGCGTCCAGCCCAGGCGGCCCCACCCCTGGCCGCACTAGGGGGGCGCCTGGGCCCCCCTCTCCGCTTCTGGTTACCCCCTTTGGCATATATACTCCTCGCGTCCCGAAACCCTCGAGGACAGAACCCTTTTCTCCAGAAGCAATTTCGATCTCCGCCGCCATCGCCACCAAGTTTCGGGGGACCAGAATTCCTATGCCGGCATCCTGCCGGGACGGGGAAGTGCCCCCGGATTCATCTCCATCGATGTTGCTTCCTCCCTCCATGATGCGGGAGTAGTTCCTCCTCGGGGCTGAGGTTTCTACCAGTAGCTATGTGGTCAATTCTCTCTCCCATGATGTGATCTTCGTTGTGATCATAGGCTATGTTAATCTAGGGTGATCCTATGATATTTCCCCTTCCTCTATGTATTGGATTGATGTACTCACTTGTCTTTATCTAGTATAATCCCCGAGACCAAGGTGACAGCGGTCTATTGGACATGGATTAGAAGAATATTTTCATGGGTAATTTCCTCTTTTGTGTGTTGATTGAAGATTGAGAGTCTCTTGGTGCTTGTCTTTGACTATCTTTGAGATATGTTGTGGTGATTGTGGTACTCTCTTTGGATGGCCGCGTTGACATTGGGAAATCAATAGATTGAGAACTACGAACTTTGAGGTGTGCTTTTGTAGCCCTACATAATTCTCGTCCTCTCTTGACCACAAAGGAATGACCTCCGGGTGCGTCTCCATTGCATGTTTTATGGGAAATATCATGTGTCAATGTTGTTGGGAGTTGCCACTAGTGAAAGTATGAACCCTAGGCCTTGTTTCCACCATTGCAATACCATTTGTGCTCACGTTTACCACTTGTTTGCTTGCTGCACTTTTTATTACAGATTTATATTACTTTGCTTTGCCACTCTTATCATCCATATTTTACCATCTCTTCGCCGAACTACTGCACCTATACATCTGACAAGTCTATTAGGTGTGTTGGGGACACAAGAGACTTCTTGTATCTTGATTGCAGGGTTGCTTGAAAGGGGTACGTTCAACCTCCACTTCCCTGAGTTCGATAAACCTTGGGTTACTCACTTAAGGGAAATTTGCTGCTGTCCTACAAACCTCTGCTCTTGGAGGCCCAACACTGTCTACAGGAATAGAAGCGTGTAGTAGAAATCAAGCTAGTTTTTATTCCACTAGTTTTGCTTAATGGAAAACAACAAAAATATGAGAGAGCTTTATAAGCTCTACCTTGAACTTGGACATGATGTGTTCGAAGAGAAAATTTAAAAACCTTTGGAACTTTATTATTTGCATAACAATCATGATGGTGGTGATGTTATTAGTATGTTTTTTTAATATCAATATTGCTAATGACATGGAAAGCTCTAAGCTTGGGGATGTCACGTTTGATGAACATGATATTTTTAGTCCCCCAACTTTTGAAGAGAAAATTTATTTTGATGATACTTTGCTTCCTATATATGATGATTACAATGATAAATGTGAGCTTTTTAGCCCACCTACTATTGAGGATAAAATTTATTATGATTATGATATGCCTCCTAAATATGATGATTACCATGATGGTTATGATTGCTTTACTCTCACTATTCCTAATAAGAAAGATTATGCTTATGTGGAGAGTAAGAGTACCTTTTTGCATGTGGATCATGGTAACAATGCTTTATGTGATGCTTATATTGTTGAGTTTATTCGTGATCCCACTGAAAATTATTATGAGAAGGGAACATATGCTTATAGATATTTCAATAATATCAAGTTCCCTCTCTTTATGTTGAAGGTTTTGAAGCTACACTTGTTTTGCCTTCCTATGCTTATTGCTTTGTGCTTCAGTGAATTATTCTATTGCAATATTCCTATGCATAGGAAGCATGTTAGGCTTAAATGTGTTTGGTATTTGCTTCTTGATGCTCTCTTTTGTTCTTCAACTCTTATTCCTACGAGAGCATCATTAAAGTCTTAAGCCTAGCTTAAAGGCATAAAAGAAAGCGCTTTTGGGAGGCAGCCCACAACGAATAAAGTTTTACTTTGCTTTTGTTGTGTCTTGATGTTTGTTACTATAGTAGCATCATCATTGTATCTTTTCTTTTCAGCTTTGTGCCAAGTTTAGCCTCTGATTGCAAGAAAGTGCAAAACTTGTGACGTGCTGCCCAGAAAACAGATTCTGTCCTTGGACAGAAACATTCGTATAAAATCACAAGATCATCTTTTTTTCACAGCGTGCTCTATACAATTGGCTTTCGAGCGTCTGTTCTGAGTTTTTTGATTTGAGTTGCAGAAGTGCCCCGAAAAAATTGTTTACTACCTGTTGGTCTGTTTTTCACAGATTCTGTCCTGTTTTGCCTTTTCTTCGTTTTGCAAACCTTGAGCTTGCTTTTTCTTTGCAAAAACCTTTTGGCAATCTTGAGAAACAGTAGCTCTTCAAGATTATCTTTATTTCCAGTAGGGAAAAATTATTTTATTGTGGGTACTAACCTCGCTAATCAGATTATGATGAGTTATGTATGAAGGGAGTTTTCAAGTGTGCGAGGGAAGATGATAAAAGAAGATTCAGGAGGGTCAAACGCTCAAGCTTGGGGATGCCCCCGCGCACCCCCAAGAAATATTCAAGAAGACTCAAGCGTCTAAGCTTGGGGATGCCCCCATGCATCCCCTTCTCCATCAACAATTATCAGTTCGTCTTTCGTTCCACTATATTTTAATCACTTCATGTGTTATGTGCTATGCTTGGAGCGTCTTGCTCTTAGTTTCCTTTTTAGTTTTCTTTAGCTTTGCTTGCTGTTCATAACAAGTTAGAACCCAGCTTTCTTTGTGTGGAAGAGAAACACGCTCCACTTCAACCTAGAACACAACATAGGATTTTCATGCTTACCTTTGTTGTGTGTGTTCTTTGTCTTTCCATAGCTGCTGTCATGTTTAGCTCTTAGTTTTCATGCTTTTCTTTTTAAAGAGCTTTTGTTTAGTTGGTTGTTGAACTCTCTTGAGTTTTCATGATTATCTTGTTAAGAGAGTTTGCCTGTTGCACTGAGTTGTGTGTCTTAACTTAAAGTAGGTAATTGAGGTTGCTATTTAATTTTAGTAGTAACTTGCAATAGTTTTGAGGTATTGCCATGAGTAATGTCTGAACTTTTGGTGTCAAGAGCTTTATCCTATTAGTGATAGATGTCGTATTTTGGGCAATCCATGTTTATTTTCGAAAACCTACAAAATAGTTGAGAATTTAGCTACTAAATGGATCACTAATCTTTGGAGGGATCGAATATTAGAGTACACCCACGTACCATGAGCCGAGGATGCGCAAGGATAACAAAACCCCCATACACTCCTCCTCGGGGTACTTGTCTCTTTGTGAACCTCCTAATTAGATTGAGAGTTACCGATAATAAGTGCATGAGTTCTTCGGACTAATGTGAGTATTAGAAAGTTGACACTTCCACCTATCCATATTTTTCTAGCCTCTTTGGTGCCGTGCATTGCCCTTTCTCATCTCGAGAGTTGGCGCATACTTCGCCGGTGCATCCAAATCCTTGGCACGATACGCTCTGTCATCATAAGCCTCATTATATCCTTCCTCAAAACAGCCACCATACCTACCTATTAAGGCATTTCCATAGCCTTTCCGAGATACATTGCCATGCAACATCCATCTTCTCATGACTTGATCTTCATGTCATACATGCTTTTTGCTTGATCGATGAGCCGCATGCTAGTTGGGCCTTGCCCTAATCATTGCTACATGACGCGCTAGTATCGTTGCATATCCTGCTACACTGGCAGAGGCATACATTTGCATACATCATGATAGTTTCATTTTCTTTATGTTGAGTACTTTTGTAAAGTGTGAAAGATCTTCTATACTTCTTGTAATACATAGAGTGTTGCCCCTAAAGTGAGGAAAAGATCCCAAAGAGGACAAAATCAAAAGATCCCAAAGAGGACAAATGAGAGATGAATAGAAAGAGCCATTGAGGCCAAAAAAATAAATAAAAAAATAGAAAAAAAAGGGAAAAAGAAATAAAAAGAGAGAAGGGGGCACACTACTATTTCTTCTAAGAGATCCACACTCGTACTCCATCTTATACCTTGTATTCCATAGAGATTATCATTCATGCATATAGCTATGTGGGGACCTTCACACTATAGAACTTGGCTTGTATATTCCAATGATGAGCCTCCTCAAAAGAGCTCTAGGTCTTCTTGAGCAAGCAAGTTGGATGCACCCCCACTAGTTCCATTGGAGAGCTTACCTTAGCTCATATGTGCATCCGTTGCATGGCAATCCCTACTCCTCACATCATATCTATCATTTGGCTTTCTCTCGCCGATGATTGTCCTCATTGATGTGAGCCCTTTCACACCTTTTTGTCTTCCCCCTCCATCATTTTTCTCTTTGCAATCCTAAGTGTCGACTTTCTTGCTTACGCTCATCCATTGCATGAGTGCTCAAAATATCGAAAGGGAGTGGATCATTTTGACTTGTACCTGGCTGTTGGTCTGGGGATGAGTCAGGATAAGATTCCAAAGAAGACCAAGTGTGAAACTTTAGTAGATTAAGGTCTCAACAATACAAAAACTATGTTTTACTCTCTCGTATATCCCTATCCCCTTTCTTGCACGCAAACACCATTTGGAGACATTCGAGTCACGGACAGCGAGAGCTCTTGCACCTTTATGTTCTTATGTTACTTGTTACAATGCTAATATAGACTCTTGCTTGTTATGACTTGAATTGAATTACATGCCTTGATTGCTTTACTTAAAAAGTTCTTATATGGTTGGTAGCATGTCACCACAGATATTATGCTTGTTATCATTTACCTACTCGTGGACGAGCAGGAATTAAGCTTGGGGATGTTGATACGTCCAAAACGTATCTATAATTTCTGCTTGCTCCATGCTTCTTTTGTGTGATATTGCTATGATATTTATGCACTTCCATACACTTTTGATCATATTTGGACTAACCTATTAACTCAGTGCACCACAGTGCCAGTTCTTGTTTTCTGCTGTTTTTCTATTTCAGATTTCCCCCATATTAAAAGTGCTCCAAAAATTCCGGGAAAAATACAGAAAAAATCAGCGTACAGGAGGCTTCGAGAAAAACCAAAGTAGGGCCAGAGGGGAGCCAGGGGCAGCCCAGGCGGCCAGCCCAGGCGGCCCCACCCCTGGCCGCCCTAGGGGGGCGCCTGGGCCCCCCTCTCCGCTTCTGGTTACCCCCTTTGGCATATATACTCCTCGCGTCCCGAAACCCTCGAGGACAGAACCCTTTTCTCCAGAAGCAATTTCGATCTCCGCCGCCATCGCCACCAAGTTTCGGGGGACCAGAATTCCTATGCTGGCATCCTGCCGGGACGGGGAAGTGCCCCCTGATTCATCTCCATCGATGTTGCTTCCTCCCTCCATGATGCGGGAGTAGTTCCTCCTCGGGGCTGAGGTTTCTGCCAGTAGCTATGTGGTCAATTCTCTCTCCCATGATGTGATCTTCGTTGTGATCATAGGCTATGTTAATCTAGGGTGATCCTATGATATTTCCCCTTCCTCTATGTATTGGATTGATGTACTCACTTGTCTTTATCTAGTATAATCCCCGAGACCAAGGTGACAGCGGTCTATTGGACATGGATTAGAAGAATATTTTCATGGGTAATTTCCTCTTTTGTGTGTTGATTGAAGATTGAGAGTCTCTTGGTGCTTGTCTTTGACTATCTTTGAGATATGTTGTGGTGATTGTGGTGCTCTCTTTGGATGGCCGCGTTGACATTGGGAAATCAATAGATTGAGAACTACGAACTTTGAGGTGTGCTTTTGTAGCCCTACATAATTCTCGTCCTCTCTTGACCACAAAGGAATGACCTCCGGGTGCGTCTCCATTGCATGTTTTATGGGAAATATCATGTGTCAATGTTGTTGGGAGTTGCCACTAGTCAAAGTATGAAGCCTAGGCCTTGTTTCCACCATTGCAATACCATTTGTGCTCACGTTTACCACTTGTTTGCTTGCTGCACTTTTTATTACAGATTTATATTACTTTGCTTTGCCACTCCTATCATCTATATTTTAACATCTCTTCGCCGAACTAATGCACCTATACATCTGACAAGTCTATTAGGTGTGTTGGGAACACAAGAGACTTCTTGTATCTAGATTGCAGGGTTGCTTGAAAGGGGTACGTTCAACCTCCACTTCCCTGAGTTCGATAAACCTTGGGTTACTCACTTAAGGGAATTTTGCTGCTGTCCTACAAACCTCTGCTCTTGGAGGCCCAACACTGTCTACAGGAATAGAAGCGTGTAGTAGACATCAAGCTAGTTTTTATTCCACTAGTTTTGCTTAATGGAAAACAACATAAATATGAGAGAGCTTTATAAGCTCTACCTTGAACTTGGACATGATGTGTTCGAAGAGAAAATTAAAAAACCTTTGGAACTTTATTATTTGCATAACAATCATGATGGTGGTGATGTTATTAGTATGTTTTTCTAATATCAATATTGCTAATGACATGGAAAGCTCTAAGCTTGGGGATGTCACGTTTGATGAACATGATATTTTTAGTCCCCCAACTTTTGAAGAGAAAATTTATTTTGATGATACTTTGCTTCCTATATATGATGATTACAATGATAAATGTGAGCTTTTTAGTCCACCTACTATTGAGGATAAAATTTATTGTGATTATGATATGCCTCCTAAATATGATGATTACCATGATGGTTATGATTGCTTTACTCTCACTATTCCTAATAAGAAAGATTATGCTTATGTGGAGAGTAAGAGTACCTTTTTGCATGTGGATCATGGTAACAATGCTTTATGTGATGCTTATATTGTTGAGTTTATTCGTGATCCCACTGAAAATTATTATGAGAAGGGAACATATGCTTATAGATATTTCAATAATATCAAGTTCCCTCTCTTTATGTTGAAGGTTTTGAAGCTACACTTGTTTTGCCTTCCTATGCTTATTGCTTTGTGCTTCAGTGAATTATTCTATTGCAATATTCCTATGCATAGGAAGCATGTTAGGCTTAAATGTGTTTGGTATTTGCTTCTTGATGCTCTCTTTTGTTCTTCAACTCTTATTCCTACGAGAGCATCATTAAAGTCTAAGCCTAGCTTAAAGGCATAAAAGAAAGCGCTTTTGGGAGGCAGCCCACAACGAGTAAAGTTTTACTTTGCTTTTGTTGTGTCTTGATGTTTGTTACTACAGTAGCATCATCATTGTATCTTTTCTTTTCAGCTTTGTGCCAAGTTTAGCCTCTGATTGCAAGAAAGTGCAAAACTTGTGACGTGCTGCCCAGAAAACAGATTCTGTCCTTGGACAGAAAAATTCGTATAAAATCACAAGATCATCTTTTTTTGACAGCGTGCTCTATACAATTGGCTTTCGAGCGTCTGTTCTGAGTTTTTTGATTTGAGTTGCAGAAGTGCCCCGAAAAAATTGTTTACTACCTGCTGGTCTGTTTTTCACAGATTCTGTCCTGTTTTGCCTTTTCTTCGTTTTGCAAACCTTGAGCTTGCTTTTTCTTTGTAAAAACCTTTTGGCAATCTTGAGAAACATTAGCTCTTCAAGATTATCTTTATTTCCAGTAGGGAAAAAATTATTTTATTGTGGGTACTAACCTCGCTAATCAGATTATGATGAGTTATGTATGAAGGGAGTTTTCAAGTGTGCGAGGGAAGATGATAAAAGAAGATTCAGGAGGGTCAAACGCTCAAGCTTGGGGATGCCCCCGCGCACCCCCAAGAAATATTCAAGAAGACTCAAGCGTCTAAGCTTGGGGATGCCCCCATGCATCCCCTTCTCCATCAACAATTATTAGTTCGTCTTTCGTTCCACTATATTTTAATCACTTCATGTGTTATGTGCTATGCTTGGAGCGTCTTGCTCTTAGTTTCCTTTTTAGTTTTCTTTAGCTTTGCTTGCTGTTCATAACAAGTTAGAACCCAGCTTTCTCTGTGTGGAAGAGAAACACGCTCCACTTCAACCTAGAACACAACATAGGATTTTCATGCTTACCTTTGTTGTGTGTGTTCTTTGTCTTTCCATAGCTGCTGTCATGTTTAGCTCTTAGTTTTCATGCTTTTCTTTTTAAAGAGCTTTTGTTTAGTTGGTTGTTGAACTCTCTTGAGTTTTCATGATTATCTTGTTAAGAGAGTTTGCCTGTTGCACTGAGTTGTGTCTTAACTTAAAGTAGGTAATTGAGGTTGCTATTTAATTTTAGTAGTAACTTGCAATAGTTTTGAGGTATTGCCATGAGTAATGTCTGAACTTTTGGTGTCAAGAGCTTTATCCTATTAGTGATAGATGTCGTATTTTGGGCAATCCATGTTTATTTTCGAAAACCTACAAAATAGTTGAGAATTTAGCTACTAAATGGATCATTAATCTTTGGAGGGATCGAATATTAGAGTACACTTACGTACCATGAGCCGAGGATGCGCAAGGATAACAAAACCCCCATACACTCCTCCTCGGGGTACTTATCTCTTTGTGAACCTCCTAATTAGATTGAGAGTTACCGATAATAAGTGCATGAGTTCTTCGGACTAATGTGAGTATTCGAAAGTTGACACTTCCACCTATCCATATTTTTCTAGCCTCTTTGGTCCCGTGCATTGCCCTTTCTCATCTCGAGAGTTGGCGCATACTTCGCCGGTGCATCCAAATCCTTGGCACGATACGCTCTATCATCATAAGCCTCATTATATCCTTCCTCAAAACAGCCACCATACCTACCTATTAAGGCATTTCCATAGCCTTTCCGAGATACATTGCCATGCAACATCCATCTTCTCATGACTTGATCTTCATGTCATACATGCTTTTTGCTTGATCGATGAGCCGCATGCTAGTTGGGCCTTGCCCTAATCATTGCTACATGACGCGCTAGTATCATTGCATATCCTGCTACACTAGCAGAGGCATACATTTGCATACATCATGATAGTTTCATTTTCTTTATGTTGAGTACTTTTGTAAAGTGTGAAAGATCTTCTATACTTCTTGTAATACATAGAGTGTTGCCCCTAAAGTGAGGAAAAGATCCCAAAGAGGACAAAATCAAAAGATCCCAAAGAGGACAAATGAGAGATAAATAGAAAGAGCCATTGAGGCCACAAAAAATAAATAAAAAAATAGAAAAAAGGGAAAAAGAAATAAAAAGAGAGAAGGGGGCACACTACTATTTCTTTTAAGAGATCCACACTCGTACTCCATCTTATACCTTGTACTCCATAGAGATTATCATTCATGCATATAGCTATGTGGGGACCTTCACACTATAGAACTTGGCTTGTATATTCCAATGATGAGCCTCCTGAAAAGAGCTCTAGGTCTTCTTGAGCAAGCAAGTTGGATGCACCCCCACTAGTTCCATTGGAGAGCTTACCTTAGCTCATATGGGCATCCGTTGCATGGCAATCCCTACTCCTCACATCATATCTATCATTTGGCTTTCTCTCGCCGATGATTGTCCTCATTGATGTGAGCCCTTTCACACCTTTTTGTCTTCCCCCTCCATCATTTTTCTCTTTGCCATCCTAAGTGTCGATTTTCTTGCTTACGCTCATCCATTGCATGAGTGCTCAAAATATCGAAAGGGAGTGGATCATTTTGACTTGAACCTGGCTGTTGGTCTGGGGATGAGTCAAGATAAGATTCCAAAGAAGACCAAGTGTGAAACTTTAGTAGATTAAGTTCTCAACAATACAAAAACTATGTTTTACTCTCTCGTATATCCCTATCCCCTTTCTTGCACGCAAACACCATTTGGAGACATTCGAGTCACGGACAGCGAGAGCTCTTGCACCTTTATGTTCTTATGTTACTTGTTACAATGCTAATATAGACTCTTGCTTGCTATGACTTGAATTGAATTACATGCCTTGATTGCTTTACTTAAAAAGTTCTTATATGGTTGGTAGCATGTCACCACAGATATTATGCTTGTTATCATTTACCTACTCGTGGACGAGCAGGAATTAAGCTTGGGGATGTTGATACGTCCAAAACGTATCTATAATTTCTGCTTGCTCCATGCTTCTTTTGTGTGATATTGCTATGATGTTTATGCACTTCCATACACTTTTGATCATATTTGGACTAACCTATTAACTCAGCGCACCACAGTGCCAGTTCCTGTTTTCTACTGTTTTTCTATTTCAGATTTCCCCCATATTAAAAGTGCTCCAAAAATTCCGGGAAAAATACAGAAAAAATCAGCGTACAGGAGGCTTCGAGAAAAACCAAAGTGGGGCCAGAGGGGAGCCAGGGGCAGCCCAGGCGGCCCCACCCCTGGCCGCCCTAGGGGGGCGCCTGGGCCCCCCTCTCCGCTTCTGGTTACCCCCTTTGGCATATATACTCCTCGCGTCCCGAAACCCTCGAGGACATAACCCTTTTCTCCAGAAACAATTTCGATCTCCGCCGCCATCGCCACCAAGTTTCGGGGGACCAGAATTCCTGTGTCGGCATCCTGCCGGGACGGGGAAGTGCCCCCGGATTCATCTCCATCGACGTTGCTTCCTCCCTCCATGATGCGGGAGTAGTTCCTCCTCGGGGCTGAGGTTTCTACCAGTAGCTATGTGGTCAATTCTCTCTCTCATGATGTGATCTTCGTTGTGATCATAGGCTATGTTAATCTAGGGTGATCCTATGATATTTCCCCTTCCTCTATGTATTGGATTGATGTACTCATTTGTCTTTATCTAGTATAATCCCCGAGACCAAGGTGACAGCGGTCTATTGGACATGGATTAGAAGAATATTTTCATGAGTAATTTCCTCTTTTGTGTGTTGATTGAAGATTGAGAGTCTCTTGGTGCTTGTCTTTGACTATCTTTGAGATATGTTGTGGTGATTGTGGTACTCTCTTTGGATGGCCGCGTTGACATTGGGAAATCAATAGATTGAGAACTACGAACTTTGAGGTGTGCTTTTGTAGCCCTACATAATTCTCGTCCTCTCTTGACCACAAAGGAATGACCTCCGGGTGCGTCTTCATTGCATGTTCTATGGGAAATATCATGTGTCAATGTTGTTGGGAGTTGTGTCAGGACCGGTTTTCCGGGATATTAATTTCCCAGTAAATGGCCCTTGTGCTCACCAGCCCCAGGATTACTGTTAGCTGATGAGGCACAAACTTGATACAGAAATTCCAAGCAAAATACCAAATATGTAGTACAAGACCATCCTGGTCAATGAGTACAACAAAAGGTTTCTAGTGGTTGATGGCGGAAGCGGTTTACGATACTTCAGCGTCTATGGGACTCCATTTCCCACAGGAACAGCTGACCTGGATAATTCCTATCTTTGCGAGGCTGCTGTCTCCGTTGCCTAGGTCCCGGGGTTGTCATCGCAGCGCTCCTCTCCAAGAAAGAAATCTGGCCAAGACAATAGCCAGGGACAAGCCAGTGAGTACTTTGAATGTACTCGCAAACATTATGAACACAGGTACAATATAACAAATGATAATCATGCACTGAAACATTCCATGATCATTTTGTTTGCCACGAAATAAAATTCATGACGCACGCAAGCAGGTTATTCTTATAAAACATGAATAAGTAATCAGAGAATAAAAATAAAATGCACCGATCGGGTGTCTGAAGCGACGCCTCGAAAGGATAATAAAATAAAGCATGCCTCAGTCGGACGTCTGAGCGACGTCACATAAAGGGCTTATAAGAATAAATAATAATAAGCATGCCACAGTCGGGCGTCTGTGCGACACCACATAAAGGGCTTATAGGGAAAATAAATAATAAGCATGCCGCAGTCGGGCGTCTGAGCGACACCACATAAAGGGCTTATAGGGAAAATAAATAATAAGCATGCCGCAGTCGGGCGTTTGAGTGACACCACATAAAGGGCTTATATGAGAATAATCACAGGGAATATCCAGGAGGTAGAACCATCCCAGGGATACTCAATAATTCAAATAATACAAATGGTTAGTCCATAATAATAATAATAATAATAATCATATGTCACATGTTATGATCAATGTTCTGGCTTAGCAGTTTTTCCTCCAAAGACCGACACTAAGACCGACACTTGACCCATCCCAGACTGTAATCCTTACCCGCGGACACGGCTATTCGAATAGATATAACCTCTGCAGGGGGTGTACTCTTTACCCACGAGTAACGGATTCCTTTAGTCCATCGGGACTAATTCCATTTACGGTCTTTTAGTTGAAAACACACCTGACCCGCACACACCAGCTTAACTTACCGGTGACTGGAATCACCCATGACACCTGTTAAGTAAAACTCTAAGTGGGGAGGCTACAACCTCGAGTAGCATGGGATCACAGAATTTATAATGCGTGCGAACTAGGGGAGCTACCCCCTCGGCCCCAACCGGAAACACCCATGCCCCCGGACCAGGTGGCATGCCTACCGGATGCAGCCGGTATCTTCCACCATGGCCTCTCTGTACGGTGTGTGCCAAGAAAGGGGTTGACAACATACTGGACTGTACCCTACCTGCGGCAGGGACCAGTGGTAGTACGAAACAAGTATGGGGGTTACTGGAACAAGACTCGATCTATGGTCGACTCAGGAGGTTAACGCATCACCTGCATGATTAGCATAGCAAGTATATTTCACACCAACAGGTAGGATCACTACTCATCATACCTCAACATGCCTTACTGACTATACTCGCCTCAACGAGATATCAGTAGCAAGCTCGTGTCTACCCAAGACAGAGACTTTCCCGGATTCCTTCCAGTAGGCATGAGGGGTAGACGAGGGTGGTTACTATCATAAGTATATCAATTCCCAACAGCAAGGAATCTTCATCATGCACTTATGAGCATGTTCATACCATCACATAAAATAACGAGTATTTCGTATCAAGGTGGTGTTGTAAACGTTTCAAACAGCACACAACAATATTATGCCGGGGTTCAGAATGCTTGCCTTTCAAGAGTATGAAGGAGGGGTGCACTTTGAAGTTTTCATCTCCCCTCCAAAATCCTATTTTAAGAAAATTCAAATCAATACATAATTCAAAAACAGTACAAAAAAGTTGCTCAGAAATTTTTCAAATAAATATGAAAATAAACTAGACAAAATTTGAGAAACAACAGAAAAAGAATCAAATCAATTGGACTTATATTTAAAAAGTTATAGACAGTCAAAGTTTAGTCAAAACTCTGTTTTTAAATAAAACAGAAAAGGAAAACGGTTCAAGGAAGAATACGCTTTTGAGACAGAGAAGACGTACTCCTGTTATTTACGTTTCCACTTAAACCAACGCGGGCCATCGCTGGGTCACTGACAGTGGGTCCTTCGGGCCCACTGGTCAGGTTTGACCAGTCGCCCGCAGCCTCTTCCTCCTCTGGCCGAGCCGAGGCGGGGCTCCGGCGATCGACGCCGGCGAGCGGCGGCTCCTCGCGGGGTTCTGAGGACGGGGATGGATCCGCCAGCCCAGGGCGGTCCTCCCGGTGGTTGCTAGGTCCGCGGGGGTGGAGGGAGTCGCCGGCGGCGAGCTCTGCGGCGGACGGCGTTTCGGGAGGATTTGGGGTCTCAAGCTATGGTGGCTCCCGATCGGGCTAGAGAGGTGGGGCGGCTCCGCACGGTCTAGGGGAAGAGAATGGTAGCACTGGATGGGTGGGGAAGGCTCTGTTTGCGACGCACGGCACCGGAGTGCGGCGGCGGCCGAAGCTACCGGAGACGAGGAAGACGGCCTCCCTCCTTCGATTGCTGACTACGGGAGCTCTAGGGAGATGGCCTGAGGTCGCCTGAGGGTATGGACGAGCTCGGTGATCCCTTATATATAGGCAGTCGAGGACGGTTCCGCGGCGGCCGGAGATAAGATCGGCGAACCGCCTTGCTGTAGCCTGCAGGGCGTCGTGGCGACGACGGGCGCTAGTGGACGAGCTCGCGGATGAGCTTGGGCTGTTCCCCAGGGCAGCTGGCGAGCTGTGGTGGTCGGGGCGGCGCCGGCCATGGCAGGGGCCTGCTGCGGCCGGCCGCTAGCTGCCGTGGCCGACCTGACGGCGGCGCTGTAGGGCTCCAGGGGTTAGCTTGGAGGGTTCTGATGTGTGGACGAGGGCGGCGTGACTCTGCAGGTGAGCAAGGGCTAGGGGCACGACGCGGCGGCTCGGGCGCGCGCGCGTGCAAAACGTGCGCTCTGGGCGCGCCCAGCGCACGCACGTCAGGTGCTCGACGATATGCCAAGGCTAGCTAGGGGGCTTGAGTGGGGCTGGGAATTAACAGGGCTAAGTTAGAGTTAGCTAGGAGATTAGTGGACACGCTGGTATGTCCAGAGGGGTAAGATCACAGTGCAAATATAAAACTATGCCAAAACTGTCCATGAACACAAGGTGCTCGACAGAATGCCATGGGCTTCTAGGCATCTCTTCTGGTGGCCAAAAGCTCCAGATCAGAGTCTCTCTAGATGATAAAGAGGGTGGTAAGGTTAGTTTGCCAAAAGCAAAAACTTCCTAGTGCAAGTTTTTGAGAAAACCAAAACTGGACAGAAAAGAAAGGCCATTAAAGCATGGACCAAAAATATCCCAATGGGTCCAATCTCCTGGATTTAGGAGTTTAGTAGGGTATACTAGTAGTAGGAGAAATCTCATGGGCAATGGGGCAAGATAAAAAGGGGTTGCAGTAGAAAATGGCAAACTGGACCAGAGAGCAAAAGAGGATGGTTTGCTCAATTTTTTCAAAGAACACCAATGGGTTTTTGCATAGAAATGAATTATATGCTCCTACTAACATCTCCAAATTTTGGTGGAATTTTTAAATGCATTTATCAAAGGGTTGCAGTGCAAAAGGGACTCCAAAACTTATGAGAAACCAATTTAAAAGCAATAAAGCTTTAGGAAAACATTTATAGAAACAATTCCACTGATAAAAGAAATGATCTTGAGAAGGTATACAAGTCCAACAATATTTTTGTAAAGTTCCCCTTGGAGGGAAAACTCCACAATTCAGAAGAAGAGAATGGTTCTGAAATCAAAAGAAAATCCAGAAAAGAAAAATTTAATTTCCTGGCAAAATTTTAATGAATAAAACATGGTTAAATTTTTGGGGTGTTACAACACTACCCCCCTTAAGAAAAATCTCGTCCTCGAGATTTGCTAAGGACGATCTCAAAATATCCATCCTATTGTCATAAAGTATCAATTCAAAAGAAATGAACATTCTAAACACGTAATACACTGAGGTTACTGCGAGAGAGCAAATAATTGGCACAACCACAGTGGGGTACTGGTGTTATGTGAAAAAAATTATGGTTGGGGAAACCGAGAAATTACTACTTTCGGCTATGGTAAAATTAGAACAACAATCTAACTTCACGAATTACACTGGTCGTACCCGAGTGCATAGAGCTCTCTCTGGCTGACAGGTGGACCCGGGGTCCACTGTCAGTCTCTTCTCCTACCTCTGGCTCTCTTCTCTTCCTCTCTCTCGCGTGCTCTTCCGCGCTTTCTCCACCGGCGACGCCTAGCGCGTAGGGCATCTAGGCCGTACTGCGGTAGTGCGCGGCGTGCTAGCTGTCGGCGCAGCGTGCACTCACCTCGCGGGCCAGTGTGCTGTCGGCACTGCTCGCGGATTCGCCTCCGAACACCGGCGATCCTGCGACGAGCGGCGCTGGTGGACTTCGCCCACCGTACACCGATCTCGAGCTATAAAATGACCGCGGTGCTCCTCTCTTCTTCCTCACACCTGGCCTCGCCTCTTCTTCTCTTTCCTTCTCCTCCATTTCTGTTTGCAAGAGCTCGCGACGAGACAGGAGCTCGCGACGAGGCTCTAATGGCGGAGGTGATGCCGGATTGGTACGTGATCCTGATGTGCGGAGGGTTGGCGGCATTGCTGGGGTTCTCCGTGCTCTTGTGCGTGATGATCCTCGATGATCGTCGGGATGCTGTTGCTCGAGTGTTAGCTCTTCGCGGCGGCGGTGATCATGAGGATTAAGTGTGGTTGTTAGATTCAGACTCCTGTCAGTGTGCTGGAGGCAACTTGCGTTCGAATAATCATCCACAAATTTCTCCTTTAGAGACTGTGGTGTGTTAGCGAGGTGATCAGTTAGGTGCGAAATATGCACGTGGCTATGCAATTAGTGCATGCAATTGAGTGGTTGTGGATGTGAGCCTGTGTCGTGGTGCTGCGTGAATTAAAAAAAATACATGTCATGAAGAATTTATGTGCTGTAATAACATTAAGGAAAAAAAAATCCCACCTCTGAATTAACCGAGAGCAAAAACAGTCAATCAAAATGAACAACAGTAAAAACCACTCACATTAATCGAAAACAAACATTCAATTCACCGCACAGACTTAGGATACAACGCATAAGTCGTAATACATAAATAAGTGCTAGGATAACAAACATAGTAGTGACGTCTACGATATAAACGGAAAATGGACAAGGTCCTGAGGAAATGTCTCCGGCACTGGGGCACATTCCTCTTCTATCGGGGGAAGCGGGTTGACTAGTCGAAAAATGCGTCTCCCCAGCTTTGGCCTCAGTGGCTCGCCAATGGTGATCCGAGGATTTAAATCAGCGAGGCTCTGGAGATAACCCATTACTCGCTGTGTCAAACGCTCTTGAGCGATGACATACTGGGCAAGGTTGGCCAGTACTGGGTCCCTCTCAATTCGTCCACCAGGAAAAGATGCTACTTCTCCGGGTGCCGCACGACTCGGGAAGTAATAATACCCCCGTTCGCTGGCATAGGGTACTGCGAATCGAAGGCGAGCAAGCGCTTCGTACGCAGCAGCTTCTATGGCCATTTGCGGAGTCGGCATAGATTTCCCCATGAAGGATACTTCCGTTGGGTCTTGGTTTGGGTTTGCGGGAGGGATATGCACTACTGCCCAATATTTCGAGGTGGATGGGGTGATCCTCGTTTTGAGCAGCTCGTACTGGGGTGGATGGGTAGCACTCATGGTACTGCAGGTAAAGTCCCACAATATTTTAACAAAACTACCTGGGGTTGCATCTGGAGTTCTCAGATGAATACTGGGGCTCGGCATTGTAAAAATGGTTGGGCGAGCTGTGCACAAAGTGAGGGATGCTTGGTAAGGTCACGAGGTGGCCTTTTATAAAGCATCAGGGCTGGGTTATCGAGGATGGTGTGGGGCAACTAGTTTGTCGATTCTGCCCTATGGGGTCGGGGTCAATGCCACAGATACACATATCTCATAAAAGTGACGTTTTACTGTGGCACCGTCGGGGTGGTTTTTGGTAGCTACGCCTGGAATTAAAAATGCAATTGTACGCCAACATACTATGCATGGCTACTATTCAAAACAGAGGCACACAAGCAGACTGCATTTATCTATGGCGGTACAAGGTCACACTACTCCAAGACGTAGAAATACTAAGACTCGGTACTACCCGAGTGGCTTAGTCTACTGCGTTAATATCTAAGCGGGCGTGCCTTGTGGACGTCGAGGCCTCTCCATGGGCTTCTCCGTCGGGGTTAGCTGGGTGGGGTTGAGGATCTGTAGGGTCGGGGTAGCAATGATGACCATCGCGGGGATTGTTGGCCATAATCCCGCTGGAGCGTGTTCCCAAAAGGCGACGAAACACTTCTGGGGACACCAAAGCATTTTGGTCGGTGGCCGGGGCAGATCTCAAGGATTCGATCGGTTGCCCGAACAGTACAACTGGGTTGTCGGCGTCGGGTTCCTCTTCCTCTCTTGCCGGGGCTCGGCGAGCAAGTTCCCCACGAGCGGCGATCAGATCAAGGGTGATCTGATCGAATAGTGCCTCTAGTGCACTTACATAGCGCACCAGGTGCAACAACGCAGGGTCCGTCTCGTGGTCTCCGTTGGCAACCTGGGGTGGCCTACCATACCCGTCACGGCTGGGGTAGTAGTAGAACGAACGGCAGTTAACTCTGGGCGACAGGTGCCGGAGTTGCACTACAACCTCTCGAGCGGCCAGCTGGATGGCTTGTCGCTCAAAGGAAGTTGTCCTTCCGGTGAACCTGTAGGGGCGTTCTGGCAAAATACCCCTACCATAGATGTGCACCGTGGCCCAGAATTGACGGCTCTCACCGCCCATGGGCCCTTGGTACACAACATACTCTGGGGGCTCTTCTAATGCAAAGGCACGGCGGGTGAGGTTTGCTAGCACGGTCACAAAACCTCCAAGGTTGGTTGCTGTGGTCTCATTGTGAACAATGGGGCCAGGCATCTTGGCTTGGTTTTGGGGTAGAGGCTGTGCTGTGCTGGGTTGGGGCTAGCGTGTCCTTTTTATAGAAAAGGAAACGGAGTCTTCCTTCGCACGCTTGCGAATGAGACAATTTAGGTGTCGGTCACTGGCGCGTGATCGACATGCTAGACTGATAGGTTAGGCACCGACTGCCGAAAGGTGTCGGGGTCGCTGTGTGGCTACTTAGCACGAGAAGTTTGGCTGGGTTTAGGTTAAGGTTTGGTGGGTTGTTTAACCTAGGTTTTTCGACCTGGCTAAGATAGGATTAGCCAATGGTCAGCCTGGCTCTGATACCAAGGTTGTCAGGACCGGTTTTCCGGGATATTAATTTCCCAGTAAATGGCCCTTGTGCTCACCAGCCCCAGGATTACTGTTAGCTGATGAGGCACAAACTTGATACAGAAATTCCAAGCAAAATACCAAATATGTAGTACAAGACCATCCTGGTCAATGAGTACAACAAAAGGTTTCTAGTGGTTGATGGCGGAAGCGGTTTACGATACTTCAGCGTCTATGGGACTCCATTTCCCACAGGAACAGCTGACCTGGATAATTCCTATCTTCGCGAGGCTGCTGTCTCCGTTGCCTAGGTCCCGGGGTTGTCATCGCAGCGCTCCTCTCCAAGCAAGAAATCTGGCCAAGACAATAGCCAGGGACAAGCCAGTGAGTACTTTGAATGTACTCGCAAACATTATGAACACAGGTACAATATAACAAATGATAATCATGCACTGAAACATTCCATGATCATTTTGTTTGCCACGAAATAAAATTCATGACGCACGCAAGCAGGTTATTCTTATAAAACATGAATAAGTAATCAGAGAATAAAAATAAAATGCACCGATCGGGTGTCTGAAGCGACGCCTCGAAAGGATAATAAAATAAAGCATGCCTCAGTCGGATGTCTGAGCGACGTCACATAAAGGGCTTATAAGAATAAATAATAATAAGCATGCCACAGTCGGGCGTCTGTGCGACATCACATAAAGGGCTTATAGGGAAAATAAATAATAAGCATGCCGCAGTCGGGCGTCTGAGCGACACCACATAAAGGGCTTATAGGGAAAATAAATAATAAGCATGCCGCAGTCGGGCGTCTGAGTGACACCACATAAAGGGCTTATATGAGAATAATCACAGGGAATATCCAGGAGGTAGAACCATCCCAGGGATACTCAATAATTCAAATAATACAAATGGTTAGTCCATAATAATAATAATAATAATAATAATAATCATATGTCACATGTTATGATCAATGTTCTGGCTTAGCAGTTTTTCCTCCAAAGACCGACACTAAGACCGACACTTGACCCATCCCAGACTGTAATCCTTACCCGCGGACACGGCTATTCGAATAGATATAACCTCTGCAGGGGGTGTACTCTTTACCCACGAGTAACGGATTCCTTTAGTCCATCGGGACTAATTCCATTTACGGTCTTTTAGTTGAAAACACACCTGACCCGCACACACCAGCTTAACTTACCGGTGACTGGAATCACCCATGACACCTGTTAAGTAAAACTCTAAGTGGGGAGGCTACAACCTCGAGTAGCATGGGATCACAGAATTTATAATGCGCGCGAACTAGGGGAGCTACCCCCTCGGCCCCAACCGGAAACACCCATGCCCCCGGACCAGGTGGCATGCCTACCGGATGCAGCCGGTATCTTCCACCATGGCCTCTCTGTACGGTGTGTGCCAAGAAAGGGGTTGACAACATACTGGACTGTACCCTACCTGCGGCAGGGACCAGTGGTAGTACGAAACAAGTATGGGGGTTACTGGAACAAGACTCGATCTATGGTCGACTCAGGAGGTTAACGCATCACCTGCATGATTAGCATAGCAAGTATATTTCACACCAATAGGTAGGATCACTACTCATCATACCTCAACATGCCTTACTGACTATACTCGCCTCAACGAGATATCAGTAGCAAGCTCGTGTCTACCCAAGACAGAGACTTTCCCGGATTCCTTCCAGTAGGCATGAGGGGTAGACGAGGGTGGTTACTATCATAAGTATATCAATTCCCAACAGCAAGGAATCTTCATCATGCACTTATGAGCATGTTCATACCATCACATAAAATAACGAGTATTTCGTATCAAGGTGGTGTTGTAAACGTTTCAAACAGCACACAACAATATTATGCCGGGGTTCAGAATGCTTGCCTTCCAAGAGTATGAAGGAGGGGTGCACTTTGAAGTTTTCATCTCCCCTCCAAAATCCTATTTTAAGAAAATTCAAATCAATACATAATTCAAAAACAGTACAAAAAAGTTGCTCAGAAATTTTTCAAATAAATATGAAAATAAACTAGACAAAATTTGAGAAACAACAGAAAAAGAATCAAATCAATTGGACTTATATTTAAAAAGTTATAGACAGTCAAAGTTTAGTCAAAACTCTGTTTTTAAATAAAACAGAAAAGGAAAACGGTTCAAGGAAGAATACGCTTTTGAGACAGAGAAGACGTACTCCTGTTATTTACGTTTCCACTTAAACCAGCGCGGGCCGTCGCTGGGTCACTGACAGTGGGTCCTTCGGGCCCACTGGTCAGGTTTGACCAGTCGCCCGCGCCCTCTTCCTCCTCTGGCCGAGCCGAGGCGGGGCTCCGGCGATCGACGCCGGCGAGCGGCGGCTCCTCGCGGGGTTCTGAGGACGGGGATGGATCCGCCAGTCCAGGGCGGTCCTCCCGGTGGTTGCTAGGTCCGCGGGGGTGGAGGGAGTCGCCGGCGGCGAGCTCTGCGGCGGACGGCGTTTCGGGAGGATTTGGGGTCTCAAGCTATGGTGGCTCCCGATCGGGCTAGAGAGGTGGGGCGGCTCCGCACGGTCTAGGGGAAGAGAATGGTAGCACTGGATGGGCGGGGAAGGCTCTGTTTGCGACGCACGGCACCGGAGTGCGGCGGCGGCCGAAGCTACCGGAGACGAGGAAGACGGCCTCCCTCCTTCGATTGCTGACTACGGGAGCTCTAGGGAGATGGCCTGAGGTCGCCTGAGGGTATGGACGAGCTCGGTGATCCCTTATATATAGGCAGTCGAGGTCGGTTCCGCGGCGGCCGGAGATAAGATCGGCGAACCGCCTTGCTGTAGCCTGCAGGGCGTCGTGGCGACGACGGGCGCTAGTGGACGAGCTCGCGGATGAGCTTGGGCTGTTCCCCAGGGCAGCTGGTGAGCTGTGGTGGTCGGGGCGGCGCCGGCCATGGCAGGGGCCTGCTGCGGCCGGCCGCTAGCTGCCGTGGCCGACCTGACGGCGGCGCTGTAGGGCTCCAGGGGTTAGCTTGGAGGGTTCTGATGTGTGGACGAGGGCGGCGTGGCTCTGCAGGTGAGCAAGGGCTAGGGGCACGACGCGGCGGCTCGGGCGCGCGCGCGTGCAAAACGTGCGCTCTGGGCGCGCCCAGCGCACGCACGTCAGGTGCTCGACGATATGCCAAGGCTAGCTAGAGGGCTTGAGTGGAGCTGGGAGTTAACAGGGCTAAGTTAGAGTTAGCTAGGAGATTAGTGGACACGCTGGTATGTCCAGAGGGGTAAGATCACAGTGCAAATATAAAACTATGCCAAAACTGTCCATGAACACAAGGTGCTCAACAGAATGCCATGGGCTTCTAGGCATCTCTTCTGGTGGCCAAAAGCTCCAGATCAGAGTCTCTCTAGATGATAAAGAGGGTGGTAAGGTTAGTTTGCCAAAAGCAAAAACTTCCTAGTGCAAGTTTTTGAGAAAACCAAAACTGGACAGAAAAGAAAGGCCATTAAAGCATGGACCAAAAATATCCCAATGGGTCCAATCTCCTGGATTTAGGAGTTTAGTAGGGTATACTAGTAGTAGGAGAAATCTCATGGGCAATGGGGCAAGATAAAAAGGGGTTGCAGTAGAAAATGGCAAACTGGACCAGAGAGCAAAAGAGGATGGTTTGCTCAATTTTTCCAAAGAACACCAATGGGTTTTTGCATAGAAATGAATTATATGCTCCTACTAACATCTCCAAATTTTGGTGGAATTTTTAAATGCATTTATCAAAGGGTTGCAGTGCAAAAGGGACTCCAAAACTTATGAGAAACCAATTTAAAAGCAATAAAGCTTTAGGAAAACATTTATAGAAACAATTCCACTGATAAAAGAAATGATCTTGAGAAGGTATACAAGTCCAACAATATTTTTGTAAAGTTCCCCTTGGAGGGAAAACTCCACAATTCAGAAGAAGAGAATGGTTCTGAAATCAAAAGAAAATCCAGAAAAGAAAAATTTAATTTCCTGGCAAAATTTTAATGAATGAAACATGGTTAAATTTTTGGGGTGTTACAAGTTGCCACTAGTGAAAGTATGAAGCCTAGGCCTTGTTTCCACCATTGCAATACCATTTGTGCTCACGTTTACCACTTGTTTGCTTGCTGCACTTTTTATTACAGATTTATATTACTTTGCTTTGCCACTCCTATCATCCATATTTTACCATCTCTTCGCCGAACTACTGCACCTATACATCTGACAAGTCTATTAGGTGTGTTGGGGACACAAGAGACTTCTTGTATCTTGATTGCAGGGTTGCTTGAAAGGGGTACGTTCAACCTCCACTTCCCTGAGTTCGATAAACCTTGGGTTACTCACTTAAGGGAAATTTGCTGCTGTCCTACAAACCTCTGCTCTTGGAGGCCCAACACTGTCTACAGGAATAGAAGCGTGTAGTAGAAATCAAGCTAGTTTTTATTCCACTAGTTTTGCTTAATGGAAAACAACAAAAATATGAGAGAGCTTTATAAGCTCTACCTTGAACTTGGACATGATGTGTTCGAAGAGAAAATTAAAAAACCATTGGAACTTTATTATTTGCATAACAATCATGATGGTGGTGATGTTATTAGTATGTTTTTTTAATATCAATATTGCTAATGACATGGAAAGCTCTAAGCTTGGGGATGTCACGTTTGATGAACATGATATTTTTAGTCCCCCAACTTTTGAAGAGAAAATTTATTTTGATGATACTTTGCTTCCTATATATGATGATTACAATGATAAATGTGAGCTTTTTAGTCCACCTACTATTGAGGATAAAATTTATTATGATTATGATATGCCTCCTAAATATGATGATTACCATGATGGTTATGATTGCTTTACTCTCACTATTCCTAATAAGAAAGATTATGCTTATGTGGAGAGTAAGAGTACCTTTTTGCATGTGGATCATGGTAACAATGCTTTATGTGATGCTTATATTGTTGAGTTTATTCGTGATCCCACTGAAAATTATTATGAGAAGGGAACATATGCTTATAGATATTTCAATAATATCATGTTCCCTCTCTTAATGTTGAAGGTTTTGAAGCTACACTTGTTTTGCCTTCCTATGCTTATTGCTTTGTGCTTCAGTGAATTATTCTATTGCAATATTCCTATGCATAGGAAGCATGTTAGGCTTAAATGTGTTTGGTATTTGCTTCTTGATGCTCTCTTTTGTTCTTCAACTCTTATTCCTACGAGAGCATCATTAAAGTCTTAAGCCTAGCTTAAAGGCATAAAAGAAAGCGCTTTTGGGAGGCAGCCCACAACGAATAAAGTTTTACTTTGCTTTTGTTGTGTCTTGATGTTTGTTACTACAGTAGCATCATCATTGTATCTTTTCTTTTCAGCTTTGTGCCAAGTTTAGCCTCTGATTGCAAGAAAGTGCAAAACTTGTGACGTGCTGCCCAGAAAACAGATTATGTCCTTGGACAGAAAAATTCGTATAAAATCACAAGATCATATTTTTTTGACAGCATGCTCTATACAATTGGCTTTCGAGCGTCTGTTCTGAGTTTTTTGATTTGAGTTGCAGAAGTGCCCCGAAAAAATTGTTTACTACCTGCTGGTCTGTTTTTCACAGATTCTGTCCTGTTTTGCCTTTTCTTCGTTTTGCAAACCTTGAGCTTGCTTTTTCTTTGCAAAAACCTTTTGGCAATCTTGAGAAACAGTAGCTCTTCAAGATTATCTTTATTTCCAGTAGGGAAAAAATTATTTTATTGTGGGTACTAACCTCGCTAATCAGATTATGATGAGTTATGTATGAAGGGAGTTTTCAAGTGTGCGAGGGAAGATGATAAAAGAAGATTCAGGAGGGTCAAACGCTCAAGCTTGGGGATGCCCCCGCGCACCCCCAAGAAATATTCAAGAAGACTCAAGCGTCTAAGCTTGGGGATGCCCCCATGCATCCCCTTCTCCATCAACAATTATCAGTTCGTCTTTCGTTCCACTATATTTTAATCACTTCATGTGTTATGTGCTATGCTTGGAGCGTCTTGCTCTTAGTTTCCTTTTTAGTTTTCTTTAGCTTTGCTTGCTGTTCATAACAAGTTAGAACCCAGCTTTCTTTGTGTGGAAGAGAAACACGCTCCACTTCAACCTAGAACACAACATAGGATTTTCATGCTTACCTTTGTTGTGTGTGTTCTTTGTCTTTCCATAGCTGCTGTCATGTTTAGCTCTTAGTTTTCATGCTTTTCTTTTTAAAGAGGTATTGCCATGAGTAATGTCTGAACTTTTGGTGTCAAGAGCTTTATCCTATTAGTGATAGATGTCGTATTTTGGGCAATCCATGTTTATTTTCGAAAACCTACAAAATAGTTGAGAATTTAGCTACTAAATGGATCATTAATCTTTGGAGGGATCGAATATTAGAGTACACTCACGTACCATGAGCCGAGGATGCGCAAGGATAACAAAACCCCCATACACTCCTCCTCGGGGTACTTGTCTCTTTGTGAACCTCCTAATTAGATTGAGAGTTACCGATAATAAGTGCATGAGTTCTTCGGACTAATGTGAGTATTCGAAAGTTGACACTTCCACCTATCAATATTTTTCTAGCCTCTTTGGTGCCGTGCATTGCCATTTCTCATCTCGAGAGTTGGCGCATACTTTGCCGGTGCATCCAAATCCTTGGCACGATACGCTCTGTCATCATAAGCCTCATTATATCCTTCCTCAAAACAGCCACCATACCTACCTATTAAGGCATTTCCATAGCCTTTCCGAGATACATTGCCATGTAACATCCATCTTCTCATGACTTGATCTTCATGTCATACATGCTTTTTGCTTGATCGATGAGCCGCATGCTAGTTGGGCCTTGCCCTAATCATTGCTACATGACGCGCTAGTATCATTGCATATCCTGCTACACTGGCAGAGGCATACATTTGCATACATCATAATAGTTTCATTTTCTTTATGTTGAGTACTTTTGTAAAGTGTGAAAGATCTTCTATACTTCTTGTAATACATAGAGTGTTGCCCCTAAAGTGAGGAAAAGATCCCAAAGAGGACAAAATCAAAAGATCCCAAAGAGGACAAATGAGAGATAAATAGAAAGAGCCATTGAGGCCACAAAAAATAAATAAAAAAATAGAAAAAAAGGGAAAAAGAAATAAAAAGAGAGAAGGGGGCACACTACTATTTCTTTTAAGAGATCCACACTCGTACTCCATCTTATACCTTGTACTCCATAGAGATTATCATTCATGCATATAGCTATGTGGGGACCTTCACACTATAGAACTTGGCTTGTATATTCCAATGATGAGCCTCCTCAAAAGAGCTCTAGGTCTTCTTGAGCAAGCAAGTTGGATGCACCCCCACTAGTTCCATTGGAGAGCTTACCTTAGCTCATATGGGCATCCGTTGCATGGCAATCCCTACTACTCACATCATATCTATCATTTGGCTTTCTCTCGCGGATGATTGTCCTCATTGATGTGAGCCCTTTCACACCTTTTTGTCTTCCACCTCCATCATTTTTCTCTTTGCCATCCTAAGTGTCGACTTTCTTGCTTACGCTCATCCATTGCATGAGTGCTCAAAATATCGAAAGGGAGTGGATCATTTTGACTTGAACCTGGCTGTTGGTCTGGGGATGAGTCAAGATAAGATTCCAAAGAAGACCAAGTGTGAAACTTTAGTAGATTAAGTTCTCAACAATACAAAAACTATGTTTTACTCTCTCGTATATCCCTATCCCCTTTCTTGCACGCAAACACCATTTGGAGACATTCGAGTCACGGACAGCGAGAGCTCTTGCACCTTTATGTTCTTATGTTACTTGTTACAATGCTAATATAGACTCTTGCTTGTTATGACTTGAATTGAATTACATGCCTTGATTGCTTTACTTAAAAAGTTCTTATATGGTTGGTAGCATGTCACCACAGATATTATGCTTGTTATCATTTACCTACTCGTGGACGAGCAGGAATTAAGCTTGGGGATGTTGATACGTCCAAAACGTATCTATAATTTCTGCTTGCTCCATGCTTCTTTTGTGTGATATTGCTATGATATTTATGCACTTCCATACACTTTTGATCATATTTGGACTAACCTATTAACTCAGTGCACCACAGTGCCAGTTCCTGTTTTCTGCTGTTTTTCTATTTCAGATTTCCCCCATATTAAAAGTGCTCCAAAAATTCCGGGAAAAATACAGAAAAAATCAGCGTACAGGAGGCTTCGAGAAAAACCAAAGTGGGGCCAGAGGGGAGCCAGGGGCAGCCCAGGCGGCCAGCCCAGGCGGCCCTACCCCTGGCCGCCCTAGGGGGGCGCCTGGGCCCCCCTCTTCGCTTCTGGTTACCCCCTTTGGCATATATACTCCTCGCGTCCCGAAACCCTCGAGGACAGAACCCTTTTCTCCAGAAGCAATTTCGATCTCCGCCGCCATCGCCACCAAGTTTCGGGGGACCAGAATTCCTGTGCCGGCATCCTGCCGGGACGGGGAAGTGCCCCCGGATTCATCTCCATCGACGTTGCTTCCTCCCTCCATGATGCGGGAGTAGTTCCTCCTCGGGGCTGAGGTTTCTACCAGTAGCTATGTGGTCAATTCTCTCTCTCATGATGTGATCTTCGTTGTGATCATAGGCTATGTTAATCTAGGGTGATCCTATGATATTTCCCCTTCCTCTATGTATTGGATTGATGTACTCACTTGTCTTTATCTAGTATAATCCCCGAGACCAAGGTGACAGCGGTCTATTGGACATGGATTAGAAGAATATTTTCATGAGTAATTTCCTCTTTTGTGTGTTGATTGAAGATTGAGAGTCTCTTGGTGCTTGTCTTTGACTATCTTTGAGATATGTTGTGGTGATTGTGGTACTCTCTTTGGATGGCCGCGTTGACATTGGGAAATCAATAGATTGAGAACTACGAACTTTGAGGTGTGCTTTTGTAGCCCTACATAATTCTCGTCCTCTCTTGACCACAAAGGAATGACCTCCGGGTGCGTCTCCATTGCATGTTTTATGGGAAATATCATATGTCAATGTTGTTGGGAGTTGCCACTAGTGAAAGTATGAAGCCTAGGCCTTGTTTCCACCATTGCAATACCATTTGTGCTCACGTTTACCACTTGTTTGCTTGCTGCACTTTTTATTACAGATTAATATTACTTTGCTTTGCCACTCCTATCATCCATATTTTACCATCTCTTCGCCGAACTACTGCACCTATACATCTGACAAGTCTATTAGGTGTGTTGGGGACACAAGAGACTTCTTGTATCTTGATTGCAGGGTTGCTTGAAAGGGGTACGTTCAACCTCCACTTCCCTGAGTTCGATAAACCTTGGGTTACTCACTTAAGGGAAATTTGCTGCTGTCCTACAAACCTCTGCTCTTGGAGGCCCAACACTGTCTACAGGAATAGAAGCGTGTAGTAGACATCACCATATCACATAGCACATGCTGCAAGAACAAGTTAGACGACCTCTAATTGTTGTTGCAAGTTTTACGTGGCTTCTATAGGTTTTCTAGCAAGAACGTTTCTTACCTACGCCAAAACCACAACGTGATTTGTCAATTTCTATTTTCCCTTTATAAGGACCCTACTCATCGAATCCGATCCGACTAAAGTGGGAGAGACAGACACCCGCCAGCCACCTTATGCATCTAGTGCATGTCTGTCGGTGGATCCAGTCTCACGTAAGCGTACGTGTAAGGTCGGTCCGGGCCACTTCATCCCACAATGCCGCCGAATCAAGATTGGACTAGTAACGGTAAGAAAATTGAGCAAACTCAACGCCCACAACTTGTTTGTGTTCTACTCGTGCAAGATGCTACGCAAAGACCTAGCTCAGATGTCACTGTTGGGGAACGTAGCAGAATTCAAAAAATTTCCTACGCTTCACCAAGATCAATCTAAGGAGTCATCTAGCAACGAGCATACTGGAGTGCATCTACATACCCTTTGTAGATCGCGTGCGGAAGCGTTCGTAGGAACGTGGATGAAGTAGTCGTACTCTTCGCGTTCCTCGTCACCGATGATCCCAACGCTGAACGGACGGCACCTCCGCGTTCAACACACGTACGGTACAGCGACGTCTCCTCCTTCTTGATCCAGCAAGGGCGGAGGAGAGGTTGTCGGAGATCCAGCAGCACGACGACGTGGTGGTGGATGCAACAGGAAAACTTGCAGGGCTTCGCCGGCGCCCTGCGGAGGAGTAGGAAGTGTGACGGGAGGGGGGAGAGGCGCCAGAGGCTTGGGATGCGGCTGCCCTCTCCCCCCCCCCACTATATATAGGGGCTAGGGGGGCGCCAGCCCTGGGAGATCAGATCTCCAGGGGGGCGGCGGCCAAGGGGGGGAAACTTGCCCCCCAAGGCATAGGGGGCGCCCCCTCCCCCTAGGGTTTCAACCCTAGGCGCATGGAGGGGGGCCCATATGGGTGCGCCAGCCCACCAGGGGCTGGCCCCCTCCCCCTTGCGGCCTAGGGGACCCACCTGGATGGGTGGCCCCACCCGGTGGACCCCCCGAGACCCCTCCGGTGGTCCCGGGACACTCCCGGTGACCCCCGGAGTTTACCCGATGGCCGAAACTGGACTTCCTATATATCATTCTTTACCTCCGGACCATTCCGGAACTCCTCGTGACGTCCGGGATCTCATCCGGGACTGCGAACAACATTCGGGTTTCCACGTGCATGTATCTCTACAACCCTACCGTCACCGAACCTTAAGTGTGTAGACCCTACGGGTTCGGGAGACACGCAGACATGACCGAGACGACTCTCCGGTCAATAACCAACAACGGGATCTGGATACCAATGTTGGTTCCCACGTGTTCCTCGATGATCTCATCGGATGAACCACTGTGTCAAGGATTCACTCAATCCCGTATGTTATTCCCTTTGTCTATCGGTACGGTACTTGCCCGAGATTCGATCGTCGGTATACCCGATACCTTGTTCAATCTCGTCATGGAAAGTCTCTTTACTCGTTCCGTAATCCATCATCCCGTGACTAACTCCTTAGTCACTTTGAGCTCATTATGATGATGTCTTACCGAGAGGGCCCAGAGGTACCTCTCCGTCATACGGAGTGACAATATCCCAGTCTCGATTCGTACCAACTCAACAGACACTTTCGGAGATACCCGTTGCGTACCTTTATAGCCACCCAGTTACGTTGTGACGTTTGGCACACCCAAAGTATTCCTACGGTATCCGGGAGTTGCACAACCTCATGGTCTAAGGAATAAATACTTGACACTAGAAAAGCTTATGCATTACGAACTATACGATCTCGTGCTAGGCTCAGGATTGGGTCTTGTCCATCACATCATTTTCCTAATGATGTGATCCCGTTATCAATGACATCCTATGTCCATGGTCAGGAAACCGTGACCATCTGTTGATCAACGAGCTAGTAACTAGAGGCTTACCAGGGACACGTTGTGGTCTATGTATTCACACATGTATCGCTGTTTTCGTACAATACAATTCAAGCATGAATAACAGACAATTATCATGAACAAGGAAATATAATAATGATCCTTTTATTATTGCCTCCAGGGCATATTTCCAAAAGTTCTTTATTTGAGAAGTACATCAATGGAATTGGTATGAGACGACTTCGAGACTTGCAAAATTCAGGGGGAGTGTATTCCTAAATGATAATCTTGTGATCCTCGGATCTTCGATATTGCACTCTTTTCCTTTATAAGTTTTTCCTGAATGGTTTCTTATGAAAGGTTTTTAACGAGGCAATAGTAATGCATACATTGTGATATGTCGGTTTCTCCTTATTTTCTCACTGGGTTTTTGGAAGGAGTTTTCGACGGCATATTGTACATATCTCCTCATATTTTTCCTACAGGGTTTTTGGAGAAGACAAATGATGATGATGATGATGGTGATGATGATGTTTACAAGAATAATGAAAGCAGGGATTAGGGGGAGTGTTAAGATTTAGTTAATTAGTTTAATTAAAGGGAAATCCTAGCTTTTCCAAACCGACATGCATGTGCGGTTTTCTCACCGAGGGGATCCGCCCGTTCTCTCCCTCTCTATCCTAACCGACGCATCCTTTAATCACGTCGCTTGTAAACCATCGCGTATGTGCGATGCGCCCCTTCCAGGGGTATATATATGTACATCATCACAATCTACCGATATCAGCGATTCCTTTTCATCGTATTGTTACTTTACATATTTAATATAGAAGATAAACTTCCTATATGGTATTATGGCAGCCAATCGGAATTTTTATGTACTTTCCCCAAAAGAAGAATGGCTCGTGTAAAATACAATGTCTCTGCTAATTAATTGTTGCCCAAGTCATGAGTATATATCTGGGTCGTACATACATTACCAAAGCGGGGATTTCACGGCCTCTTTTTTGTTTCTATACAGACCGGTGCCCCATAGTAATACGAACTCTATCTCTCCATATATACCCGAGGCGTATATAACTATATACTCGAGCATGCACCTCTCCTGATTTGCCGCATACCTCCTGCATCTGCAAACCGCGTGCGGTCGTCTCCTTCCTCGAAGGCGCTCCAGTCATGTCAATGTTGGGGCTCTTCTCCGCCCTGCGCGCCTCTGGCCGGCAGCGCCTCTCCGCTTCGACCATCGCCGCCAGGCAAGTGACCGCCACTCACGTGCTCCGGATCGACAGGTACAGTCAAACCAAGAAGCTGGTGCCCAATGGGGTTGAGATGAGATCAAGCACCTTCACCCTCGGCGGCCACGACTGGGCTTTTTCGTGCTACCCAAACGGCGGTGGGGAGTGTAATGAGGACTCCCGTATCTCCCTCTTCCTCAAGCATGCCAGCCACGCAAGGACCGGGGATGCCACGGCAAAGGTCCACGTGAGCCTACTCGACCGGGCTTGGAAGCCATGGTACACGCGAGACATAACGGAGCACCGCTTCTCGAACTACCGCGGTCTCGGTTGGGGCGAGCACCTCGTGAAACACGAAGAGGTGGACGCGGAGAAGCATCTCAAGGACGACTGCCTGACCATCCTCTGCGACGTCACCGTCACGGAGCACCTCACCGAGATTGCCACGCCGGAATCGACAGTCGTGAAGCCGCCGTTTCGCTTGCCCGACAAATTCACGGAAGCCATCTGGAACAAGGAGAGACCGGACGTGAGGATCGAGGTCGGCGGAGAGACGTTCCCCGCGCACAGGTGGATTCTGGAGGCCCAATCGCCGCTCTTCAAGGCGGATCTCTCGCTCCCACTGACAACAGCCGACGACGACATGACTCAACCGCTACGTCTACGCGTCGACATGGACGCCGAGGTGTTCAGGACTCTGCTGCAGTTCATCTACACAAACTCGCCTCCGGATATGAGCCTGCTCGAGTCGGCGACTACGGCAAGGAAGTTACTGGTTGTGGCGGACAGGTATGAGTTGGAAGGGTTGAAGGTCATCTGCGAGGAGGCGCTGTGCCGGCACATCGACATGAGCTCCGTAGCTGCCGCTCTAGCGTTGGCGGAGCGGCATCATTGCTCCCTTCTGACGGGGGCATGCACGCAGTTCCTCTCCTCTCCAGGTAATCTGGAAGCATTCATGGCAACGGATGGCTTTCAACAGCTAAAGACTGGTTGGCCCTCTGCTCTGGTGGAGCTCCTCGTGAAGAAGATGGCGCAAGCTAGCTAGTAGTAGTATTAGGTAATTAATTACACCACATATTTAGCACTATATGTGCTTTTTTAGATGAACTGTCTCCAATTAAGTTTCTCAAGTAGAGGATTTATTCAATGTGCCTTTCTTTTTTGCGGTTAGGAATTGTTTCAATGTGTTTTTTTATATATACATAAAAAGGGGGAAGATTATAATACTTCCTTTGGGACTGTTTAGAGAACTTCTGTGTACCTTAATTATTGCACATCTAAGTGACTCAACCAACAAAAAAAGAAAAAAAAGGAAAAGAAAATGAAAATAACCACACAAATTCCATGCAAGATCAATTCCACACACCCGGGCCCTGCCTAAACCCTGAACCAAGAAATCACCTGCCTAAACCCTAAACGCCACGGTCGCGTGGAATCCGGACCGGTGGAACAACACCTGCCTTGTAAGAAGACCATGGTCATAAATTCGCATAACTGCCATGAGTCTTTACACCAAACCTGGGTCTTTACTGCGCGAATCAACGCCTGGGTCAAGCGGCGTCGACGGGGTCGCCTACGGCGGCGTATCTTTACCTACATCGTTGGAGGAAACAGACTACGTCAAAAGATGAAAATGTTGACATCCTCATCATGGTGGGCTCCGCCGTGAGATAACGCCGCATTCAGCTTTACAGCAACACACAATGCCTCGTGCGGTTTTGGCTCTACGTTGGTCGCCATGCCTAGCTTGGCCTCTACGTTGCTCACCATGCCCAGTTTGCCGCGGCTGGCACCGCCTGTGCGAGCGTCCTGTCCGATCTTGGCGTGCTCCCGTCCCGTGCACCCGCGTCGCTGCCACTGCCCTTGCTGCTACTGCCTTCTCTGTGCGCTTCCTGCTTTAGCCCCTGGATGGCTCGCAGCATCGTCGCCTATGCTCCCGTGCTCGGGTTGGTGTTCAGCTTCCACACCGGTCACCATTGTTGTGCTGGTTGCTGACATCGAAGGTTGTGCTCCAACTATAGGATAGCCACTTCCGATCAATCAACTATGGCAACACCTATAGCCACCTTATAGCAAGAGGGTGTGCATGGACAAGCCGGGTACCATGGGCGCCAGAAGCATGCATTCCATGATCATGAGCCGGAGGCGACAAACAAAACGGAGCGTCATGGCCTCATGGAAGGAGCACGAAGCAGCTGCGTGAGACAGTCCAAAAGAAGCATTGCTTCACCTCCAAACCAGGCTGCAAGTGGGATTGCAGATGGGAGTCCCACCTTGAGCCCACTTGGTCCCAATACATTTAGTGAGAATAAACGGACATCCCGCCACAAGATAAAAAAAATTATATGGGCACAAGTGGGATCCCACTTAGCAAATACACGTACACACTAGTTTAGCATCCATATGTTACTCACACTCACACCCTGGCTAGCCCTCGTACTCCTAGGTGTAGCTACAGCCAAAGATATCTCCTCCCGCATACTCCCATCTACTCATCCGCGAAGGCGCACTGCGTCGACAGGTTATACCCTGCGCTCTGACTTTTCATGCTCGCCGACATCCGAGACCTCCACAAGTACCGTTCAAGAACGTCATCTGCGCAGCCGTCGACATGCACCCAGTTCATGGTGACCACCATGTCCGCCCCAACTCCGCCTACCTCCACGGGAGATCCCTCAGCGTGCCTGACCATGTTGCCGTCTCTCCGACTGCATGGGTGTCCTCGTGGCCACCATGGAGGCATGGACGACCTCGTGGCCAATACCGTAGACGGCCAGTACCATGGACCTGCAGTCGCCCTCCACGGCGAGCCGGCCGATCAAGGAGCATGAGTGCACGACATGACGGTCCGGTCCGATCGCTGACCTGCTGGACCGAGCAGCTCATTCGATGGAGGTGCAGGAGCGGTTGCCCGTGCGTGCACGAGACACAAGGAGATGCCATGCAGTGCAGGTGTAGCCGTGCGCCAGTGCGTGCAGCCATGGAGTCGCCATTACCGGGCCCGTGCTCTTCCTCCACACCTCGTCGATGCCTCTGGCGAGCAGGCGAGCTTCGTCTCCCGTGTCCTTCATCTTAGAGGAGCCGAGGAGGTGGTCAACCGCGGCGTTTGGAGCCGCCCGGCGGCGGCGAGGAGCTGGACCGTGCCTGGGCCATGCCGATACAAGACGTGACCGTGCAACTTGCGAACCGCCGATACAAGCCTCGCAAGAGCACTGTAGTCGGAAGTATAAACTGCATGCATGCATGCTTTGCGCTGGAGTCAGAAGTAAAAACTGCATGCATGCATCCTTTGTTTCAGTTTTCTGTTAGTTGAATACTTCGCATTGCATGAGAACTTATCAGGGTTGGTGGGCTTCCAACGGATTAAGTGGGATAGCCCGATTTTTTTTTTTTTGCTGTCCGATGGGATCCCATTAAAACGATTTAAGTGGGATGGGGTAGGTAGTCCCACTTAAATCCACTCCCACGTGCAGCCTGACTTCCAAAGAAGAAATTGTAGACATGCATAACTGAAGAACTATCTATAACTGTTACAAAAATTATCACATCTAATCCTAGGCATTCAAATAACCACTTAATATCAGCACATATCTTCGGTGCACAACTCTAACGGCTGGAATAGCGAGGTCCTGCTGAAACGTGTTGCACGGTCCCGTTCAGACCCAAAAGAAGACCATGCCGGCGAACTGCACACATGGCTCATTAAATTTGATGGTGCGGTGGGTCTCCTCACTATAAAGTCGGGGCGGATGAAATAGGACTGCCTATACCATTGATTGTTTCAAATCCCGAGGTCCAAGAACGAACATGATAATGTCAGCATATGCAGGTACGACCCATATGGAATTTTTGGGACAAGAAGACAAGAATTCATGTATGCCTACTGATGTTAATCGCTATATTTTCGTGTATGCCTTCATTTGGGTGATGGAATCATTCCCCCAAATGTGAAGTTCAGAACAGATTTAATTAGACCCAGACTGCAATCGCGGTACATCCTACTCCAACGGTTGTCCATGGTGCAATTGTCACATGGGTCTGATGTATTTTGATGAAATCTAGATGGGAATGGACAATTCTCAGTGGAGTCTATGTATAGAGTGTTAATCCAATCTGATCAGCCTGTTGATAATAAGAAGAAGATCTGGAAGATAAAGATACCTATTAAAAATAAAATATTTGCATGGTATCTTCGTCGTTGAGTCATTCTTACTAAAGATAACCTTATTAAGAGGAATTGCCATGGAAGTCATCAATGTGTTTTTTGTCACCATGATGAGACAATAAAACACTTATTCTTCCAATGCAAATTAGCTCGATCTATATGGTCAGTCATCCAGACAGCTTCTGGCTTGTATCCTCCTTGTAGTTTGCTAATGTATTTCGCAACTGGTTACATGAGATATATCACAAGTCTAGAACTCTTCTTAGGGTGGGAGCACTCGTCGTTATTTGATTGCTCTGGCTATGTAGAAATGACAAGTTTTCTAACGATAAAAGTACTTCTCTAATGCAGGTTATCTACAGTTGTGCCGGGACTCTTCATATATGATCCTCTCTACAACGCGTGGAGAATCGAGACCTATTTATGGAGGTGTGTACACGATTGTAGGGTATGACGAGGGATACTTTTACCCAACATGAGTGGCAGCATGCTCTTAAGATTGCCCCACCTCCGCTTTAGGCGTTATACAGACTTTACATGTTTCTTTGTATTCCGCCTTTTTATTGTTCATATGTGCAAGTGGACTTTGTTTGGTTGTGTGCATCTTAGTTTTGCAGAGGCCGTGTGTAATGCTTAAATCTTTTAAGTAATAAAGTGGCCCCTTTTTGAAAAATCTAGATTTATCATCTATACATCGCCCTATACTCACTAACAAAGAAAAACACGACAGCTGGCACCAACCATGGGACAGGTTTGTCTGGATTCATCCAAAAGGATTCAGATTGGTTCTGGCATCAACATCAATTTTGATCTCGTCTCATGAAGAAATTCGGCCACAGAACTCAGGGACTCGACATCAACATTGCCCTCGTGCGGCCATGTAGATAGCACAAACGACTTCGCCTCCACCAAGGCCGACTCCGACTTCACGATGTCCAGCTCTGCCTCCGCCATAGATGTCTCCAATCCCGCCACGGCTGACTCCGGCTTCGCCTTTGCCATGGCCGGCTCCGCATTACTCATGGCCAAGTCCGAGTCCAGGAAGCACTCTACATCACCTCGTCGTTGCTTTGATAGCTCAGACCACATCACTAACACTTCGGGCATGGAACAGGAAAGTCAACTTTGTGCGTAAGCTTCATATTTCACTCCATCACGAGTTTTCTTTTAGTTTGGCGAGCAACAAACATTCTGCTTGAATTGTGTCACACGGGTTTCCGCTATTTTCTCCTATGTGTTTCTACGATTATTTCAGTAATGTGTAAACGTACTTATGCTAACTCTCTGTCTTCAACATACAGGTTACACCTCAGGATGTATAAGGTTGGCAACTCCAACCTCCGGTTTGCTCCTCGAGGATACGACTCGTTGGCAAGAGCAAAACGCAACAAATGAAAAAATGCGGGAAAAACTTCCAATCTCTTTTCAACTTTTAAGGTAGTACAAAGTAAAATTTTCATCCAGTTCATAGACCATCTAGCGATGACTACAAGCACTGGAACGAGATGAAGGCACGCCACCGTCATCGCCCCCCAACCCTCCCCCACCACCACCCCCTCACTGGAGCCAGGCAAATCATGTTGTAGTAGATAGTCGGGAAGCCGTCCTGATAAGGCCCTACAGGACCAGTGCACCAAAACAGCAACTGCCATCGATGAGAGAAACATAGACCGGAAGGATCCAACCTGTAGATACAAGACCACTGACGAATGAAGAACGGATTTACCATAGACAAACGTCGACCGAATCCCGTGAGATCCGCCAGAGACAAATCTCCACACGCTCTTCAGTGATGAAAGAAGCACCGCCGGAGCGGGGCTATGAGGGAAGAGCCTTATTCCAGCTACAGAGAGCCACCGGCACCTTGTCTCGCTAAGCAGAACACAGACCTTAAAAATTTAGAAAATGAAGCAATCCCATTGGCAAAGGCCACGATCCACCGCGCCTCCGTAGCCCTAAGGCCACAGAGATGAGGCAGACCGATGGCGGCGCCGACGGGAGGCACAAGCCAAGCGCTGGTCGCGGCTAGGTTGAGGAGGCCTGAATTTGCACAGAAAAAAATTCATTCACAGACGACTAAGGTTTAATTTGACTCAAATAGTTAAATAGTTGTGCATACCACAAAAAATCACTCGGCATCCCGAACCTTTACTTGTTCGGGCGCTCCGTGTCCCGCCACAATCAGCTTGTTTTTTTTTTTTGCGGGGAAAAGAGATTAAATTAAACTGAGGTATGAGTACAATCAGCTTGTTTTTCTATGTCTATTGTAATTTTAGTAATGTGTAGGCAAACTTGAGCCAACTCTTCACCATTGACTTCTATCGCAACCAGGCTGACTCTTGGCAAGAGCATACGCGGAAAGCACACCCACACAAGAAAAATGTCTTGCAGAGACGGATAAATTTTAATCTTAACGAGTTAAACAACCAGCTGTTGACTTCTACTCGCATATAAATGTTCACTCGGCATCCCAAGAGTTTGACAAAATACAGTTGCAAGTTCAATCTATTTTCTTGGACTTATAGGTGGCACGACACGTCACAAAACAACACCACCTCGCCGTCGAGCACCTCTGCAACCCGAGGGCTCCTCGTCTGTGACTCAGCGAGCACCTATGCGACCCGAGGACTCCACGACAACAACCTGGTGCTGGATCTACATACGGTACCTGGCATACCTTGCATTTGGTGCAATCTTTATTGAGACTCAGACGGCTACAATTTCCGCAATAGTTACCATTGAAGACCCTCCATTAGACCAACCCGGGCTAGACCCTACATACGGTACCTGGCATACCTTGCATTTCCGCAAAAGAATCCTATACGACCGGGTCGTATGCTTTCGATCTGGAGACCCGCTGAATTGAGTGACACCTGGCAATGCGAATCTTAATGCAAACTTCCTTCTTCCCCGATGCCCTGCCATGAATTGAAACGGACCATCGTGGCCATTCCCCTTACAGTTCAGATCTGGTGCCCCGACCGTCACCGCCGACGAGCTGCACCTCTCGCCGTCAGCCTGCTTGCCCCGTCCGTCGCGGCAGAACTCCTCGACGCCGACACAATCACGCGGCTCACCCCGCTGGTCGAGGCCAGGGTCGTTGACGTCGGGCAAGTCTGCTGCTCGCCGCCGGGCGTAACTCCACCTGCTCGCCGCCGTCGTCAGGCCTCTCGCTTGTCTTGCCACTAGATCAGTCTTGGCTGTCGCTGTCCGGATGTGTCGCCGCCGTCTTGCCGTGATGCCGTCGTCGTCGGGAACGAGCGCACTAAGCTGGGAATCGAGATTGGGCAAACGGAACCGTGTGAGAAGCTATCGCGTTGCATCAAGATTCACGCTGCCAGGTGTCGCTCAATCCAGTGGGTCTCCCGACGGAAACCATGCGACCTGGTCGTATAGGAATTTCTTCCATGGGTGCACTGCTCGCTCCCCCTAAGAAGAAGAAATGCAAAACATAAGAACTACTGCGTCGAGTCAAACTTGCGGTGATTTTTTTTAGAAAAGGGGCATTCCCCGGCCTCTGCATCAAACTGATGCATACGACCATCTTATTAATAATCAATGTCAAGGTCTCCAAGAATGCGAAATAAAAGTACAAAATGCTCAGACTGAGCTAGAAAAAACGTGAGTACGCCACATTCGGATGCGTTAATGTAAACAGGACCTAGACTCCTAGCCTATTACATGACCGCCATCCAAACCGGCTGAAGATAGCCCGAGCTACCATCTCCCATCGGATAGACCCGGTAACCAAACGCTCCCTGGCATCCATCGGAGTGAGTAGCGACCACATACGGATCAAAGCAGTGGCCCTGTGAATAACCTGCAAAAAATGAACATTTGTTGATCTGTTAAAAACCAAATCATTCCTGCACTTCCATATAGCCCATAGTAATGCACAAACACCCACACGTATATGGCTCGCTGATTCTTTCGCGACTCCATTCAACCACGTCCCAAAAAGCGTGGTGATACTAGTTGGTGGAGTAATATTAAAGGCTACATGGACCGAACGCCATAAAACTTTAGCCATAGGACAATCGAGAAAGAGGTGTTTAATTGATTCATCATTGTCACAAAAGCTACATCGCAAAGACCCACCCCAGTTGCGCCTGGCTAGATTATCCTTAGTGAGAATTACTTGTTTATGAACAAACCACATAAACACTTTAATTCGTAGGGGCACTTTGACCTTCCAAATGTGAGCAGACCTAGGGATAGGCACCGAATTAATTAAATCTAAATACATCGATTTCACTAAAAACATCCCGTTCTTAGTCAGTTTCCAATGAATACGGTCTGCATGTTGAGTCAACTGAACATCCATCAGTCTTCTCACCAAATGGAGCCAGGCTTCCCAACGGTGTCCAACCAGCGCCCTTCGGAATTGAATATTAAGAGGAATTGACTGTAACACCGATGCAACGTAATCTTCTTTACGTTGAGCAATGTTGTAAAGAGAAGGATATTGAGTGGCTAGGGACGTCTCTCCCAACCAAGTATCCTCCCAGAATCTTGTGGAGCCACCATTGCCAACCAAGAACTGAGTTCTATTGAAAAAGGCCGACTTTACTTTCATCAGTCCTTTCCAAAAGGGTGAATCAGTTGGTCTAGCTGTCACCTGAGCTAGTGTCTTGGTTGTGAGGTATTTGTTATGTAAAAGCTGGGCCCATGTAGTCTGAGTCTCAGATAGTAACTTAAACAGCCACTTGCTGAGTAAGCACCTATTTTTAACCTCCAAATTTTCAATTCCGAGACCTCCTTGATCCTTCGGTCTGCAAATAACATCCCATCTAGCCAACCTATACTTGCGCTTCACCTCATCACTCTGCCAAAAGAACCGCGACCGATAAAAATCGAGTCGTTTCCTCACCCTTACTGGGATCAAGAGAAAGGACAGAAGAAACATGGGCATACTCGTAAGTACCGAATTAATTAAAATCAATCGGCCCCCGTACGACAAAAGCTTGCCCTTCCAGCAGCTAAGTTTCTTCTCGAAACGGTCTTCTAGACTCTTCCACTCTTTATTAGAGAGTTTCCGATGGTGGATCGGAATGCCAAGGTATGTGAACGGTAACGACCCTACCCCGCATCCAAAAAGCTGCATGTAAGCTTCTTGTTCATCTTTGGCTCTTCCAAAGCAAAACAATTCACTCTTATGGAAGTTAATCTTTAACCCCGAGAGTTGCTCAAAAAGGCAAAGCACAAGTTTCATATTTCTCGCTTTAGCCAAGTCATGCTCCAAGAAAAGAATCGTGTCATCCGCATACTGTAGGATAGAGAGTCCTCCATCCACTAGATGAGGAACGAGACCACCTACCTGCTCATTCTCCTTTGCTCTACCAATAAGGATTGTTAACATGTCTGCTACAATGTTAAACAAGATAGGAGACATCGGGTCCCCCTGTCTTAAACCCTTATGAGTCTGGAAGAAATGACCAATATCGTCATTGACTTTTATTCCGACACAGCCTTGTTGAGTGAAGGAATCCACTTGTTTTCTCCAGGATGGATCGAATCCTTTCATCCTTAAAGCTTGCTGAAGGAACGGCCACTTGACCTTATCATATGCCTTTTCAAAGTCCACCTTGAAAATTACCCCATCAAGTTTTTTCGTGTGGATTTCATGGAGAGTTTCATGCAGGACAACAATCCCTTCCAGGATATTTCTATCCGGCATGAAAGCCGACTGAGAAGGCTGCACCACACTATGCGCGATCTGCGTCAATCTATTTGTTCCCACTTTAGTGAACACCTTAAAACTGACGTTAAGAAGACAGATTGGTCGAAATTGCTCTATTCGATTTGCCTCTGCCTTCTTAGGAAGCAGCGTTATTGTACCAAAATTAAGGTGGAATAGTTGCAGATGTCCATCGAACAGATCATGGAACATCGCAAGTAGATCATCCTTAATTATATGCCAGCACCTTTTATAAAACTCTGCCGGAAAACCATCTGGGCCAGGAGCTTTATTATTCTTCATCTGCGAGATCGCATCTAACACCTCTTTCTCCGAGAACAGTGCAGATAAGATAGAATTCTCATCTGACGCGAATTGAGGGATATCCTGAATTCGGTTCTCATCCAGAGACACGAAGCTATCATCCGGGGGCCCAAACAGCCTCTTATAATAGTCAGTGATGTAAAGTTTGAGGTTCTCCTGCCCTACAATCGTTCCCTCATCCTGCTCAAGCTGAAAGATTCTTTTCTTTCGATGTTTACCATTAGCTATCAAGTGAAAGAATTGTGTGTTGTCATCCCCTTGGATGACTTCACGCACTTTAGCTCGAAGTGCCCATTTCAATTCTTCCTCTCGCAGCAGTTCTTTCAACCTAGATTCGGCCATTCCCTTAGCCTCCAGTTCACCAGGCTCAAGGATAGACGACTCCGCCTTAACATCAAGAATTTGAATAAGGTTGATAAGCCTCTCCTTTTCAACCTTATACACACCACTGAGATGTTTAGCCCAACCTCGTAGAAACTGCCGTAAATGCCTAATCTTATTCTGCCACCTGTCTATAGCCGACCTACCGCCTTCACCCTTCGCCCATTCCCTGGCAACCAAGTCCAAGAAACCTTCTCGTTCAAACCACGCTAGCTCGAAGGAGAACGTATTCTTATTCCCCGTATATGTTGCCTCTCCAGAATCTACCAAGAGTGGAGTATGATCCGAAATAGCCCTCGACAAAGCCTGAACGGTGACCATAGGGAACTTCTGTTCCCACTCCACACTAGAGAGAACACGATCTAGCTTCTCATAAGTCGGGTTTGGTAGTGAATTGGCCCAGGTGAATTGTCTGCCCGAAAGCTCTATCTCCCGGAGATCCAAGCTCTCAATAATAGCATTAAACATAAACGACCATCTGCCGTCAAAGTTATCGTTATTCTTCTCCTCCCGCCTTCTAATAATATTGAAATCACCACCCACCAGAATTGGGAGCTGCTCGTCTCCACAAATCCGAACTAGGTCCGCCAAAAAGTCTGGTTTGAGCTCAGGTTGTGCAGCTCCGTATACTGCCACCAGAGCCCAGTGAAATCCATCTACCCTGGATCTCACTCGGAACTTTACGGCAAACTCCCCCAAGACCACGTTACGGACTTCTAAAGACTCTCTTCTTACCCCTAGTAAAATCCCACCGGACCTTCCTCTCGGGGGTAAGCAATGCCAGTCAAAAGCCACACCTCCAGATAGAGTACCCAGAAACTGGGAGGTGAAGTTATCTCTACCAGTTTCGGAGAGGGCTATGAAGTCAAGCTTGTGTTCGACCGACGCCTCCGCCAAGAACCTACGTTTAGCCAAGTCTTTCAGACCTCTGCTATTCCAAAAAATGCCTCTCATTTTTCATCATGGAATTTCTTGGCGGTCCGAATCCAAACACTCCTCCGTACAGCCGACACAGGGTAAATCTTGCGGTTCCATTTCCGCTTGTGTACCGATTGCTCCCCTGCCCGGTCCGTACAACCAGGTTCTGGTACTTGAGCAACCGCGGTATCAGCCTGGAGGCACTCCTCCAGGCCTTCTCCATTCCCCTCATCCTCCGACAGAGCACTAGCTGGATCAAGGTCCGCACAAAAACTATCCAGAGCCCTCACCCCTAGAGCATCAAAATCAGAGTTGTTTAAAGGCTTAACGGCTGCTAAGTTTGTAATAACCTCGATCGCCCGTTCTGCCTCACGATCAAACAAGTCGTTAACAGATTGAGCAACCTCTTTCCCATTCCCGCCCAACGAAACCCCCAATTGATTTGCATTATTAATAACATCATCAGCAGAAAAATGCAAGATCGAATTGGAAATACAGACTGACATACCTGTCGAGTCCTCAATGTCCCGCAGCTTGGCCTGCCGCATGGCACGGCCCATCTGTAGAGCATCCGCATCCGGCTGGTCCTGCAGGCGACTGCTGAGACGTCGGCCTTCAGTCACGGGATCCGCTATCCCTCCGAAGGCGACGATATCGGCGGTGGAGGGTCCACTCGATGTAGGGCCTCCCGCCGAAGACCCAAGTAGACCCCCACCCACCAGACCACGAGAACCTGAGCCTCCTGCCGCAGGTGTCTCGGGGGCAGCCCCTGGCGCCAGCAGAGAGTACTCCTCTCGAGGCGCAAAATCTGCAGAAACATCCACACTCGGGCTAGATACAGTAGCTCCAGAGAACACGTCGTAAGCAGGTAACATAACAATCGGAAACGAACCTCCTGACTCAGAAGACGAATCCCGATAAGCACCAACCTCCAGGGTGCCCTCGCGACGCTGAACTGCGGGAGATGGCGTGACCCGAGGGGACTCCCCCCTGATACCCTCCTCCCCAGGTAGATACGCATCCAGAAGCAACGGTGCCAGCGGTGGAAGTTCCATCTCCACCGGATCGTCCAACTCGGCTCTGTGGCCCCACAAACGACTGGGGGCCGAAGCCGCCCCAAAGGACCCAAAACGAAGTGCAGACAGAGAGGTAGCTGGGGGTGCTTCCCCCTTCCCTCCGGAGCTCCCGGAGGACTGCTGAGACTGACCCGGTGTCGGTGCCTGGCCAGGCATAGCCGGCGCCCCTGCAGCCGACTCACTTCCCCCACGTGCCTCATGTTGGAAATATGCCCTAGAAGCAATAATAAAAGAGTTATTATTATATTTCCTTGTTCATGATAATCGTTTATTATCCATGCTATAATTGTATTGATTGGAAACTTAAATACATGTGTGGATAAATAGACAAACTTTGTGTCCCTAGTAAGCCTCTTCAGGACTAGCTCGTTGATCAAAGATGACCGCGGTTTCCAGGTCATAGACATGAGTTGTCATTTGATAACGGGATCACATCATTAGGAGAATGATGTGATGGACGAGACCCAAACGTTAAACATAGCTTTTGATCGTATCAGTTATCGCTATAGTTTTCTGCATGTCAAGTATAAGTTCCTATGACCATGAGATCATGTAACTCACTGACACCGTAGGAGTGCCTTGTGTGTGCCAAACGTCGCAACGTAACTAGGTGACTATAAAGGTACTCTACAGGTATCTCCGAAGGTGTCTGTTGAGTTGACATGGATCGAGACTGGGATTTGTCACTCCGTGTGACGGAGAGGTATCTCCGGGCCAACTCGGTAATACGTCATCTCGATGAGCTCAAAGTGACTAAGTAGTTAGTCACGGGATTATGTATTACGGAATGAGTAAAGAGACTTGCCGGTAACGAGATTGAACTAGGTATAGAGATACCGACGATCGAATCTCGGGCAAGTAACATACCGACGAGACAAAGGGAACTGTATACGGGATTACCTGAATCCTTGACATTGTGGTTCATCCGATGTGATCATCGAGGAACGTGTGGGAACCAATATGGGTATCCAGATCCCGCTATTGGTTATTGACCTGGGAGTGTCTCGGTCATGTCTGCATAGTTTCCGAACCCGCAGGGTCTACACACTTAAGGTTCGGTGACGCTAGGGTTGTTAGTGAGAACAGTGCATGGTAACCGAAGGTTGTTCGGAGTCCCGGATGAGATCCCGGACGTGACGAGGGTCTCCGGAATGGTCCGGGGATGAAGATTGATATATGGGATGAGAGTGAACGGAGTCCGGAATTGTTCCGGGGAACATCGGGAAGGAATCGGAGAACCGAAAGGTGTTTCGGGGGCCACGGTAAATGTTACGGGCCCTATGGGCCATAAGTGGGGAGACGCAACAGCCCACACAGGGGCTGTGCGCCCCCCCTAGGCCCCTCCACCTGCGCCTAAGGGGCTGGGCCCCCCTAGGGCAGCCGCACCCCCTAAGTCTTGGGGGGCAAGGCGCCTGGGGGGGAACCCTAACCCTGGCCGCAGCCCCCCCCCTTGGCCGCCGCCCCATCTGGCCTTGGCCGCCGCCCCCTAGGGGGAACCCTAGGGGCGCCCCCTCCCCTCTCTCCCCCCTATATAAAGAGAGGCAGAGGGAGGGCAGCAACACAAGTTCGTGCCTCGGCGCTGCCCTCTCTCTCCCACGAATATCTTCGTCTAGTTTGCAGTGCTTGGCGAAGCCCTGCTGGAATTCCTCCACCACCATCTCCACCACGCCGTCGTGCTGCTGGGTTTCTCCGTCAACTTCTCCTTCCCCCTTGCTGGATCAAGAAGGAGGAGACGTCCCCGAGCTGCACGTGTGTTGAACGCGGAGGCACCGTCCGTTCGGTGCTGGGATCTTCGGCGATTTGAATCGCGGCGAGTACGACTCCATCAACCGCGTTCTTGAACGCTTCCGCTTAGCGATCTACAAGGGTATGTGGATCCGACTCTCCCCTCGTAGATGCATCTCCTAGATTGATCTTGGTGAGCGTAGGAAAAATTTTGTTTCCCATGCAACGTTCCCCAATACCTCATCCCCATCAGTCATATCAGTGTCCACATTCCCATCAGTAGCCTGAGCTAGAACAGAACTCTCAAGCTCAATCTCGATCTCCAACTCGTACATCAGACCAGCATAGTACCATCTCACAAAAAAAGGAACCAACTCAATATCCAGAACGCTCACCAACAAGCGAGCAATGCCATTAGCTCGCGAGAAAGGCATGTCGACCTTCTCAGTTTTACCAATAAGCGAGCCAATACTCCAGGTAGTCCGAGCACTCAGAAGGGCCTTCGGGGGCACCCCAAGAAAACGAACCCAAATCTGCGGGAGGGCCTTCCCCTGAGGCTCCGGGTTCTTCCACGGAGCAAACTCAATGATACAGCTAGTAGTTGCCGCCCGACACATACCATACTTAAGCGCGTGATTCAGATCATCAAGGGAGGGGAACCCCACCTTATATGATTGCCCCTCAAGCTTGACCAGCTTCCACTGAAAGTTACCTGGCATCAACTCACTGAGCGTATGCACAATCAAACTTGCGGTGATGTCATCCACAACCACGATGATTCCGTTTTTACTCAAAATTCCAGTGCCTTCACTCGAATGAATGTTTTGTACCCAGGCATGACGAAATTGTGAGTGGCTTCACCCGTGTAGATATTGCATGCCCAGTAACAATGAAATTCCATGTGACTTAACTTGAACAGATGTTCCTTGCTCAGGCGCAACCTCTGTAATCTTTATATACAAACAAATACTATGTAATATGTGTGAAAAATTCATGCTTACACGAGTATTTTTGCATATTATGATAAAGTGCAATTTCGGTACAAAGTTTTGCGCAAGTTTGTTTTTATTTCCTTTCTTGTTAAAGGAAATACATTATTTCAGTTGCTATGTGTAAATTATAGTGGAATGTGAAAAATGTACTATTATATGCTTATTCTTTGCATATTTCAAAAAGTGCAATTTCAATGCAAATCGTGTGCAAGTTTGGAAAGTTTTTTATTTTTTATTTTCTTTCTTCTTAAAGGAGGTTTCATTCTATTTTTTTTTTAAATTACATTACTTTGATTTTGTTCAACTCATCAACTCATGCTCAGCTCATCTACACGCTTGTAGTACAACTCAACACATTTAAACTTACTTATGAAACAGTGTGCGATTGGTGCATGGCACGAATTATTTCAGGCACGAAACTTTACTTGATTAGTTGGTGAAACGAGCAGCAGGCACTGGCAATCGGCTACGAGTCTACGATCCAAGGAAACCTAGCTAGTACATGAATCGAGTGAGGCTGGTCATAATGGGGTGGAACTTAGGAGTAACATCACATATTTCAATACAACGTTGCTTATGTGGCACATATTTAATGAAGAGTGAGGTGCTTGTGGTAACTAGCTAAGTTACCGGAACATCACACACTTCAAGAAACAATGAGTCTATAAGCTAATAAATGCATCATTGCATGACACTACCTACATGTTCCTACCCACTGTGGAGGTAGTAACATAGTCTAGATAAGTGTGTATGTTACTACCTTATGTTCCCGTCCATTGTGACCAACCTGAAACAAGTTGTGGTCAGTCAACTGGCCTAAATATTGTTTTCAATCGACAGTCCACTAGCTAGTTGGACTGTCCTCGTTGGTGGTGGCTGCAAAGGCGCGCGAGAGGTCCGCCTTCAAGATGGGGGACCGAGCCTCGAGCATCCACCGGTGCGCGGACAACCTCTCTCCGGCGACCAGTATCCTAACGTCCGGTCTCTCCTTCTTCCAGATGGCTTCCACAAATTGCCGGTGCAAGTGTACGTCGAATGGCGGTTGCGGCGGCCCAACCGTGGGTTCCGGCGCCGTGGCGACCTCGGTGCACTCCTCGGTGACCACGGCGAGATCGTACAAGATAGTCAGGCAGTCGTCCTTGAGATGCTTCTGCTTGTCGAGATCCTCGTGGCTGATGAAGTCCCTCCAACCTCGTGACAGACAGCCAAGGCCGACCGGCATGGTTCGGGTGTAGGATGACATCCCGGCCTGGTCGAGTATGCTTGCCTCAGCCTTTGTCGTGGTATTATTGCCGTCCCATGAACGACGGCCGGCATGCTCGAGGAAGAGGGAGATGTGGGAGCCCTCGTGCTCCTTCCCGTTACCGTTTGGATAGCATAAAAGACGCCAGTCGTGGCCGCCGACACTGAACGTGTCTGATCTCATCGAATTACGCTTGTTCATCATCTTGCTGACTTGCGTGTACCCGTCAATTCGGAGCACGTAGGAGCCGGTCGACTGCCTCACGGCGACGGTTGAAGCGGACAGCTGCTGCCGGCCAGCGCCACGAAGGGCGGACAGGAGAGCGGACATGGACATGGACATGGTGGTGATGACGATGGGGCAGGGGCCGGTGGAGGAAGCAGATGACAGCGGCTGCAGGCTTGCAAATGGCGAATGCAGCTGGTACGATTTTACTATGTAAATGTGCGGGAAATCAGGAGGTGTGTGCACTGTGTGGCTTGTGTTATATGGCCATATCGTTTTTGCAGAGATTGTGTTGGAATGGGATATGCAGCAGATCGCACTTGCAGATAGGATAGGAACTGTGTTAAAATGGGGACCAAACTATATGCGGCTTTGATACATGTATAACCGGAATATAGCCATGAGCCCATGACTTGGGCTACAATTAATCTCAGAGATTTTTTTTAAAGGGAAAGCCAGGATGGCAAAGTTTATTACTATCAGCCAAACGTGCCGTGGAGCGTGCGTGGACCTCTCAACAGAATTCACATAATGGATATATCCTTTTATAACGACTGCTGGTTTGAAATGATATGGTAAAGAAAAGATTTACTTTTGTTCCCCAAGTAATGGTGGATTGTCCCCGCAAAGATAAGTAATGGTGGATTATTTTTTCCATATGAAATCTGAAAGCGACTGCTGCTTCGTTAGTTGACCTTGGAATTTTTTATACACTCAGCCTCCATCGTTACATGTTCCATGTAAAATAATTGGCATTTTTGGGATTTATTTGATATATTTAGGTCATTTAGTCAATTTATAGACATTAGAGAATGTAGTCAAAAAATGAAGTACAAGTGCATGAAAAACTTGGTAAATTAGGTTGAAAATCATTTTTTATTCTGGAGTGTATGTTTAGGCTTTCAATAAGAAAAGAAGAGGAATTCCAAAGATCAGGAGGCCAAGACTCGACCCCGAACGTGGAGCTTATTTGTTTGTTAATTCTGATTTTTTTTAACGAAGCTTAAAAGCATAATTCCTGGCATGCTGTCATTATATGATCTCAAGAGGTTGTGGTAAACATTTGAGAAGGTTCCGCGAAAAATTTGACATACACTGCTTAGAAAATAACCATCTTGGACGTGAAATCTAGGTTTTGGGCTGAAACGGCATAGGTTTGAAGGCGAAGCGACAAGTTCTTCGTCGGTTGACCTTGATTTCTTGTATACACTCAACACACACCATACATGTTTTATATCAAAATTTGGTAATTGTCGGGATTCGTTTACTAGTGAATTTTATTTTATTTTCGACTACAAGTGCATGAAAATATTGTTGCAATTGTACGAGCTTAATAAATTAAACCTTACCCAACAAGCTAAAGGATAAAAACATAAGCTTAGTGAAAAACTGAAACAAAGAACATCAACACTTCATTTTATTTACACATGTCAAAAAGAACAAAAAAAAACTAAGAAATCCATGAATTGATGACATGGTGTTTGGTCAGGGAATCTCCAAGTTGATCCCCAAAATGGACACACTATTGTCGGCGGACATGGATGTGTGAGCCGACCATTCAACCACATCCAGCGTCTACCAAGGTCGGCCAATTTAAATTTCAAATGCATAGCTCCCGATCTCAACCAAAATAAGGCCGATGTTCACAACTTTTACATGTCCGCTCAAAAAAGTATCTAAGTCCCGACAGTCCGTGCGAAAAAAAAATGGTTTTCCCGTTTTCTCGCCATTGGCCTCATTCTCGGATGCCTTCTTCTCTGTCGTCTCCAAGTCGGCATTCAAGTACTCAAACATTCTTTACTGGATCCTCCACCTTTGCCGTTACCGACAAATTTCCATGCGGGGCCATGCTGTGGCGGTGGCAAAAAAGGGCCGGAATTGGTGTAGAGAGCAACGGGATGGTAGCAGAAAGGGTTGAGAAGGGAGGGGGGTTGCCGCCAAAATAGTGCGACCAGCTCCAAATGTGCGGGCTCTGCCTCTGTTTTGAATGGGACGGAGGTGTCAAAGTCCTACATGACGTTAGTCCGGACTATCGTAATGCCTTCCTGGGTAGCTTCCGGGTTGCATGAAAACGGACAAAAGGACTAGTCCGCGGACAAATGCAGGACACCGTTGGATAGCTTGCAACATCAGGCAGCTCAGTCCGGATGCTTGCGGTTTGTTTGAGGGTCCGCGTTTTGCAGATGCCCTTAGTGGCTACGGAGCACCTTCACACTGCCTCTTCTCTACCATTGCTCCCGCAAGCAAGCCAAATTGCCGCCGTCGCCAGTAGCTGCGCCAATATATGGTCGGGATGCTGCCGTCAGTAGCAGCCGAGAGATTGTGCTATGCTAGAGACCGCCACATCCCGCGGCCACCTAAACGCTCCTCTATCGACCCCTGAGCTCGTCCCTTTACCTGATCTATTCTATTTCTCTGTCGTGGCCACTCTCCGCTCTTCGTTCCTGCTGCCATGTATGCGACCTCCGCGCCACCACTGACACGTCTTCCCGCCACCATAAATGCAGCGGCTGGATGGCCAAAGGGCAGAGAGGAAAGTCCTCGTATGAGTTGCACACGTGCTCGGCATGGCCAGCGGTGCTTGCTCCGGTTGCTAAGGCCGGCCCCACCCTAACGACCTCGTGCACATGTTGTATTCTCACGACCAAGGCTACCGGCCTCCCCAAACTTTTAGATGCAAATGTTTTTTTCGCAAGTGTGGTCAAAGTTTGTGAGGTTTTACTTTTGAGGTATTCTATATGCACTGCATTATGAAATCGAATCATGAAATTGAGGCAGTAGTAACAATGTTGGGCAACACGTAGACGTATAGCACATTAAATCAAGCTCTGTTCTAACGCAAACAAACTAGTCGACACACCTTCGTATATCTAATTATTGAATCTATATGTTCTAACATGTGTAAATACTAAATATCCTACCTAATATGGGGAGTAACTAATTATACGTAGCTATAGCTTGTACTCGATGCCTACCCTATCATTGCTGTTCACGCATCATCTTCTTCACAAGGAGCTCCAACAGAGCAGAGGGACAACTCGTCTTTAGTTGTGCAAATTCACCCGATGCCATGAATGCTTCCAGGTTACCGGGAGAAGAGAGGAACTGCACGCATGCGGTCCTCAGCACGGAGCAATGATGCCGCTCGGCCAACGCTAGAGCAGCAGCCACGGAGCTCAGATCGATGTGTGGGCACAACGCCTCCTCGCAGATGAGCTTCAACTTCTCTAGCTCACACTTGTCCGCCGCGACGAGCAGCCTCTCCGCCATCGTCGCCTCCTCCAGCGGGGGAGGCGAGTCCGTGTAGATGAACTGGAGCAGAGCCTTGAACACCTCGGCGTCCATGTCGTTGACGTGCCATCGTAACGAGGTTCCGTTGCTGTTGCCGGTGGCTGCCAAGGGGACTGCAGAGAGGTCCTTCTTCAAGACGGGTGACCGAGCCCCAAGTATCCACCGGTGCGCGGGGAACGTCTGCCCGCCGACCTCGATCACCAGGTCCACCTCCTCCTTGTTCCAGTTGGCTTCCCCGAGTTGCCCGCCCAAGTCGAACGGCGGCGCCGGCGAGACGGCTGATCTTGGTTCCGGTGGCGGTGGCACGGCAACCTCGATATGGTCGTGGGTGTGTGGCCCGGTAACGGTGACGTCGCAGAGGACGGTGAGGCGGTCGTCATTGAGATGCTTCCCAGCGTCCAGATCCTCGTGTTTGATGAAGTCTCTCCAGCCCCAGTTGAGGGAAGTGGCGTTGGAGAAGCGGTAATCTGCTTTGGTTTGTGTGTGCGATGGCTTGGAGGCGTGGTCGAGTATGCTCAGCTCCACCTTCGCCGTGGTATCCCCGGTCTTTGCGTGGCTGGCATGCTCTAGGAAGAAGGAGAGGGAGCCCTTGTGCTGCTCCAAGCAGCCGTTTGGATAGTGCAAAATACGCCAGTCATGGCCGCCGACGCTGAACGTGCCTGACCTCGTCGCCTGCCAGGTGGCCAGCATCTTGCGAGGCGGGCGAGGATCCGGAGCAAAACATGCGAGTGCCCGACGATCCGGAGCACGTGCGAATGCATGCATGCACGCAAGCAATCTGCACACGTACGCTCTCTGGATTGGATCAAAACGCGGTCAACGATCAACCCTCTCTCTCTCCCTCTCTCTCTCCGATGCACACGTACGCTACGATGCAGTCCGAAGGGATTTTCTTTTCTTTTCTTTTCTTTTGGGGAGTGGGACCCACCTTCATCCTCTCCCTCTCTCTCTCTCCGATGCACACGTACGCTACGATCTAGTCCGCCTTGACTATTGCTTCGCCGTTGCCCCGCTTCTTCTCAAGCATAAAATTCCTTTCGTCCGCCGCGCGCCGTACGTCTTCCTCGCCGGCCGGCCACCTCCCGCGTTTGCCTCCGACGACGACCACTTTTTTTCTTCCCAATTTGCACGCTCCGGCTCGTCGCTGCTCATCCTCCTGCTCCTGGCTGCAACTGCATGCCTCGCCACTCCTGACGAACAAGATCCATGGTCGGCGCGACCTCACCTTGAAACTCTCTCTCTCTCTTTCTCTCTCTCTCTCTCTGCTTGCGCTGAACCTCCTCGTGGACGGACAGACCTAGCATCCGTCAAGGATCCGGCCAACACGGCACCGTCAAGGACGACCCAACCAACCATCCGTCGCCCGCCACGGACGTCTTCCTTCCTTGGCCTCCATCTCAAACCCTACCACGTTCGCCGCACGCTCCTCATTGCTCGCCGATCGACGACTTCTCTCCATCGTCTTCTCCATTCAACAGAGTTCCCATATCTCGGAGACGGAGATGCGCACGGCACCACCCACCAATCGGAACCCGCCGGCCCGGACCCTACAAAGAGCTGAGCTTTTCTTCTTCTTCTTCTTCTTCCTCCTCGCCCCCGGCTTATATGCATGCATGCAATCCGTCGCGGCCGGCCGCGTCCAAAAGATGGGAGAGACACAAAGCGTGCGCGTACTGCGGCCCTTGAACCCACCGCCATCTCCATCTCATCTGCTAGCTCTCCCATCTTCTCCAAGTTCCCACACACGCATGCATGGACGAGCTCCACGGCCGGCCGGCCGGCCGGGACCCTACAAATGTGCCGGGTCCACGCGGTGTCGACTCCGAGGACGGCCGGTTGTCCCGGCCGTTTCAGCACGCATAGTCGCCAACCAAGACCGGTCGACCTAAGTCCTTGCCCGGTCCAGATCGAGCTCGCGGATGGACACACAGCGTGGCTTTCTTCCCGGACACTACTAGGCGCCGGTCGGCAGCAGCAGGCCGTTCGATTTGGGAAGCCGCAGCCGTACGATCGCGTCTTTTTTGATCGGACGTGCGCATCACACATTCTCCCTCCTTTTCTTGCGCCACGAGGAGAAAACCGTTCCTTGGCACCGGTCGATCTCCGTGTCCACCCTCCCGCGGAGGCTGCCCGTCTCGCCGTGCACACACTCGCAACCTCGCCCGTTTCCCGGCCCTCATCACCATTGGTTGCAACAAAGAGTTGCTCCATGGTCGTGGCGCCCCCCGCCGTCATCAGGTAGTAGCCTCACTGTTGGAGCTCGCGACCTCACCGCTGTAGCCACGGCTGGTTCCAACATTAAAAAAATCGTCAGTTTGAGGCCAACTCCAGCGCACGACCTCATCCTGTCCGGGTGAATCCGTTTGGGGTAAAATGGACATACCAGATGACCCAGCGCGCGGGCGCAAACGGACTTTCGTCTTTGGGGCCATCCAGGGCCCAAGTTTGGGTCATCTTTGGGGTGAAACGGACAGCGGACGGACGGCTTGGATGCGCGCACCTGTCCTTCCCTGGCCCGCCCGTCAGTGGTAGAGGCCACCCTTTTTCAACCCCACCCCACCCCCACCACCGAGCGCCCCAAACCACAGCCTCCCTTCCTCCTTCGTCGTCCGTCCGCGGTCGCCCCAAGCGTTCTCGCACCCCCACCCCCCCCCCACCCCCCGAGCTACCCTACCACGGCCACCTTGCCCTCCCGGCAACCGGATTTGGAATGGATCCGGCCGGGTGTGAGCTCGCCCGGCTGCGGGAGGTCGCGTTGTGCCATGGACTGGCCGGGCACCGGGCCGGAGGGCCACGACCACACCACCAGGTCGCATGCAGGTACGGAGTCTGCCTCTAGCCGCTCGGGTCTACACCGTCGGCGGTTCGCCGACAGATACGCGAACGGTCGTCGGTCGGGCTCGGTGCTGGACCAAAAACTCGTCGGCTCACCGTTGCCACTCATAAAGTACGACGACTGCCCGAATAAGGTCTTGCGCCGTGTGTCTACAATGCCGAAATATCTCGGATGAGTTTTCGTCAAGTGCTCAAACGATGGGGTATGTGCTACTTTAGCTTCGGGTTCTTGTTTTCTTTGGGCTTACTGTTCTAGTAAAAATTTGGTGATGTACTTTGATGTATTAAAAATCAATGAAAATTTGTGCTTAAAAGATAAAATGCATGGGGATAGGATGCGGCCGAAATGAGTCTGTGCGTTGGGCACACGGCCATCGCATCTCAGGACAGGCCCGGACACGACCCGTTGCCCTACCCAAACGAACAGAATCCGGACAAACCGGACGTTCAGATAGGGTCGCGCGCTGGAGTTGGCCTGAATACCCTCACTCACTGGTTGAAGCTTTTTCCGTGGCCGCTTGCGGCGTTCGTCAACGCCCAGTCACAGCTTCGCCATCGTCCCCACGTCTTTCCGTCGTCACTAGCTGCAGCTTTTTGCAATGCCGCTTGTAGCTTTCTTCGTCCTTGGTTGCATCTTTTTGCTACTAGCGGTGGCCAGGCGCAGCATTTGTCATCATGGTTGAAGCTTTTTGCAATGCCGGTTGAAGCTTTATGCAGTTGGCAGTGGCTACCATGGCGAGGTTGAGCTTTATGTAGTTAGCATGCATCGCCATTAGTTGAAGCTTTTCACAACGCTGGTTGAAGCTTTTTGCGACGCTGATTAAGCAGTGAGAACATAATATCATTTTAACTACAAACCATGGTATTTCAGTAAAAGTTCATATATTAGGCTGGCAATTTGTGTGTGCAGAAATATTTTCTTCCAAGTCAACTAATATATTTTATGTGAGAAAAACAAGTGGAAATGTGACCTCCCGCTCTTAGGCCCAAACTAAACTAGTCCGCTCTCTCATCCGTCGGGTGTGGGCGGACGGCTGGGATCTGCTCGAGACGGGGGTCGATTCGTGGGAGGCAGTGAATGAAAAATTAATGAGCATCAGTGGCGATCAAATAGTCAACAACGAGCAGTCGTCCCATCGAAACAAAAACCCACCAATCCAACAATGCCCACTCGCTTGATCCCATCAAACGAAACCCTTAGATCCAGTTGTACTGATTATAGGAGATGTCAAATGACCAATCAACCTTTTGAAACTACTGTCCAGGGTATTTCAATAAAGTTTACTATTTGATGCTAGGAAATACCAAATGTATATTATTATCTATGGCATTCCCTTGGTAAACATTGCTCTCGTACCATTCTACTCCTCGTGTGATTACTCAAAGTCTTGACAACTATAATTTCCTGGGGATATATTTAAATTATTATATTATTCTAGCTATGTCCCATAATTTAGTATGTGTAGTGGGAAGTCTTGGGTACTTGAAACATTATGATATTTAATTGTTCCCGGGGTTAACATTTGTATGTCAATATACTGTAACTCATTATTTTTATGTGATAGCATAGTCCACACTCCCTCAGTTCCTAAATATAAGTCTTTTTAGAGTTTTTCAATACGAACTACATACGGAAGTATATAGACATATTTCAAAGTATAGATTCACTCATTTTGCTCCATATGTAGTCCATATTGAAATGTCTAAAAAGACTTATATTTAGGAACGGAGGGAGTACCTATCACTTTAATGACTAATCATGGTATTTCAGTAAAAGATAAATCAAATATATATTATTATATGCACATTTTCCTTCTTAAACATTATTCTAGTATCATTCTTACCCTCATGTGATTAATCATAGTCTTCATGCATAACATTCTTATCCTTCTATGATTACTTACTTATACGGGCTATATTCATATTTAGGCATATTGGATTGTAAGGCCATTAGCCTCGATTAGTGAAGGACCAAACAAATAAAAGAACCCATTGGGCAGTTATAAACTTGTTTGACTTCACTTTACTTGGCCAAACATGTTCTAGATATATTATTCTCAATTATCTCAAACAATATTTTTGAGTTTCTAAGACTCGGGTCTACAAACTATCCAATTCGTGATCCATTATTTTGTGTGATGTAATCCTGTTGTGATGGCACATGCATCCTGCAAAAAACTACATTTCTCAACAATATTATTTAATGGACTTGAATTGAGCGAGACAAACGAGATGGGGTGACATGGATGAATATATTGGACGAGAAAGACATGTAGGAGAGACTGAGACATGAGAAATGGACGGGATACATCTGGCATAATAATTAGTTGGACCGTTTCTTTCACACAAAACAATAGTTGACATGTGAGCACAATAGTCGGCCCAAAGTGCGGGGGCCCGGTGGCTGAGTAGATAATGCACACGTCGGCGGATGTGTGGACATGTGATGGCGACGAGAGCGTTGTGTTCCTAAGATCAGGGACGGTATCGGTTGCTATATCCAATCGCGCGGAGCTCGGTAATGGTCGCGAGAATTGAGGTCATGGGTACTTTAACTTATTATTACATTCTTTGAAAGTTGACAATTTGTGAGTGCGAAAATATTTTCCATCTACAATAAAAGGAGACTCAAGAGTTTTATAAAACATCATCCTACAGACTATTGTAAATGTTCGAAATCGCATTTTCAGAAACAACCTCAGGCAATAAATGGCTCCCAAGCCCTTGATAAAATCAGTTTGAGTAAAGAATACCTTTATCCAAAGTCATATGATTTTATGTGAGGGTCAATGGCTAAGAAAATTACAACATATAGTCCAAAAATCCTACAATTAAGGGTGTGATAGGTGGACACTACTCCACGGGAGATAAGGGTACACCGCTGTCTCCATGACAAGTTTCATATTTTCATACTTTATTTGCAGTTTTTAAAATTCAAAAAACAATAAGGTCCATGTACGACGGTTGAGTCCATAGTTTAACAAACCGGCCCGGTTAACCCATCTGCTTTGGTTTTAACCGTTCGGGCCGCCGGTTCAACTGTTCTACCATTGTACAAAAAAAAAAAATGGTCGGCACGCGATCACATCAATCACATCGTCGGATGTGTTGACATGCGAGCGATGGCTACGAGTAGCGTTGATGTAACCGACTGTTTCCGAGAACAAGGGTGGTAGCCGTTCATAAACCCAACCGCGGTGAGCCCGCGAATAACAGTGAGCGTCAGGTCATGGGTACGTGCCTCTACAATTATTTAGAAAAATGAGGTTGACAATTGAAAGTGCAAAAATATTTTCGCCCAACGCTATTAATTTATTGTATGAGAAAAAAATATAGAAAATATGAACCCCACTCTAAGGTCGAAGTTAAATCAACCCGCTCTATCTTTCAGTTTATGTCGACGGACTGCTGAGATATGCACAAGAGAAGGATCGATCCGTGAAAGATGGTGAGTAACCAATCACAAAGAAGCAATCCTCCACTTAATTGGGAACGGGCCAATCAGCAACGAGCAGCCATCCCATCAAAACAAAACCATCGATGCTAGTGTGCCCACTCGACAGATCGCATCGGACGAAGCACAACCATCCACGTAACATGGACCCGTCCCCAGCCAGAGATCGATCCGCGGGAGCGTACGGGTGACCAATTAGAAAGCGAGGACGCACTCCATCGATCCGTGAGAGACTACCGCGGCCAATCAAAAGCAAGCAAGGGCCCAGCAAAACCGTGCTTCCCATATATATATATAGAGAGAGATGGGGGCAGAGCAGAATCTCACCCTCCTCTGCTCCCACCCACATGGCCGCGTCCCCAACCCCCGTCTTCTCCTCGGACCGACCTCGCCGCCGGCCATCAGGCCATGGCCTCCGCTCTCTCCTTCCCCAACAGCCGTCACCACCCCCACCCTCCCACCCCCCTTCCCCTCCCTCACCGCGCGCAACACAAAATACGGCAAGATGGGGATCGAGCCTCAGATCCGCAATGCCTTCTTCGACCTCGCCTCGCCTCGCCGGCGGCTAGATCGAGGGATTCGTGCCGTCACCAAGACATGCTCGCGCGAGGGAGAGGAACCTCCCGTCCGCATCTGCTCGGGCGTTGCATCTGCATCCGCATCTGCTGCGACCCGACCTCAGTCCTGACGCTGCTCCTCCTCCTCCGCGTCAAGGTCGGTCGAGGTAGCTATTCTCTTCCTTCGATTAGCCTGCTGTTCACCCCTTCCTAACCTTCCTTCCTCACGCAGGCAGTGGAAGACGCACGAACACCAGCGGAAGACGGGCACATTTGGCGGCCAGAAGCAGACCTCTCATGGAGCGGACAAGTTTGGATGCCCCTACGCCTCTGGTGGTGGGCTGGGTAAGCCCCTCCCCTCCGCTATGCTCTCTCTCTCTCTCTCTCTCTAATAATGTGCCCATTGCCACCATCTGTACGCACTTCTAGCAGGGAGACAAGCAGCTAACAAAAGACTGCATACGAAGCTCCTTGCAGTGTTTTTCCAAAAGAAAAACCATAACAACATTACAAACAGCAAGCTGTTTCTCACTGGCAAACATCAGTTTAATTTGATGGTTTGATACTGATTTGCACTACTTGAGAAAGTATAAGAATTTACAAACTCAGCTGGACATTATAAGCATCAAGCAAAAAAAAAAAAAAAAAACATGTCATAGAACCACTCCTTTCTGTTCTGAAAACTGAAATAATAGCCATGTAGAGGTACATATTTTGTACAGGCGGCTCTTGTGACACGCACTAATAAGAAAATACCCTGCCTGACTCTCAGACTTGCAATGCATTCTATTCTAGTACTCCCTCCGTTCGGAATTACTTGTCTCGGAAATGGATATATCTAGAACTAAAATACGTCTAGATACATCCATTTCTGCGACAAGTAATTCCGAACGGAGGGAGTAGATGGCAACAATGCCCACGTGCACCACACAACTTTATGTATCTTTGTTAAAAAGACCATGCTTTTGCAGGATATATGAAAGGCCATACCTTTGCTGGAGCGGATATGTTTGTCTGCCAGAAGCAGCTCTACCCGCTACTCCTCACCCCTGCGCCCCTGGTGGTGGACTAGGTAAACCCCTCCCTTCCCCTCCCCTATGCTCTCTCTCTCTCTCTCTCTCTTTCTCTAATGTGCCCATGGGCCATGGCCATCTCTGTACGCACTTCAAGTAGGGAGGGGGGCAAGCATCTAACAAAAAACAGACTGAACACGAAGCTCCATGGGGTGTTTTACCAAAAGAAAAACCATAACGACATTACAAACAGCGAACTGTTTCTCACTGACAAACATCAATTTAATTTGACGGATCGACAATGATTTGCACTACTTGAGAAAATATTGGGTTTTACAAACTCAACTGGACATTATAAACAACAAGCAAAGAAATATGTCATAGAACCAGTCCTTTTTGTTCTGAAAAGTATTAATAATCCATCCATGCATCGTGTAGAAAACTGAAACAATAACCATGTACATACATATTTTCTACAGTCAGAAACGGCGGGCTCTTATGACCCGCACTAATCAGAATACCCCGCTGGTGCTCGGACTTGCAAGGCATTCTATTCTAGATGGCAACATGCCCACGTGCACGGCACAACTTTGTGTATTTTGTTAAAACGACTATGCTTTTGCAGGACATTATATGAATGGGTTACAAAATCCCATTGTGCTCTTCCTTACAAGTGTTGTTGCTGGCCGTACCTCTGCTGGAGCGGACACGTTTGGCTGCCAGAAGCAGCTCTGCCTGCTACTCCTTGCCCCTGCTCCTCTGATGGTGGACTAGTAGATAAACTCCTCCCCTTCGATCTGCTCTGCCCTCTCTCTAGGTTTTTTTTTAAATCTCGATGCAAGACGTTTTTCCCCTGATGTACCAATCTTGAATAGATTACATCAAGGTTTTTGAGTCGCCTAGCCAAGTCGAGTCGCCATGCCTCCGACTAGTGGCTCGCTGCGATTAGTCTGCGACTCGTCGTGATTAATCGCCCCAAGTCGCCCCAGGTGTTAAGAGGAGGAGGAGGAGGGGGAAGAGGAAGAGGAGGAGGGGGAAGAGGTGCTGTTGCAGGCGGAGGATGGGGAAGGCAGCTGCTTGGAGGATACTTCAGCTCAGAGAAGGCAGCAGCAGTTCGTAGGAGCAATGGAGGCGGCGATTCTGATGTGGGATGGGAGCACGCGTCTTGCTCCTCCTCTGTTTCGTGCTAGAGAGCTGGCCCAATAGGCCCATTATGTAACCCTAGCTTCCAAATAAAATCCAGACCGTCCATATGCTCTAATCTGAACCGTGCATCTGCTCTCCCATGTGCCTTTCTCCTTCGTCTCTCCCGTTCTTCTCCTCGTACAGGCGGCGCACTCCAGCTTCGTCTCCTCCTCCCCCGCCTCGGACTCCTAGCCTCCTCACCTTCCCAGTCTTCCCTCCCTTGGCCTTGCTGAAGCAAGCCGCCCTGCTTTGAGGTCCTAGTCGCCCGACTAGTCGTCGACTAATCGTCGACTAGCCTACCAGCCGCGCGACTCGCTCCTCTAGCCAAGTCGCCTGCGCAAGCCAACCTCGCTCCAACGACTTGGTGATTAGTCGGCGATTAGTCGGCGATTAGCCGGCGACTCAAAAACCTTGGATTACATTGTTTGCTCATCCAGAGTTTTAATTTCTGGGTTTTACACTACAATAAAGGCTGCAATTATTTGCTAGATGCGTGCTTGTGGCATGTATGATTGCAAATTCCTAACGAAAATAGTCTGTAACACCCTTGCTAGCCATAATTACTAGTTCTTGGCATCCATTCTAGATTTTGTAGAATTTGTGGAGGAGTGTGAACCATGAAGTTTTTATGTTCTGGACCTATGATCTGTAATATATTTTTTAGTACAGCTATGGTCTGAGCTGCACTACGATTTCTTTGCCTAGGATGAATATGTTCTGCTCCAATCTAGCTCTCCATAATCCATTTTTTTGGTACAACAAACGCCCTCCATGGACGAAGTTGATGAGGAGGACCACTGGGATATGTTGCACCTAACGCTCGAGCTCCACAACAACATCGTCCAGTCCGACCTCGACGGTGACATCATCCACCCTGACCACGATGATGCCCCGCACAAGGTTGCTCCCACCCAATATCCTTTACTTCAAGTTACGGTTGCTCTGTTTCTAGACACGTGTACAATCCGCTCGCTGTTCACAGTGGAGTAGTTGCTAGATCTAGCCTAGTTACTACTGTTTGTCAAACATACATATAGTCTCGCTGTTCACTGAATGAATCCAGAGAATGTGTCAATTTCCTTTATAAAAATGGTCACTGCTCCTCTAATTTATCTATTTTTCTGCGATGAGTTGTGTTTTTCATCATCTAGGTTCTGGTTGGTAGAAATTATGCAGGTTCCATGATGCCAAGTGGCCTGTGGCCTAATGCTCTGCTGGAACTCCAGTGCATAGCACTCCCTCAGCTCCTAAATATAAGTCTTTTTAGAGATTCCACTATGGACTACATACGGAGCAAAATGAGTAGTGAATCTATACTCTAAAATATGTCCATATACATATGTATGTAGTCCATAGTGAAATCTCTAAAAAGACTTATATTTACAAACGGAGGGAGTAGATGTTACTCCTGCAGCACTCGACTTGAGTAATTGCGCTTGACAAAACTCATGTGATGCTACATCATGATGCTTGTATGGTTACGATCAAAGTGCATATTGTCTTACTGATATAAGTTGGACTTCTACTTTTACTGTTACTTGATGGAACATCTCTGCTTCGTTTTCTAATCTATGGAATCGACTCTAACATGTTAGTCTGATTTTGATGGTTGTAGTAGGGTTTTTTAGTAGCATCATATGACATGGTTATTGAATTGAAATACACTTGTACATGTTTTGATCATCGTTGTCCAATCGAAACAACTCCTTGTATTATTTACTTATTTGATTACTCGTATTCTCTGTGCAAGAGAATGCTGCGGATTTCAAGTAGAATTGTTGATGTGCATGGTTTACAGGCTTGTTATTATGTTGGTCCAAGTATGTTTTTCTTTTGATAGGATAGGTACAGCCATACTTCTCAGGTTGCAGCTCACGATGACATGACATGAGGAAAATTGGTTGTCTTGAAAATCTTAAGAATGCTGCTAAGTAGAAGGATTAAAAATCATAACACACTATAGTATTAGCTTGTACTCCCTCCATCCGAAAAAACTTGTCCCTCAAATGAATGTATCTAGCACCAAGTTAGTGCTAGATACATCCATTTGAGGAACAAGCTTGGGACAAGCTTTTTCAGATGGAGGGAGTTGTTGTTTTTGCATCTGCCCACACGCTACAGGTGCAAACATATGAAGTCAAGCCCATGGTCTGTAGTGTAGAAATGCAGATGAATACACATACATGCCTTGCAGTTTTATCATGTGCACACCATTGAACTAACTTGATCTTGTCCATGCAGATAGGTTGCGGGAGGGAGGCAATGTTGATTATTCTGATGGCATAAATAAGGGAAAGCACAACCTGGGTGTGTTGGCTGGCAAACGGAGGGGATGGCAGCAGCCTGGACCCTTGCTTGTCTTCCACGTAATTTTCGTTGTTGTTGAGCGTGGAAGTGTTGTTGTAGCACCGGCGCGGCCATGTTGAGCCTGGAGTTTCCCATGGTCCTCACATGAATTTTGAGTTAAGCCTATATATGTTGTTGTACTAGTTTCTCAAGTAGATAGCTGAATGTTTATTTCTTGTGCCTTTAATTTTTTTCTTCCGTGGATTTTTGTTCCCAGATAGATTGATATATGTGTCATAGTTGCTGCACGTAGCATCAAACCCATGTTTTCAGATGTTTCTAGAATTGTAATCATTGTTCCATGCTCTCAAATGTAACTGTGCACAGGTAGCCATGCGTCCTTGACGTGTCATCCTCTTGTTACTGTAACTTGACTCTGTTTGTGCGTTTTAGGGGCTGTAACTATTCATATAATTATTTGTGCATAAGCCTAGGCTCAAAGCAAGCTTATTGACGTCGGAGCTTATGACTTGGCCACTAATTAGTGAATCTTATGTGACCATGTGATGTAACTTGGCCACCAATTAATTAATCTTATATATGGTTTTGTGTCAACATTCATTGATAGATGGTGCTGACTCAACATTTGTAGTCATGAATGTTATTCCATAGTTGGCCTTTGGATTATCTTTTACTTATGTCCTCTGATAGGTCCTTCTTTGGTTTCAATCTGTCTAGCACTTGCTTGCTTGCTTTCATCTCTTGGTCCATTTTCCTAAGAGGATTGATTATCATTAGCTATGGTTGTGACTTCTCGTGGAATGCATTGAGCTGGCTTCCACATAGCATTACTGACCCATTCTTGCATGATAGAACACTATTTTTTCCCTTTTTATGATAATATCTAATGTTTTGTTCATCCGATATGTATCCAGCTTAGTTGCCATCTCCCATATTATTTTGGTTGCTCCGCATTTACTTGGAGTCAATATAGTGTTCATGTTCCTGCATAGGTATTTTTCTTGTTCTTTTGATTTTAGAGATCGAGGAATAGGTAGAGTGTAGTGCATGCATAGTTACCACATGTGCAGAATTATTAATGTTCCTTTTGTTATCATAGATTTTGTCCTGTACAGGTTGCTTCTTTATGATACCCTTATTACTTGGCCATTAATTAATCTTGTTCTTTCTGTCTGCCCAGGAAGCTTCTCTCGTCGGCACAATCTGGTGGTTATCATTGCGATCCCCAGTGAGGTGTTGCACTGCTTTGGTTATGGTGCCGTAGAGACAACGGGGATGTTGACGTCGGCTCCCAGGACCACATTTCGGCTACCACCTCTTGTGTGAGTGATCTCTTCTTCCTCTATCTTCACTGGCCCTAGCATTCCAGTTATGGCCATACTGGTGGTGGTTTCAGGTCCGGCTTGTTTAGCACAATGCCTTCATTGTTAAAATATAGTCATCTTGAAAAGGTTGCCTTTTGTTCGCCCAATGTTAGGAAGGAACATTCCATTACATGATACAAATTCTACTAGTATGAACTAAAAACAACTGATTTGTCCTGTTAACAGTACAGACCAATCTTCACTGCCTTGTTATAGTCTGGTTATTACTCACCCACACATTCCTTTTTGCCCTGCTCCATTCACCATTCGTATGTTGAACATGGCATAATTCAATTTTGCAGGGGATAATGTTGTACCCAGGATGCGCTTGGACCTGATTGAGGTAGTAGTGCATTTCCTTCTTGATGAATTATTTGTGCCCAAGTGTTGGCATTGTCGTCAGATTCTTCTTCAACTGTATGTGCAACTGTCGGCATTTCTATTGCTCATGGTTTATCATGTCATTGCTTCCACACAGGTCCATGGAAAATAGGGTCCTCCTGTTTGCATGATCATGGACTTCCGTAAAGACAAGTATAACAAGGAGGTCAAGGAGAAAGAGCGGGTAAACATCAAGGTATGTGTGCTATGTCTTTGGTGAATTTGCCATGGTTGTGATTGTGTCAGATGATAGAAGTGTGAAATGAAGGTTCGCTGGTTTGTATTTTTGCATTGCGAAACCTGGTGTTGTTCTTGTAGGAGTTTTGTTTTGCAAGTCCTTGTCATATGATATGAAATTTATGGTTCAGAAAATATGAAGCATGTGTTGGCTGTTATATTGGTAGAGAATTTTGTTTTTCTCATGAGAGGAGTAAACGAAATCATGGGATTGACTAGCTGGTAATCTGTTTGATGGCCACAGGAGGGTTGTTTTGTTGTGGAATCAAAATAACTCCTTGTATTGATGATTTTATTCCTACTATTAATTCTCTCTGCTAACCATTTCAAGTGGAAGGAGGACTATTGTCCATAGTTTTCGGGTTTTTATGTTGGTCCAAGCATGTTCTTGTTGTGATAGGAGTAGAGCCATCCATATACTGCTCATGCTGCAGCTCACCATGACATGAAGAAACCGGTTGGCTTGCGCTTGTGTAGAAAATCTTATAAATGATTGAAGAATGATCTTTGAGATCATAACACGGTACTAGCTTGAAGTTGGTTTTTCCATTTTCCAAAATAGTAGAGGTGCAAGCATCTGAAGTCAACCCCGTCCTCTGTACTGTAGGTACGTAGAATGTAGATGAATAAATAAATATATGTATAGCCATTCAACTAACTTCCTGTTGCCCATCCTCTATGCATGTATTGTTTGTCCTCTCTCTCTCTCTCTGATAATATATTTTTGTTTGTCCTTTCTCTTATGCACTATGTGTGTCTCTGCCCGGGCTACTGGGAAGCTTGATGTTACGAAGGGCAAGAAGACGGATAGATGGTCGCAGTTGCGTTGCTGCTGGATGAATGGATGGGTTTTGGCCTGAAGACTAAAATTGAAGAATGAATGACAAGAGAAGGAAGAAGAGCCAGCAGTGAGCAGTGAGTAGTGATGTTCTAGTAGTGCTAGCTTATTGTGTTTGTTGTGGAAATTCATGATTTGGCAGGTAGGAGATTATGATGATATAGAAAGTGTATTGACTGTCTTGGATGAATTACGGAATGATGAACAACATAACGACACCATTCATCCGTTGATTCGGATTCTTCTTTGCCACAGACGCGTTATGCTGCCGAAATTTGTAGTCATGACTTGTCGCATTTTTGGCCTTGTTTGTAAGAAAACCATAACTTTTTGGCTCTTGGCTGCAAAATGTCGGCCTTGTTTGTAAGAAGAACATAACTTTTAGGCTCTTTGCTGCAAAATGTTAGCCATCCACTACCCACGCCAGCGCATATTTGGGGCGGATATAGAATGTCTGGACGCGCTCGGGCGACCAGCTCCAAATGTGCGGGCTCTGCCTCTATTTTGAATGGGACGGGGGTGTCAGAGTCATACATGACGCGAGTCCGGACTATCGTAATGCCTTCCTGGGTAGCTTTCGGATTGCGGCCGGCATCCGCCATCTCCCCCGCGGCTCTCCTCGGATGTACCATGTTGAGGAGGTCAACCACAACGGCGTCGTGGTTGGGCTCCTCGCCACGTTCACTAACCCTTTCGATGCTTTCCACCTCCTCGGGCGAGCGTATTGGGTTGGTTGTGAGTTCATAGCTATCACCACCTACAATATCTTCACCGACTTCAACTCTCACGGCGACCTGCACGCTGGTGCCGGAACGCTGGATAAAACCACCGTTTCCTGCTTGACAATTTCAAGGCGGCTTTGCCGTGTACAACACTTGGAAGTATTAAATGCAAACTTTACGGAGACTGGACTATTGCTCGACTAGGACTAAGAGATGGGGAAGGAAGTAGAAAGAGGCCATACAGATATATTATTTAACATGCAGCTTCAGTCTTACTGCGAAATGACCTAAGATAAAACATCATGTACCGAAAGGAGTTATCTACATTTTTTAAGACAATTTTGCAAAGCTTTTTATATAAGGCGTCGTTACAATTATTACATAGACGAACGAAAGATCACCAAAAGAAGTTATCTACATGTATATACTGATTGCAATTCAGAATATTCAGCCGACTGGCTGGAAATTTAGGGCTAGCCGAAATGAAGCAGTCCCTCGTGGGTTGTGTCCTGCTTATAGCAAGATCTAGTGCAGCGGCAAACCCTTTGGTCATGTAGGCGCCCGTTATAGGGCATTTTGCTGATGGGCGCGTCCTGCGCACCCTGCCGCGATTTGTGCCCTGTAGGATTCGAACCTGGGACCTAGGCAATAAGGTAGCAACGCAACAACCAATTGGGATAACCCACGACATGTAACAAGTTACACTTTTTTCTCGAGATTGCGACCGGTTTTCTCATTTTTCTCTTTTTTGAATGGTTTTGTTGGTTTTTTTATTTGTCTTTATTTTCTCTGTTTCTTTTTGTTTTCTTTTTCTTTTGCAAATGCGTGAACTTTTCTCAAACTTTCCAATTTGTTTTTAAAATCGATGAACTCGTTTTCAAATTTGATGAACTTTTTTTCATATCGATTAGCTTGTTCCGAATTTGCAGATTTTCCCCAAAGTTGATGAATTTTTCCAAAATCAATGTTTTTTTTCCAAAGTTGATCAAGGTGTCGCGCCGGTGACGAAGGTGATCATGACGGTGCTTTGGAGATGGAGATCAAAAGCACAAGATGATGATGGCCATATCATATCACATATTTTGATTGCATGTGATGTTTATCTTATTATGCTTCTTATTTTGCTTAGAACGACGGTAGCATTATAAGATGATCCCTTACTAAATTTCAAGGTATAAGTGTTCTCCCTGAGTATGCACCGTTGCGAAAGTTCGTCGTGCCGAGACACCACGTGATGATCGGAATAGAACAAGGCGGTCCTTGTAGAAGGTTAAATAGCAACTTGAATATCACCGTTGTGGCTTTGCGTAGGTAAGAAGCGTTCTTGCTAGATACCCATAGCAGCCACGTAAAACATGCAACAACAAATTAGAGGACGTCTAACTTGTTTTTGCAGGGTATGTATGTGATATGATATGGCCAATGACATGATGAGATATATTTGATGTATGAGATGATCATGTTGTAATAGTTAATATCGACTTGCATGTCGATGCATACGGCAACCGGCAGGAGCCATAGGGTTGTCTTTAATTTTTGTATGACCTGCGTGTCAATCATTAAGCGCTTTGTAATGCTTTACTTTATCGCTAAACGGTAGCAATAGTAGTAAGAGCATGGTGGGCGCGCGACAACCCCGATGGCGACACGATGATGGAGATCATGATGATGGAGATCATGGTGTGGCGCCGGTGACGATGGAGATCATGCCGGTGCTTTGGAGATGGAGATCAAAAGCACGAGTTGATGGCCATATCATGTCACTTATGATTTGCATGTGATGTTAATCCTTTTATGCATCTTATTTTTCTTAGGACGACGGTAGCATTATAAGATGATCCTTCACTAAAATTTCAAGATAAAATTGTGTTCCCCCCGAGTGTGCGCCGTTGCGAAGGTTCGTCGTTTCGAAGCACCACGTGATGATCGGGTGTGATAGACTCTACGTTCGCATACAACGGGAGCAAGCCAGAGAACACGTCGGGGGCAGCCCCTGGCGCCAGCAGAGAGTACTCCTCTCGAGGCGCAAAATCTGCAGAAACATCCACACTCGGGCTAGATACAGTAGCTCCAGAGAACACGTCGTAAGCAGGTAACATAACAATCGGAAACGAACCTCCTGACTCAGAAGACGAATCCCGATAAGCACCAACCTCCAGGGTGCCCTCGCGACGCTGAACTGCGGGAGATGGCGTGACCCGAGGGGACTCCCCCCTGATACCCTCCTCCCCAGGTAGATACGCATCCAGAAGCAACGGTGCCAGCGGTGGAAGTTCCATCTCCACCGGATCGTCCAACTCGGCTCTGTGGCCCCACAAACGACTGGGGGCCGAAGCCGCCCCAAAGGACCCAAAACGAAGTGCAGACAGAGAGGTAGCTGGGGGTGCTTCCCCCTTCCCTCCGGAGCTCCCGGAGGACTGCTGAGACTGACCCGGTGTCGGTGCCTGGCCAGGCATAGCCGGCGCCCCTGCAGCCGACTCACTTCCCCCACGTGCCTCATGTTGGAAATATGCCCTAGAAGCAATAATAAAAGAGTTATTATTATATTTCCTTGTTCATGATAATCGTTTATTATCCATGCTATAATTGTATTGATTGGAAACTTAAATACATGTGTGGATAAATAGACAAACTTTGTGTCCCTAGTAAGCCTCTTCAGGACTAGCTCGTTGATCAAAGATGACCGCGGTTTCCAGGTCATAGACATGAGTTGTCATTTGATAACGGGATCACATCATTAGGAGAATGATGTGATGGACGAGACCCAAACGTTAAACATAGCTTTTGATCGTATCAGTTATCGCTATAGTTTTCTGCATGTCAAGTATAAGTTCCTATGACCATGAGATCATGTAACTCACTGACACCGTAGGAGTGCCTTGTGTGTGCCAAACGTCGCAACGTAACTAGGTGACTATAAAGGTACTCTACAGGTATCTCCGAAGGTGTCTGTTGAGTTGACATGGATCGAGACTGGGATTTGTCACTCCGTGTGACGGAGAGGTATCTCCGGGCCAACTCGGTAATACGTCATCTCGATGAGCTCAAAGTGACTAAGTAGTTAGTCACGGGATTATGTATTACGGAATGAGTAAAGAGACTTGCCGGTAACGAGATTGAACTAGGTATAGAGATACCGACGATCGAATCTCGGGCAAGTAACATACCGACGAGACAAAGGGAACTGTATACGGGATTACCTGAATCCTTGACATTGTGGTTCATCCGATGTGATCATCGAGGAACGTGTGGGAACCAATATGGGTATCCAGATCCCGCTATTGGTTATTGACCTGGGAGTGTCTCGGTCATGTCTGCATAGTTTCCGAACCCGCAGGGTCTACACACTTAAGGTTCGGTGACGCTAGGGTTGTTAGTGAGAACAGTGCATGGTAACCGAAGGTTGTTCGGAGTCCCGGATGAGATCCCGGACGTGACGAGGGTCTCCGGAATGGTCCGGGGATGAAGATTGATATATGGGATGAGAGTGAACGGAGTCCGGAATTGTTCCGGGGAACATCGGGAAGGAATCGGAGAACCGAAAGGTGTTTCGGGGGCCACGGTAAATGTTACGGGCCCTATGGGCCATAAGTGGGGAGACGCAACAGCCCACACAGGGGCTGTGCGCCCCCCCTAGGCCCCTCCACCTGCGCCTAAGGGGCTGGGCCCCCCTAGGGCAGCCGCACCCCCTAAGTCTTGGGGGGCAAGGCGCCTGGGGGGGGAACCCTAACCCTGGCCGCAGCCCCCCCCCCTTGGCCGCCACCACATCTGGCCTTGGCCGCCGCCCCCTAGGGGGAACCCTAGGGGCGCCCCCTCCCCTCTCTCCCCCCTATATAAAGAGAGGCAGAGGGAGGGCAGCAACACAAGTTCGTGCCTCGGCGCTGCCCTCTCTCTCCCACGAATATCTTCGTCTAGTTTGCAGTGCTTGGCGAAGCCCTGCTGGAATTCCTCCACCACCATCTCCACCACGCCGTCGTGCTGCTGGGTTTCTCCGTCAACTTCTCCTTCCCCCTTGCTGGATCAAGAAGGAGGAGACGTCCCCGAGCTGCACGTGTGTTGAACGCGGAGGCACCGTCCGTTCGGTGCTGGGATCTTCGGCGATTTGAATCGCGGCGAGTACGACTCCATCAACCGCGTTCTTGAACGCTTCCGCTTAGCGATCTACAAGGGTATGTGGATCCGACTCTCCCCTCGTAGATGCATCTCCTAGATTGATCTTGGTGAGCGTAGGAAAAATTTTGTTTCCCATGCAACGTTCCCCAATACCTCATCCCCATCAGTCATATCAGTGTCCACATTCCCATCAGTAGCCTGAGCTAGAACAGAACTCTCAAGCTCAATCTCGATCTCCAACTCGTACATCAGACCAGCATAGTACCATCTCACAAAAAAAGGAACCAACTCAATATCCAGAACGCTCACCAACAAGCGAGCAATGCCATTAGCTCGCGAGAAAGGCATGTCGACCTTCTCAGTTTTACCAATAAGCGAGCCAATACTCCAGGTAGTCCGAGCACTCAGAAGGGCCTTCGGGGGCACCCCAAGAAAACGAACCCAAATCTGCGGGAGGGCCTTCCCCTGAGGCTCCGGGTTCTTCCACGGAGCAAACTCAATGATACAGCTAGTAGTTGCCGCCCGACACATACCATACTTAAGCGCGTGATTCAGATCATCAAGGGAGGGGAACCCCACCTTATATGATTGCCCCTCAAGCTTGACCAGCTTCCACTGAAAGTTACCTGGCATCAACTCACTGAGCGTATGCACAATCAAACTTGCGGTGATGTCATCCACAACCACGATGATTCCGTTTTTACTCAAAATTCCAGTGCCTTCACTCGAATGAATGTTTTGTACCCAGGCATGACGAAATTGTGAGTGGCTTCACCCGTGTAGATATTGCATGCCCAGTAACAATGAAATTCCATGTGACTTAACTTGAACAGATGTTCCTTGCTCAGGCGCAACCTCTGTAATCTTTATATACAAACAAATACTATGTAATATGTGTGAAAAATTCATGCTTACACGAGTATTTTTGCATATTATGATAAAGTGCAATTTCGGTACAAAGTTTTGCGCAAGTTTGTTTTTATTTCCTTTCTTGTTAAAGGAAATACATTATTTCAGTTGCTATGTGTAAATTATAGTGGAATGTGAAAAATGTACTATTATATGCTTATTCTTTGCATATTTCAAAAAGTGCAATTTCAATGCAAATCGTGTGCAAGTTTGGAAAGTTTTTTATTTTTTATTTTCTTTCTTCTTAAAGGAGGTTTCATTCTATTTTTTTTTTAAATTACATTACTTTGATTTTGTTCAACTCATCAACTCATGCTCAGCTCATCTACACGCTTGTAGTACAACTCAACACATTTAAACTTACTTATGAAACAGTGTGCGATTGGTGCATGGCACGAATTATTTCAGGCACGAAACTTTACTTGATTAGTTGGTGAAACGAGCAGCAGGCACTGGCAATCGGCTACGAGTCTACGATCCAAGGAAACCTAGCTAGTACATGAATCGAGTGAGGCTGGTCATAATGGGGTGGAACTTAGGAGTAACATCACATATTTCAATACAACGTTGCTTATGTGGCACATATTTAATGAAGAGTGAGGTGCTTGTGGTAACTAGCTAAGTTACCGGAACATCACACACTTCAAGAAACAATGAGTCTATAAGCTAATAAATGCATCATTGCATGACACTACCTACATGTTCCTACCCACTGTGGAGGTAGTAACATAGTCTAGATAAGTGTGTATGTTACTACCTTATGTTCCCGTCCATTGTGACCAACCTGAAACAAGTTGTGGTCAGTCAACTGGCCTAAATATTGTTTTCAATCGACAGTCCACTAGCTAGTTGGACTGTCCTCGTTGGTGGTGGCTGCAAAGGCGCGCGAGAGGTCCGCCTTCAAGATGGGGGACCGAGCCTCGAGCATCCACCGGTGCGCGGACAACCTCTCTCCGGCGACCAGTATCCTAACGTCCGGTCTCTCCTTCTTCCAGATGGCTTCCACAAATTGCCGGTGCAAGTGTACGTCGAATGGCGGTTGCGGCGGCCCAACCGTGGGTTCCGGCGCCGTGGCGACCTCGGTGCACTCCTCGGTGACCACGGCGAGATCGTACAAGATAGTCAGGCAGTCGTCCTTGAGATGCTTCTGCTTGTCGAGATCCTCGTGGCTGATGAAGTCCCTCCAACCTCGTGACAGACAGCCAAGGCCGACCGGCATGGTTCGGGTGTAGGATGACATCCCGGCCTGGTCGAGTATGCTTGCCTCAGCCTTTGTCGTGGTATTATTGCCGTCCCATGAACGACGGCCGGCATGCTCGAGGAAGAGGGAGATGTGGGAGCCCTCGTGCTCCTTCCCGTTACCGTTTGGATAGCATAAAAGACGCCAGTCGTGGCCGCCGACACTGAACGTGTCTGATCTCATCGAATTACGCTTGTTCATCATCTTGCTGACTTGCGTGTACCCGTCAATTCGGAGCACGTAGGAGCCGGTCGACTGCCTCACGGCGACGGTTGAAGCGGACAGCTGCTGCCGGCCAGCGCCACGAAGGGCGGACAGGAGAGCGGACATGGACATGGACATGGTGGTGATGACGATGGGGCAGGGGCCGGTGGAGGAAGCAGATGACAGCGGCTGCAGGCTTGCAAATGGCGAATGCAGCTGGTACGATTTTACTATGTAAATGTGCGGGAAATCAGGAGGTGTGTGCACTGTGTGGCTTGTGTTATATGGCCATATCGTTTTTGCAGAGATTGTGTTGGAATGGGATATGCAGCAGATCGCACTTGCAGATAGGATAGGAACTGTGTTAAAATGGGGACCAAACTATATGCGGCTTTGATACATGTATAACCGGAATATAGCCATGAGCCCATGACTTGGGCTACAATTAATCTCAGAGATTTTTTTTAAAGGGAAAGCCAGGATGGCAAAGTTTATTACTATCAGCCAAACGTGCCGTGGAGCGTGCGTGGACCTCTCAACAGAATTCACATAATGGATATATCCTTTTATAACGACTGCTGGTTTGAAATGATATGGTAAAGAAAAGATTTACTTTTGTTCCCCAAGTAATGGTGGATTGTCCCCGCAAAGATAAGTAATGGTGGATTATTTTTTCCATATGAAATCTGAAAGCGACTGCTGCTTCGTTAGTTGACCTTGGAATTTTTTATACACTCAGCCTCCATCGTTACATGTTCCATGTAAAATAATTGGCATTTTTGGGATTTATTTGATATATTTAGGTCATTTAGTCAATTTATAGACATTAGAGAATGTAGTCAAAAAATGAAGTACAAGTGCATGAAAAACTTGGTAAATTAGGTTGAAAATCATTTTTTATTCTGGAGTGTATGTTTAGGCTTTCAATAAGAAAAGAAGAGGAATTCCAAAGATCAGGAGGCCAAGACTCGACCCCGAACGTGGAGCTTATTTGTTTGTTAATTCTGATTTTTTTTAACGAAGCTTAAAAGCATAATTCCTGGCATGCTGTCATTATATGATCTCAAGAGGTTGTGGTAAACATTTGAGAAGGTTCCGCGAAAAATTTGACATACACTGCTTAGAAAATAACCATCTTGGACGTGAAATCTAGGTTTTGGGCTGAAACGGCATAGGTTTGAAGGCGAAGCGACAAGTTCTTCGTCGGTTGACCTTGATTTCTTGTATACACTCAACACACACCATACATGTTTTATATCAAAATTTGGTAATTGTCGGGATTCGTTTACTAGTGAATTTTATTTTATTTTCGACTACAAGTGCATGAAAATATTGTTGCAATTGTACGAGCTTAATAAATTAAACCTTACCCAACAAGCTAAAGGATAAAAACATAAGCTTAGTGAAAAACTGAAACAAAGAACATCAACACTTCATTTTATTTACACATGTCAAAAAGAACAAAAAAAAACTAAGAAATCCATGAATTGATGACATGGTGTTTGGTCAGGGAATCTCCAAGTTGATCCCCAAAATGGACACACTATTGTCGGCGGACATGGATGTGTGAGCCGACCATTCAACCACATCCAGCGTCTACCAAGGTCGGCCAATTTAAATTTCAAATGCATAGCTCCCGATCTCAACCAAAATAAGGCCGATGTTCACAACTTTTACATGTCCGCTCAAAAAAGTATCTAAGTCCCGACAGTCCGTGCGAAAAAA
>LR738715.1:834731274-834741668 GCA_902687465.1 Secale cereale | reverse complement strand
CCCCCAAATCTAGGAAGGAGTAAATGAACAATTTTATGGTGAACTAGACCATGATGGCGCGCGTTGCCGCGCCCGTCCATTTTTACAATAGTACGGCAGTGAATTTAGAAATATATGTTGACAAATGTATGTCATTATGTGTTAATCAAAACTAACCACAAATCTAAAGTCGAAAGGTAACTTTTCTTTTAGCCAATCACCATGATGGGCATATACCCTCTTGATTTCAGAACGATAAAATGGCACGCCAGCTATACTCGTTAGTTAACTACAAAAATCTAATGCATCGTCTTGTCGACAATCTTTTTCCGAAGATCCAAAACTTATGGTTACTTCACAATCTCTCTAATTCACATCGTCGAGAAAATTTCTGGAAACAAAATAGCTTAACAACATAGAAGAACATAGCAATGATGGTGATATAAGCAGCATGCTGTAATTTTTGCTATGCATTGTTGCACACATTTGTTGCAGACGTGTATGGCATTTTGTTAAAATTAGATATTATACATAGATGAGTGCACAAAGGAAAACTAAATAACAGAAATGGAAGTATTAACATTACTGAATAGACAAATGTGTGGATTTATATATAATCCTGAGAGCATATATCATATATCAGGAGAGGCTTTAATAGAGTAACAGTTATATGATCAGTTCACCTTTCAAGTTAGAAAACAATGCAATGTATCCCTGAATATTGACTCGAATTTTCTTAAATGTGAAAAATATGTGGATAATTGCAATACATTACACTAACTGTGAGCATATATATATACATATAGTCCATCTAAGAAGACAGGGGCTTTTATGCCTGTCTCAAATATGCGGATCATTGTGAAATCCACCTGCATGGGCGAGTTCGTTAGGGAATATATATAGCACAAGAGAATGTGAAAACAATTTTAATTTAATTTAATGCGATCCCAATTTTAGATGCTAATACACTACAAACACTATAAGTTGATTATTCAGACATTCACAATGAAAAGAACAAATCAGGCAAAATAAGGTAAGTGTGCATCATCTTAGGAACATATCAATCTGTAGTAACATTACCATGTGAATATGCTTACGATATTTGTCCCAATAATAAATCATATGGGTCTAGATAAACATATTGATATTTTAACTCTTCAGTAATCAATGTTCGTGCGGGAAGACCTAAAGATCTCATAGAAAACTTTTGTTCCTTGTTGTAGAGGACATCAATGGTGGAATACTATGAAACAAAGACTTGTTATACTCCTAAAAAAGTATGTAGTAACCAAAGGGACCATAATGAGACAATTATTTCTTATATATAGCAAATATATTCAATGATTTCGATTGTTTATTTGGGTTGTTCATTGTTGCTTGATTCAACTATCTCATAAAATCTAGATGTTGTTTTTACTCTTCATAACTAATAAAAACAAACACCATCTGTGACAAATTTAATCGAAATGATAGAATCAGCGTGTCATGCCTAATTTGTGGTATCAATTTGTGAGGATAAAACAAGAGATTGCTGCCCCTAACTAATTACATCTTGATCAAGAAATTTCTGCAGCATAAATCCTAGTGTGGATCAATATTATCACATAGAATAAATCTATGCAGGGACGACTACACAAACAATTTCTTGCCCATTGTCATTGTCGTCGGGCATCGATGGCCGGGCTCGCCCATCGATGTGATATAGCAAACATATACACGGAATTGTATGTTGATATGTATCAAATTAGCAACCAATGCATCAAAACCAACATGTGCTGACTTTTTTGCTACTTCTCAGCTTCCTCTCAGTTTCAATCTTAAATTTACCAGGTACCTATATATGGATACATAATAAGTGAAAAAACTTTGTAAGTTTAATAATCTGATAACTTACTGACAGAAGTAATCATCTATATTTCGTAGTCTAACTTTCAGCAGGGAAAGCTTCAATAAATCGATTGACATCAAATTGCAGGAAAATAACATTGTAGGCTGAGATTTGTAACTCAGATTTGTGCGCTGCGCAATTTTCTTAATGAGTGGCAGGATAAAGAATATGTCAGCATGCTAAAATCATTATAATTACATATTCAGGCAGCATGGTTGACACTAAGTCAACAATTCATCTTCCCCCGCCTCAAAGTGTTCCATCCTTCCTAGTTCCTACCTACACCCTTTCTCCAATTCTCCATCGAGTTATAATTTTTTATTGACGCTATTCTTTGTACCCTGAAAATTAAAGCAGGTTCTCTGGATCCATTGACTGGACTTTGGTTTCACTGCGTTGGCTTATTTGTCTGAATTGGAAGTTTAGTGAAAGTGATCTGATAAGCACAATATTTTCATATCCAGAATGTCACGTGGAGGCATCAGCGCCTTGAACAATATTCATATTTCGTTTGGGCATTTTGAACTTGCTAACTAACCTACTACATAGCTCAAGAACAACAGGCGGTACTGCAATCATTTCAATCAATCATATAGAGTGGCCTCATATTATATGAATAAAAGGGTAAATACACACAGATAGTAAGATGGGGCACAAGTTAAACGAGGCGGCATGCTAAAACCAATAGAATTACATATTCAGGCAGCATGGTTGACACTAAGTCAACAATTCATCTTCCCCCGCCTTGAAGTGTTCCATCCTTCCTAGTTCCTACCTACACCCTTTCTCCAATTCTGCATCGAGTTATAATTTTTTTTATTGACGCTATTCTTTGTACCCTGAAAATTAAAGCAGGTTCTCTGGATCCATTGACTGGACTTTGGTTTCACTGCATTGACTTATTTGTCTGAATTGGAAGTTTAGTGAAAGTGATCTGATAAGCACAATATTTTCATATCCAGAATGTCACGTGGAGGCATCAGCGCCTTGAACAATATTCCTATTTCGTTTGGGCATTTTGATCTTGGTAACTAACCTACTACATAGCTCAAGAACAACAGGCGGTACTGCAATCATTTCAATCAATCATAGAGAGTGGCCTCATATTATATGAATAAAAGGGTAAATACACACAGATAGTAAGATGAGGCACAAGTTAAACGAGGTATAACAACATAAGAGCACACTGATATTAAACTGTCCATCGATCACTAGATATTGGCAGATTTAGCTCCAAGAAAGAACATAATCCGTCCTTCTAGAGAACCTGCAATCATTTTGAATTATTAGCAAAAGAAGACATCCGTAAAAGGGGAAGCAGATTGCAAAAACTCTGATGATTACCTGCAGTGCACTGTGCTCTTGGTCAAAGAATAATGCGAGCAACAAGGGATAATCAGTAGATGTCTCTAAACTATTATAGTAACAATTCGAACAAAAACATTCACAATTAAATCAGTGCATCGATCACATTACAAATGGGTAATGCCTAAACCGTTTAATCCAGTATAATGAGCGAACCTAACAGAACGAACGTGAATTGTTGTGAGGAGAAAGAACAACATCATGGGCCATGATAGCCGAAACATAATGCCTAAACTGTTCCTGAAAATAAATGAAGAATTGGGGAAGTGGGGGTGTAGGAAAGAGGGGAATAGGAATAAATCAGAAACCTTCACCACTCCCGGCCCGAGAATCGTTTGTGGAAGGAGCAGCGGAAAGGTTAGGATTATATGGGCGAGCTTGAATTGAAAAGAATATGAATGGACAAACGAAACTTACCTGCTTTTAATGGCCGTTAACCACTCAATCAATCGCTGGCAATGGAACGCCAATCGACACCCCGTTGCGCCGTGCAAGTGCAATTGAGCCTAGACAACCGAGCGAACCCCGTGTCGTCACCCGACCAAGCCATTCTTCGCGTTGGCCAGAATCCAGCGCGGTGGCCATGGGAGTCATCCCTCCCGCGTGGATCGGATCAGAACCCAAGAGGGTTGCGATAGCCACGTGATACAAGCCCATTAAACCCGATTTAACGATAGATGCCCAAAAAAGTCACCGGAGCAGCGGCCTGGAATGGTTGGGGCACAATTGCAGTGAACGAGGCGAGCGTACGTGCGATCCAGGGCCAATCCAAGGGGAAAAATGACAAAAAGTGACGATCAGATGGCTGTGCATGTTGATGGACTGGGAGGGCTTGGAAGTTGCTCAGTTATAATGATTTTAAATATAGTTTGTGCAATCATGATTTTTGAGAAAGACTTGACATTTATGCAAATGAGTCATGAAACCCTATTTTGCGACCCGCCGATGAACTTTTTATTTTTATATGCAAACTTGTTGAACGCCTATACATTTGGATTAGTAAGGATGGTTGTGTGCATCCCAAATCATAATGATGAAGAGGCCAGGGTTAATCCCCTTTATGATTTCAAACAAATCACCAAGCATCGCAAGAATGAAAGATGCTTTCAACCAAAAGCATAAAATGCAAAAGAACACGATCAAGAACTTAAAAGGATGGGTATATCCCAGTTTTATATTAAAGGGTTTTTATCATTTATGCCACCGGTTGTGTCTCACTACTCAGTTTTGCCATTAGAAGTTGCAACTACTCAAAAATGCCATCGACCCGTGAGATGCTTGCTCAAAAATGCTATAGATATCTCGAAAATGTCATCGTTCTGTTAGATGTTTGCTCAAAATGCCATTAGACATTGTTATTTTCACGTCAAACTCGTTGACCATGTTATATGACAAAAATAAGCCTAGACCCACATGTTAGTTCTCTCTATCTCACAATGATAAGTGTGGCCCCACTTGTCAGGAGTAACCAAGTGAATAATTTTACAGGAAAATAAGAACGTTGTTGGGATCAAGTCGGCCCCACACTTTATTGTAGTGGGATAGAGGGAGAGATGGCATGTTGGTCCATAGGTATTTATGTCATTATAACATGTCAAAAGAGATTTGAGATCACAATAATGGTGTCTAGTGGCATTTTTGAGCATGTGTGTAATGAAGTGATGGCATTTTGGAGCAGTTGAAATTCATAGTGGCAAAATTGAGTAGTGGGATACAATCGGTGGCATAAATGATAAAACCCCACTATATTAAAAAGTGATGGAACCCGGTGGTTTGCTGACAAATTTGACCTCAACTACGGTGCTCTGTTTTCTCTATAGAAGTACAGAAGTTACACAAATAACACACGACGAAACAGACTTCTAACAACACTACTCCCCTTCGTCCCATAATATCAAAGTCATTTGACACTACACTAGTGTCAAAAATGCACTTCTGTTATGAGACGGAGAGAGAGTTATATTAGTAATAATCAAAAACAATGATTCACACAAGCAAACGATACTAGCTACTCGGTCGTACGATATAGGCTGACGAGGGTGACGTCGCACCGGAGGGTGAGGCAGTCGTCCTTGACATGCTTCACCAGTGGTGCCTCGAGACCATCCCGGAATTTCACGGTGTAGTTTGTCCACCAATCGGCGGAGGTGTCCCTGGGCTTCTTGGAGGCAATCTGCTTTGGTTCTGGGTCCCCTTGCAGCTGCCCGTGGGTGATGAAGTCGTTCCAACCCCAGGTGTCGCCACACTTCCTGAAGCGGTACTCCTCTCTGGTTTTGCTCTAGGTGGGGTTGGAGTGCTTGTCGGGCAGTATGCTCATATGGATCTTTACAATGGGTGTGATGTCCCTTACGCTGAGATACTCGAGGAAGATGGAGCCGAAGCACGCGTACTTCTCGCTGGAGCCGTTTGGGCAGCACAGGATGCGGAATCTATAGTCGCCGACGTAGAAGTCGTAGGATGTCGTGTCCTGTCCTGCCTGACGCCAAAATCCTCTTGACGTTTGTGTAGTCCTTGCTCCGGAAGGAACACGCAGGAGCCTGTCGCACAAGAAACCCGTATATATCGAGCCCGTTTGAAATAAGTGAGCCGATGAGCTCTCGCGCGCGTCTACCACATCACATGGTTGCCGCATGCCAGTGTGCCCTGCATATTGCTTCCGCAACCTTATTCCGACATACAGAAATAGCTTCGCCGTGCATCCTCTTCTTGCACTGCACCTCGCACGACTTCACATCACTCACCTTGCCTACTCCACGGCCGCTAGACACTAGTCTAGGAAAGGTTGTTGATGTCTCCTCCCTCCATGCGTGTCGCTACTGGTGCAAAGGAGTCGGTCGGGAAACCCACGACCAGGCAAGGCTCCCGATGTCGCGTGCTGCTTGCCATCGGCCAGGTTGCTTGTCATTGTTGCACCATCTAACCACCACACGCTAGACAGCCAATGCAGGTGGTACCATTGCAGGTGCCCCCGTGTTTTGAGCCGCTATAGGCGAGACCGCGTATCTTGTGCCCTGGGATGCTCAGCAGTGGTCGGCGACCCACTAGCCGGCCGTCAACGAGATGAGGCGTAGACGTGCGTGGCCAACAATAACGCGAGTCGGCTCCTGATGCCGCGTGCTGCAAGCCATCGACTAGGCTGCTTGTCGGTGGTGCGCCATTGAACTACCACACACAAGGCTGCCAACGCTTGTGTTGTTGCAGCTGCCACCCCGTGATGTGAGCCGCAACGGGGGAGGCCGCGTAGCTCGAGCAATAGGGTGGTCGGCTGCGACCGGTGACCCGCATGTCAAACTGCAACTGGATGAGGCGTGGACACGCGTGGTGGGCGATGCTGCGAACCGGCCGGTGATGGGACGCACTTGGCCAATCCATGCTTCAAATGGGTCGGCCGAGAGTATTGTCCTTTTACCAAGGGGTAAACAGGAACAATTATTTTGGTGGATGGATTTGGATAGTCATGATTTATGAGAAAGACTTGGACATTTATGTGAATGGGTCATGAAATACTATTTTGCGACCATCCGTTGTCCGTCTTATTTTATATTTTATATGCAAACTTCTTGAACGCCTAGACTTTTTGATTGGTACTCTCTCCGAGTCTAAGTATAAGTCTTTTTAGAGATTTCAACACAAACTACATACGGATGTATATAGACATATTTTAGCGTGTAGATTCACTCATTTTGCTACATATGTAGTTCCTTATTGGAATCTAAAAGGACTTATATTTAGGAAAAGAGGGAGTATTGTGGATTACAATCACAATGATGCAGAGACCTTGTTTAATCCCCTTTTCAATTTTTCAATCAAATCACCAAGGCAACACAAGAATGGATGATGCTTTCAGCTAAAAATAAAATCCGAAAGAAATCGAGAACATAAAATCCAAAAAGATGGAACCCGGTGGTTTTCTGTCAAATTTGACCTCAACTGTGGTGCTCTTTTTTCTCTAAGTACTACAGTTCCACAAATAACACACGATGGAGGGACTCATAACAACACTATTATATTGATAATAATAAATAAAAAATGAGTCACACGAGCAAACAATAGTAGCTAATCGGTGGTACAATATAGGCCGATGAAGGTGACGTCACAGCGGAGGGTGAGGGAGTCGTTCTTGACATGCTTCACCGGTGGTGCCTCCAGACCGTCCTGGAATTTGACGATTAAGTTTGTCCACCAGTCGGCGGAAGTGTCCTTGGGCTTCTTGGAGGCAATCTGTTTTGGTTCTGGGTCCCCTTGCAGCTGCCCGTGGGTGATGAAGTCGTTCCAGCCCCCGGTGTCGCCGCACTTCTTGAAGCGGTACTCTTCTCTGGATAAACTGTACGTGGCGTTGGAGTACTTGCCGGGCAGTATGCTCATTTGGACCTTCGCAATGGACGTGATGTCCCTGATGCTGAGATACTCAAGGATGACGGAGACGTAGCCCGAGTACTTGTTGATGGACACGTTTGGGTAGCACTGGATGTGAAATCTATAGTCGCCAATGTAGAAGTCCTCTGATGTCGTGTCCTGCCCCATGGCCAAAATCCTCTTGACATCGGCATGGCTGACCAACTGCTAGGACTAGACTGTCAGAACATGGCGATGCTCACCAATGGTGGTTCTGAAGAAGTGAACCAGGTGCCTGAACCTGTGGTTGATGGAGCTGCTACTCAAGGTGCTTCTGCCACAAGTCTACTTGACTGCCAACTCACACTAGGTAAAGATGATTGCCTTGGCCAAAATGGTTCTAAGCAAAAGAGCCTAAAGTGGTATACACAGACTATACTAGAAAGTACTATCTCGTTGATTTTCCTGCTTTGTTTTGTGACTGATGAACATGCAGAGATGGTTTTACATGACGGGATGAGCTCGTGGATTTGGGATCCCATAAAAAAAAGGGGGATGACTGAAATTGAGGGATCTATTCGGACCGGGCAACACCCTCTATCCCGCAAACCGGCTGTTATTTTGTCGGATGGCCCGGTTTGTGGAATCTGCTAGAGATGCTCTAAGGGCATTTCTAACACCGTCCCTAAAGCCGGATGGCCCGGTTTGCCGGATCTGCTAGAGATGCTCTAAGGGCATTTCTAACACCGTTCCTAAAACCGGATGGCCCGGTTTGCGGGATCTGCTACAAATGCTCTAAGGGCATTTTCAACACCATCCCTAAAATCGGACTTGGCCACAGGACTCGGCCATCCTACCAATATACTCCCTCCGGTCCTTTTTACTCTGCACATTGGATTTGCCGAAAGTCAAACTTTGCTAAGTTTGACCAAATTTATATTGAAAATTATTAGCATCTATAATATCTAATAAATGCAATATGAAAATATATTCCAAGATGGATCTAATGATATTGGTGTTGTTATGTGAATGTTAATAATTTTTTGTATAAACTTGGTCAAAGTGGAATGAGGTTGACTTCAGACAAACCTAATATGCAGAGTATAAAGGACCGGAGGGAGTATCTCAAATACCCGCCAAATAGCCTTCCGCCAACTACATGATTTTCTTTAAAGAAAACGATGTGATTAATTAGTAGCTTTTTGTTTGGTGCTTCTAACATTGCTTCCGCCAAATCTAGTAGCCAGATAGCCAAATCTTGTAACATTTAAAGAAAACTTGAAGAAAAGAAATAGTGATCGGCTATCCTGCTATTTTTTCCGCCTTCGACTTTGTGTGGCTTTATCATCACGACTACTACATAGACTACGACTATGGTGACCACAACTACATCATGATCGACTAAGATGGGTATACTGAAGTTTTCTTTTGTCCAAAAAAGATGGAACCCGGTGGTTTTCTGACAAATTTGACCTTAAATGATGTGCTCTTTTTTCTCTATACTAGTCAATGTGTATGTGCAATGCACGTTAATTTTGAAGTATATTAAGGGCCAGTTCTTTTGCTAGCTTTTTTGGGCTTCCAGAATAAGCTGCCCCCAACCCAGCTTATTCTAGAAGCTCAATTAATTTTTTTTTAGAAGCCTACTAATGAAGTCTTAACTACCAGGCTTATAAAAAAATAATTTGGTTTGGGCTTCTAAAATAAGCTGGGTAGGGGTAGCTTATTTCAGCTTATTCTAGAAGCTAGCAAAAGAACTGGCCCTAAATGCATGCGGATATTAAGTAGGATATTATTTACGTGTTATTATGTAATTAACACTATATTTGACATGAAATTAACTGCATGCTAAACGTGTTGAGCGTTCGACATTGATGCAGTCTAGGTCATTGGATTGACATGATTTGATGGTCGAGATTAATAGGATCTGCCCCTTTGGGTCTTTTTATATTGATATAGATATAGATAAGTACTACTATCTCCGTCCCAAAATTCTTGTCTTGGATTTGTCTAGATAGGATAGTATCTAACACTAAAACGGGACTAGATACATTCGTATTTAGACAAATCGAAGACAAGAATTTTGGGACGGAGGGAGTAGAAGTTGCACAAATAACACAAGACGGAGGGACTCCTAGCAACACTATTGAATAATAATAAAAGAAAACAATGGGTCACAGAAGCAAACAATACTAGCTAATTGGTCGTACGATATAGGCCGATCACCGTGACGCCGCAGCGGAGGGTGAGACAGTCGTTCTTGACAGTGCCCCTTCTGCAGTCAAGACGAAACCATCGACCACCTGCTCTTTACCTGTAGGCGGCTTGCCCCTCTCTGGGCCGAGCTCAGCAGCCTATGCCACTATCCTCAGGGGCTACTTCAGGCCTGGAACGGTGACTTGAACAATAAAACCAGGTCCACTGTTATACTGGCCACCCTCTGGAATATTTGGAAAAGACGCAACGCCAAGGTGTTCCGGAACGAACACCAACAGCTTCACCAAGTTGCCAGCTCCGCTGCAGATGACCTTCGCCTCTGGTCCTACAGATGCAAGAACACTCAGAAGCAAATCAGTCTTCGGGACTGGGGCTCCATGTTGTTTCACCTTGCTGGGAGATTATAGACCCCCAGCTCATGTGTAGTCTTCCTAATCTTCCCTCACTCCCCCCCACTCAAACCCCCTTGTATTTCTTCCCCTTGTACTTGTAATGTTGGTTTTGGCAATAAAGTTCAGGCAGGCGTAAGCCCGCCGTTGACGAGTAAAAAAAAAAATAAGATGCACACCTCAAAAGAGAGCAGAACATTAGCCCGGAGAGAAACAACATC
>LR738715.1:834695231-834731264 GCA_902687465.1 Secale cereale | reverse complement strand
TACTTGTAATGTTGGTTTTGGCAATAAAGTTCAGGCAGGCGTAAGCCCGCCGTTGACGAGTAAAAAAAAAAAAAAAAGTCGTTCTTGACATGATTCATCGGTGGCGCCTCGAGGTCGTCCTGGACTTTGACGAAGAAGTTTGTCCACCAGTCGGCGAAAGTGTCCTTGGGCTTCTTGGAGGACATTTTCTTTGGTTCTGGGTCCCCTCGCAGCTGCTCGTGGCTGATGAAGTTGTTCCAGCCCCAGGTGTCACCGCACTTCTTGAAGCGGTACTCCTCTCTGGTTAAACTGTACGTGGCCTTCTTGTACTTGCCGGGCAGTATGCTCATTTTGACCTTTGCAATGGGGTTGATGTCCCTGACGCTGTGATACTCGAGGAAGACGGAGGGGTAGCCCGCGTAGTTCTCGCTGGACCCGTTTGGGCAGCACAGGACGTGAAATCTATAGTCGCCGGCGTAGAAGTCGTCTGATGTCGTGTCCTGCCCCAAGCCCAAAATCCTCTTGACGTCCGTGTAGTCCTTGATCTGGAACACGCAGGCGCCGCTCGCCCTCGTGGCAGGGCCGAGCCGGCAAAATTAGAGGCCCCGTGCAAAACTCTAAAATGGTCCCTATCTTGCAATACTAAACACCTAATAGATGAAAAGAATAAATCAACTTCAAGATTTTAGAATGACAAAATTGCGGGCAGAAAGCAAAACTCAAAGTCAAGGGATCACAGGATGGAAAGATGCTTAAAATTCCGAGATCGAAAGATGGCCTGAACTTTCCTTGTCTTCAGAGTCAGATGAATTAGGTCCTCCCTGCCGGCTGCTGTTCGATCGGTCATGCCCTCCTGTGTTCCGTCTCCTGACTCTTCAAAAGGATCTACCACCTTGGATTGGAACTGAAGTACTAATTACTGAACCGCTCGACCATGGATTCAACACCAAGGAAAGAGGACTGGAGGACAGTCAGTAGCCCTAACCTGCCGCGTCGAGCGATGGCCTCCAGCGCAAGACGAAGGAACCTCTCGTTGCTTCCCTCATCTCGATTGGGGCCAGATCAGGGCTTCATCACGCGGGGCAGACAAAGGCTACAGAGGCCTGTATCGAAGACTAAATCACTTAAAAAAATTGGGGCCCTTGAAAACGGGGGGCCCTGTGCGGACGCACAGGTCGCACCCCTTGGGCTCGGGCCTGCCTCGCGGCGATGGTTGAAGTGTAGAGCTGCCGCCGGCTGGCGCCACGTAGGACGGACAGGGCGGCGGTGGAAGTGGAAGTGGAGAGCTGCCAGCGTGCGCCGCGCAGAGCGGACAGGACAGCGGTGGAAGTGGAGAGCTGCCGGCCGGCGCCGCGCAGGGCGGACACAACGGACATGAGATGACCAACGGGGCTTGTCCTTGCATCAGACGCAATGTGCTGCAAATCAGGAGGCACAATCGAGGAGATAGGTATGCAACAGATCTCGGACTGTAACGTGTAAACCCTGGACACATGCACGAATATAATCCTGACTTGGCTAAGGCTGTCAAGCATCATTTTTTTTTTGCGGGGGGTCAAACATCATATTTTATGTGCACGCCTCAGGAGATTTGCAACACCGACCCATTGTAAACGCAGATTTTTTTTGTCCATTCGTTTGCTGTTCCTGCGTTGCTCTCGAAATCTGTAACCCCTTAAAGATCGGGAACATGCAGCCAATGCCATGCAGGAAAGGCAGAATGAGGCTCCGCTACTTCACTAGTAGATAAAGGGGATTTAGCCCCGGTTCATTTGGCCTTTTAGCCCCGGTTCTGGAACCGGGGCAACAGGGTCGGTACTAATGCTCTGACCCTTTAGTCCCGGTTCAATCCAGAACCGGGGCAAAAGGGTGTCCACGTGGCCTGTGCACCGAGTCCAGGCAGGAGGGGCTTTAGTCCCGGTTGGTGGTACCAACCGGGACCAAAAGGCATGCACGTGTCAGCATTTCTGTAGCTGTGGTTTTTGTTTTTTTTTTTTGAAAGGGGGGGGGGGGTTTTAGGTTTTGGGGGTTAATTTAGGTGTTTGATATATTGTGTTAGCTAGCTAATTAATAGAGAGAAGTGTTCTCTCTTATGTCCGTGCTTTTGGTCGACGCTACATACTACACATACGTATATATATGGACTAGAGTCACGCTAGCTAGCTAGCTAGCTGCTAGCTATACTAAGCAAACGAAGGAACAGAAGATCTCGTATATATAATCAACATATATATATATGCATACAGAGAGAAGTAATAATATCGACCACCTCTCCTTCTCCGAGAGATTGGTCGAACAACAAGTTCTCGTATATCTATCGATCCGACACTACCGGGAACATATATACAATAATTATCTCTTACAAAAATAATCTCCTAACACATGGATGCAGGGTCCACATAGTATTCTCCGTCTTCAGCGATCACGTGTTCAAGGAAGAATGCCGCCAATTCCTCTTGAATTGCTCGCAGACGATCTGGTGTTAGGAGTTCATCCCGCATCCGAAACATCTAATTTGAAGTAGGGGGTCAATACATGAAATGATGCATGCTATAAATTTGTGAATATTATTGATTGCTTACGCACTTTAAATTGTTCATCAGTGTAGCCCCGCTCACAGGTCGTGTGGCGGATGGACTCGCAAATGTAGTATCCACAATAATCATTCCCGGGTTCCTGCCACAACCACTTTACAAGAAATAGAGCTCAATCAAACTGATAAGCAAGAATATGCCAAATTGGTATTGATGAAACTAGCTAGCGCTTGAATCAAGATATAGGAGATGCACGCGCGGAACATGCTACTATATAGTACTTACTTTCGGGTATCTAAATTGTAGCTTCTTCGGCAGTCCCGGAGCTTTTTTGATGAATGTTTTCCAAGCCCTGCCAGACAAAGGAAACAATTAGTTGATATATATGCATGGTGGATAATATTGATCGATTTAACTTACCTGGCTAGCATTTGAGTCATGTCCGCATACTCCTCGGGATCTTTACGTTTAGAGTCGAAGACAGTTACTATTCCCTTCTCAAGCTTAATCTCTAAGAGAATATAGTGGAAGCTGCGCACGAATGCATGAGATCATTACATCACTATAAACTTGACTGATATATATAAGGGAAACCAAATATGCACAAGACATTAACACTCACTTGAAGTTGTAAGGAAAGAGTATTATATCTTTGTTTTCATTTACCACCAACGATCGTAGCAAGTTGGTCTCGGTATCGCCGGGACGCAATTTAACCTCGGTTGCATCTATGAGGTATGTGTTAATAAACCCAATATCACCTACTTGTCTTTTCTTCAATTCGACGATCTTCAATCTGCATAATATAGTGAGGATAATTATAAATACATGCAATGAAGATCAGCTATATAGAGAGACTTAATGACAGAAGTAGTACTACTTACAGACAGTAGCAGGTGATCGTTGTTTTATCGAGGGCCAATTGATTGAAAAATTGATAGAACTCCTCAAATGGAACAGGCAATAGGTCAATTCCAACGAGGTCATGCTCAGGTTTAACTCTCAAATACAAGTTATTCCTCCCCCCAGACTCTCTGCAGATTTTCATGTACCAATCATGCAATCTTCGCATATTCGTTGATAGAGATCTTTCATTTTTTACGAGAGGCTTTTTGTACTCGTATCTTTCTATCTGCACGTCCATGAAATCATAGTGTACATCGTCGGACGCGTAATCTGCAAGATTGGTATAACCGGGCACCATCCTCGGATCATTAGCGACCATGTCGCTAGACACCTTGAGCGGGGGGCACGATTGGTTCGCTTGTTCGCCGAGCTGGGCAATTTGTTTCCCAGCTCGCCCTTCTGCTAACCTCTGATCACTTTTTGTACTTCCGGACCGCTTGGCATCTTGAAATGTCTTTTGAATAATGCGGTCATAGTTGCCCTTCGGCTTACTTTTCGCTGGTTGCTTCAGGGCAGCAAGAGTGCGCTTTGCTTTCACTGCATCTATCTTCTCCTCTGGAGGTGGATGTCTCTGTGCTTTCAACCCTTCAAAAAAGTCCTTCACTTCGCCTTCAGCGATCTTCGTGTTTTCCTCGTCGGACCTCTCGTACGGCAACTTCTCTAGAGGCGTGAGAGAAGGACCGAATCTGCATCGCCTCCCGCCTCTGGCTGTACTGGTAGACGTCGCCGGACCAGACGAAGCGGCTGTCTTTTTTACTTGCTTAGGCGCCGGAGCAGGAGCAGCCGGAGCGGCGGCAGGTCTCTTCCGCCCTTGCTGATTAGGCGAAGGAGGAGCTGGCTGTCTGCTCGGGCGCGCCGGCGGCGAAGGAGGCGGAGTGCCGCCACGCGCCGGCGGCGAAGGAGGCGGTGTGCCGCCACGCGCCGGAGAAGGAGCCGGAGTGCCCTGATGGTCACTCGCCGGAGAAGGAGCCGGAGTGCCCTGATGGTCACTCGCCGGAGGAGGAGGCGGTGGAGGAGGCGAAGTGCCCTGACTCGTCGGAGGAGGAGGAGGAGGCGGAGGCGTCTAGTTCAGAATGTTGATTAGGTCCTTCCGCCATAGGCATGGAGTCTTCAGTGAAGAACCCAGCCGAGTCTCCCCTTCACCGGTAGGGTGGTCAAGCTGGAGCTCCTCAAATCCCTCCGTTATTTCGTCGACCATCACCCTAGCATATCCTTCTGGAATCGGCCGGCAGTGAAAAGTGTCGTCTGGTCCAGAAGGATAAACAGAGCCAGCAGCCGCCTTGACCTTCAGATTCATCCACTGTGCCATAAGGTGGCAATTTTGTGCCTCCGTGATAGCATCCACAGGATTCCTGGCAGTAGCCGTCAAGGCAAGCTCTGGCTGAAGCAGCTCGGTGGAAGCCACGCTGCTTCTCCGCTGAGATGGCGGGGTAGCTTCGGGGGAAGCTTCGGCAATTCTTTCCCGATCTGCTTCCCGTTCCTCTATCGCTTGTACTCTGGCCCGCCGCGCCTGGATTTCGGTCATCTCCATTTTCTTCCTCCTGTCGTGGCATTTGTAGCCTCCTGCGTCCGGAAACCCAGCACGCCACGGAAGGGAGCCTGGCGTGCCTCGTGTCCGTCCAGGGTGCTCAGGATTCCCGAGGGCCATTGTCAGCTCGTCGTTCTCTCTGTCGAGGATGAACGTCCCTGCATGCGCTGCTTTGATATACTGCCGCATCTTCCTGAGTGGTGTTTCCAATTGCTTGTCCGTCCAAATGCACCACCCTGTTACAGGGTCCAAGGATCCGCCAGCCCCGAAGAACCAAGTCCGGCAACGTTCTGGCCAGTGCATTGTCTCTGGTTCGATCCCTTTCTGAAGCAGATCATTCTCAGCCCTGGCCCACTTAGGCCGGGCTACGAGGTAGCCGCCCGACCCCGTGCGATGGTGATGCATCTTCTTTGCAGCATTTATCCGGTTTGTCTCCGACATCTTCTGACTCTTTTCCGACTTCTTATGGGCCACAAATGCGGGCCAGTCATCTTTGATCTTCTCATATATGCCCACGAATTCTGGAGTCGTTTCATCTTTGACAAACTTATTCAGTTTTTTCTTCCATGCCCTGAATTGGTCTGCCATCTTCGAAAGTGCATAAGACTTGATGAAGTCCTCTTTAACTGGCTTCGCCGGATCAACCTCTCGCGGTAGGACGAAGTTTGACTTCAGCTCAGTCCAAAGATCTTCTTTCTGCATATCAGTGACATAAGTCACCTGAGCGTCGTTTGCAGCCGGCTTTAACCATTGATGGATGCTGATCGGGATCTTGTCCCTAACCAGAACCCCGCACTGATTAACAAATGCGTTCTTTGTGCGGATGGGTGCAATCGGCTCGCCGGAGCGCGAGATTTCTGAGATCTCAAACTTTTCATCCGGCCTCAACTTTTTCTTCGCTCCTCGTCTCTTTACCGAAGATTTGCTCGATCCGGAGGGCTAGAAAAGGAACAAAGACGAGAGTTAATGAATGAATCAATTAACTAGTCAGCACATGCTTAACTAACATATATACCTCCTGGCCGGACTCGGTTCGGTCACCGGAGCCAGCATGACGGTCTCCTTCTTGCACCGGCATTGGGTCACCGGAGCCGTCCTCACGGTCTACTTCTTCCATGTGCATTGGGTCACCGAATTCATCAATATCATAGCCTAGATCTTCCAGCCGCAGCTCTTGTTCGACCTGCTCATCGGTGTCGTTGAGAAACGACCTGACGGCATTTTGTCCGTCTGCGATTATGTCCATCAACATCGCTTCTTGTGCTAGGTCTCGGGTGTTGTCGTCCATTGTTTCTACAAATATTTACAACATGCCAATTATTATTCAAACATGACAGATGGATATATTAATGGCAAACGTAGAACTAGCTTCAACCCTCGACTGCTCGGCGATCCACAAACCCTAGACCCCCTCATGTCACATTTTGTCTAGCTATAGTGTCAAAGGATTCAACAAAACCAATACTTCATCATTAGGCGAAAGTAACAGTACTTTGACACTAGCTAGGCAACCTCTCTTGACCCCTCGACCCCCGACAGCTCGGCGATCCACAAACCCTAGACCCCCTCATGTCACATTTTGTCTAGCTATAGTTGTCAAAGGATTCAACAAAACCAGTACTTCATCATTAGGCGAAAGTAACAGTAGCATGATGGTACGAAGCTCTCCAAAGTTGTTTTGGAACGAAGTCCCAGATAAGATAATCCGTAACAAAAGACGGATTATCCTATCAGGAACTCCGTTCCAAAACATCTTTGCATAACTTCGTACCAAAATGCCCCGGTTACTTCTGGCAAATGATGAAGTCATGGAATTTTTCAATACTTTGACACTAGCTAGGCAACCTCTCTCGACCCCTGGACCCCCGACTGCTCGGCGATCCACAAACCCTAGACCCCCTCATGTCACATTTTGTCTAGCTAGTGTCAAAGGATTCAACAAAACCAATACTTCATCATTAGGCGAAAGTAACAGTAGCATGATGGTACGAAGCTCTCCAAAGTTGTTTTGGAACGAAGTCCCAGATAAGATAATCCGTAACAAAAGACGGATTATCCTAGCTATCAGGAACTCCGTTCCAAAACATCTTTGCATAACTTTGTACCAAAATGCCCCGGTTACTTCTGGCAAATGATGAAGTCATGGAATTCTTCAATACTTTGACACTAGCTAGGCAACCTCTCTCGACCCCTCGACCCCCGACTTCTCGGCGATCCACAACCCTAGACCCCCTCATGTCACATTTTGTCGAGTGTCAAAGGATTCAACAAAACCAATACTTCATCATTAGGCGAAAGTAACAGTAGCATGATGGTACGAAGCTCTCCAAAGTTATTTTGGAATGGAGTCCCCGATAGGATAATTCGTAACAAAAGACGGATTATTCTATCAGGAACTCCGTTCCAGAATATCTTTGCATAACTTTGTACCAAAATGCCCCGGTTACTTCTGGCAAATGATGAAGTCATGGAATTCTTCAATACTTTGACACTAGCTAGGCAACCTCTCTCGACCCCTCGACCCCCGACTTCTCGGCGATCCACAACCCTAGTCCCCCTCATGTCACCTTTTGTCGAGTGTCAAAGGATTCAACAAAACCAATACTTCATCATTAGGCGAAAGTAACAGTAGCATGATGGTACGAAGCTCTCCAAAGTTATTTTGGAATGGAGTCCCCGATAGGATAATTCGTAACAAAAGACGGATTATTCTATCAGGAACTCCGTTCCAAAATATCTTTGCATAACTTTGTACCAAAATGCCCCGGTTACTTCTGGCAAATGATGAAGTCATGGAATTCTTCAATACTTTGACCCCCGACTGCTCGGCGATCCACAACCCTAGACCCCCGACTGCTAGGCAACCTCTCGACCCCTCGCCCTTCGGCTAGAGGAGAAGATCGAAGAAAAAAAAAGAAAAAAAAGGAGAAGAAGAAAGGAATAGAGGAGAAGAATTTTCTCCTCTATTCCTTTCTTCTTCTCCTCTTTTTTTCTTTTTTTTCTTCTTCTTATTTATTTCTCCTCTTCTTCCTCTCCTCTTCTTCTTTCTTTCCTCTTTCTTATTTTCTTCTTTCCTATCCTTCTTTCTTTCCTCTCGGTCTCTCGACGACCCTCGACCCCTCGACCTTCGGCCTCTCGGTCCCTCGACGACCCTCGACACCGCCCCCCCCCTAATGTCGAAGTTATCGGGGAGGGTGTATATCGACATAGACATATCCGATAAAAAAAGAGGAAGAAGAAGAAAAAAGGAACCGCTAGAGGAGAAGATCGAAGAAAAAAAAAGAAAAAAAAAGGAGAAGAAGAAAGGAATAGAGGAGAAGAATTTTCTCCTCTATTCCTTTCTTCTTCTCCTCTTTTTTTCTTTTTTTTCTTCTTCTTATTTATTTCTCCTCTTCTTCCTCTCCTCTTCTTCTTTCTTTCCTCTTTCTTATTTTCTTCTTTCCTATCCTTCTTTTTCTAAATTTGTAACTTTTGCATATATAAAACTTTCTATATATATTTAGCATATATAAACAAAAAACTATATAGCCACATACACATATATATACATCACATATACACACATCACATATATACAACAACTTCCTAAGAAAAAATATATTTATATACACATAAATATATATTTAACATATATATTTAGCAAATTCCTAAGAAAAAAAAAAGATATACACATACATATAAATACAGCAACTATATACAGCAACTATATATACTGCAATTTCCTAAGAAAATTCCTAAGAAAAAAAAATATACACATATATACATATATATACACAGCAACTATATATATATATACAGCAATATATATTAAACATATAAAAAAAAGGGAGCCGGCCCTCACATCGGCAGGGCGGCGCGACGGCGGCGGGGCGGGGCGGCGACGAGGCGGCGTCGGGGCGCGGCGGCGCGACGGCGGCGGGGCGGGGCGCGCGACGGCGCGGGGCGACGGGCCGGCCGGGGCGCGGCGACGGCGCGGGGCGGGGCGACGGCGCGGGGCGCGGCGACGGCGCAGGGCGCGGCGACGGCGCGGGGCGGAGCGACGAGGCGGCGTCGGGGGCGACGGCGACGGGGCGACGGGGGCGACGGGGGCGACGGCGACGGCGACGGGGAAGAGCAGATCGAGGGAGGCGTCGGGGCGGGGAAGAAAGAAACTGCCCAAAATTTCGCAAGTCCTGCTTATATAGGAGTGGCATTAGTCCCGGTTGGTGGCTGAAACCGGGACTAATGCCCCCCTTTAGTCCCGGTTGCTGCCACCAACCGGGACTAAAGGTCCCTTTTCAGCAGCCCAAAGGGCGGGAAGGTGGGGCCTTTAGTCCCGGTTGGTGGCAGCAACCGGGACTAAAGGGGTGCATTAGTCCCGGTTTCAGCCACCAACCGGGACTAATGCCACCCTTTAGTCCCGGTTGGTGCCACCAACCGAGACCAAAGGCCCTGTGCTGGCGCGGGTGCGGTGGGATGTTTAGTCCCACCTCGCTAGCTGAGGGAGCTCGAGAGTGGTTTATAAGGGCTGCTGCTCCCACCCTCTCGAGCTCCTCTCAAATGCAGGCTTCTGGGCCTAACTCTGCGCGCTGCCCTGTGAGCTTGCTGGGCCTTATATTACAGGTGGATCCTGTGCTATAGGCCTTGCAGGCTCACTGGGCAGCGCCCAAAATTTTTTTTTTCCTTTTTTGCTTTATTTATTTCTAAGTTGTTTTTTGCTGCATTTAGAGTTGCTTTATTTATTTTATTTTCTTTGTTTAATTCTAAGTTGTTTTTTGCTGTATTTAGAGTTGCTTTATTTATTTTACTTCCTTTATTTATTTTCTTTGTTGCTTTATTTATTTTATTTTGTTTATACTTAATTACAACAAAATACTTATTGTTGCTATTTATTTCTAAGTTGTTTTTTGCTGTATTTAGAGTTGCTTTATTTATTTTATTTTCTTTGTTTATTTCTAAGTTGTTTTTTGCTGTATTTAGAGTTGCTTTATTTATTTTACTTTCTTTATTTATTTTCTTTGTTGCTTTATTTATTTTATTTTGTTTATACTTACAACAAAATACTTATTGTTGTTATTTATTTTTCAAGTTTGTTTTGTTTTGTTTTGTTTTGTTAGTGCAAGTAGTATTGAAATTTGAATAGCACAAACGGACAATGGTATCATACTCGTTTGTTACAAAGTTGGCATGGTATCATCATAATAGTTGCGGAAATAACTCTTCACTTTTTCTTCGCTTGTGTCATTTGCTTATTGCGCCGTAACCATGGATAATCTTCATCGTTTATCAGGATGCTTGGGTCAGCCTTGACTTTGAAGGGAGGAATTTCATGAAACTTTTCATAATCTTCAGACATGTCTGTCTTGCCCTCCACTCCCAGGATGTCCCTTTTTCCTGAAAGAACTATGTGGCGCTTTGGCTCATCGTATGATGTATTCGCTTCCTTATCTTTTCTTTTTTCTCGGTCTGGTAGACATGTCCTTCACATAGATAACCTGTGCCACATCATTGGCTAGGACGAACGGTTCGTCATTGTATCCAAGATTTTTCAGATCCACTGTTGTCATTCCGTACTGTGGGTCTACCTGTACCCCGCCTCCTGACAGATTGACCCATTTACACTTAAACAAAGGGACCTTAAAATCATGTCCGTAGTCAAGTTCCCATATGTCCACTATGTAACCATAATATGTGTCCTTTCCCCTCTCGGTTGTTGCATCAAAGCGGACACCGCTGTTTTGGTTGGTGCTCTTTTGATCTTGGACAATCGTGTAAAATGTATTTCCATTTATCTCGTATCCTTTGTAAATCAATACAGTCGAAGATGGTCCCCTGGACAACAAGTACAACTCATCACAAACAGTGTTGTCACCTCTGAGACGTGTTTCCAATCAACTGCTGAAAGTCCTGATGTGTTCACGTGTAATCCAGTCGTCGCACTGCTCCGGGTGTTTGGAGCGCAGACTGTTCTTGTGTTCATCGACATACGGGGTCACCAATGTAGAGTTCTGTAGAACTGTGTAGTGTGCTTGAGACCAAGAATAACCGTCCCTGCATATTATTGAGTCCCTTCCAAGCGTGCCTTTTCCAGTCAGTCTGCCCTCGTACCGCGATTTAGGGAGACCTATCTTATTAAGGCCAGGAATGAAGTCAACACAAAACCCGATGACATCCTCTATTTGATGGCCCATGGAGATGCTTCCTTCTGGTCTGGCGCGGTTACGGACATATTTCTTTAGGACTCCCATGAACCTCTCAAAGGGGAACATATTGTGTAGAAATACGGGCCCCAGAATGACAATCTCGTCGACTAGATGAACTAGGACGTGTGTCATGATATTGAAGAAGGATGGTGGGAACACAAGCTCGAAACTGACAAGACATTGCGTCACATCACTCCTTAGCCTTGGTACGATTTCTGGATCGATCACCTTCTGAGAGATTGCATTGAGGAATGCACATAGTTTCACAATGGCTAATCGGACGTTTTCCGGTAGAAGCCCCCTCAATGCAACCGGAAGCAGTTGCGTCATAATCACATGGCAGTCATGAGACTTTAGGTTCTGGAACTTTTTCTCTGCCATATTTATTATTCCCTTTATATTCGACGAGAAGCCAGTCGGGACCTTCATACTGAGAAGGCATTCAAAGATGATTTCTTTCTCTTCTTTCGTAAGAGCATAGCTGGCAGGACCTTCATACTGCTTCGGAGGGATGCCGTCTTTTTCGTGCAAACGTTGCAGGTCCTCCCGTGCCTCAGCTGTATCTTTTGTCTTTCCATACACGCCCAAGAAGCCTAGCAGGTTCACGCAAAGGTTCTTCGTCACGTGCATCACGTCGATTGAAGAGCGGACCTCTAGGTCTTTCCAGTAGGGTAGGTCCCAAAATATAGATTTCTTCTTCCACATGGGTGCGTGTCCCTCATCGTCATTCGGAACAGCTAGTGCGCCGGGGCCCTTTCCGAAGATTACGTGTAAATCATTGACCATAGCAAGTACGTGATCACCGGTACGCATGGCGGGCTTCTTCCGGTGATCTGCCTCGCCTTTGAAATGCTTGCCTTTCTTTCGACATTGATGGTTGGTCGGAAGAAATCGACGATGGCCCAGGTACACATTCTTCCTGCACTTGTCCAGGTATATACTTTCAGTGTCATCTAAACAGTTTTTTCTTCTTCAACTAAATTTAACCTCTCGACAATAGGTTCCATCTTGATCTTGTGATCATCGATAACTTCCGCAACATGCAACTCCAATTCCATCTTCTCCTCCTCCATTTTTTCCAATTTTTTCTTTAACGAAATGTTTTCCTCTTCAACTAAATTTAACCTCTCCACAAGAGGGTCGGTTGGAATTTCCAGTTCAACTACCTCCTAGACATAATAAAACATCTATGCATGTCAGGTTGGTCGGCATAACTATCATAAGCACTAAAACAAATAGTTATAAATTAAAGATAATATACCACATCCGAATCGTAGACCGGACGAGGGCCCACGTGGGCGGATATCAAAACCATCGCACTATATAATAACAAGCAATAATAAACGTAAGAAAATTAGACAAATATCTATCTAAAGCAATAATAAAAGTAAGAAAAGCATGGACATAACAAGAGGCTCACCACGGTGGTGCCGGTGACGAGATCGGCGGGGGCGATCGACGGCGGCGAAGATGGGGACGGGACGTGACGGACCGCTAAACCTAGACAAATCTCGAAGAAAATAGAGCTTCGAGAGGAGAAAAGCTTAACTAGTGTGGCTCGGGCATTCCACCGAACATGTTGTGTGCATAGGAGGTGAGCTAGAGCACCACTAACCCCTCTCCCCCTCGGCCAGAAAAAAAACAGAGCAGTGAGCTCTGCTCTTGAGTGAGGGGGTATATATAGGCAACTCACTGGTCCCGGTTGGTGCTACAAACCGGGGCTAAAGGGGTGCCTTTGGTCCCGGTTCATAAAACAAACCGGGACTAATAGTGGTGGGCCAGGAGCAAGAGCCATTGGTCCCGGTTTTTAGCTCCAACCGGGACCAATAGGTCCAGACGAACCGGGACCAATGGCCCACGTGGCCCGGCCGGCCCCCTGGGCTAACGAACCGGGTCCAGTACCCCTATTGGTCCCGGTTCTAGATTGAACCGGGGCTAATGGGCTGGACCAATGCCCTGTTTTCTACTAGTGCTTGTCGGCCGGTGAACTTTTGCAACATCAACCGGGTCGGCAGCCGTTCGATCTCCTGCTTGGAGCCGTTGGATCGTATTGATGCCATTGTAATACTGAAAACGCAGTCATCCATTGCAACATGGGTAATGTTGTTGACGACGTTGAGGTCACTGTGTGGCAGCACAGCACAATGTCACGTCATTGCATGATGGATCCCAGCGAGTGTGCCCGAAGAACCGGCGTGGTTGATGTTCGCACACGAACACGTCGCCGTGTACCCTCGACGCCGGGGGTGATGCACCGCAGCTCACGTCGAAGGAGACCCGTCCAGAAGCGCGGTACGCAAGCAATCCGGCGGGCGCTTTTGAAGACCCGAAACCCCACGCGTCCGGGAGGGACCCCGTCTGGACGCGCGTCTGCTATGGGCTGCCCTAGGTCGACCTGATCGCCCCTAAGGCCTCGAGGTTTGCCGCCCTGCAACAAGAAGAACAGACGAAAAATGAGGAAGAAGAAGAACTAGGGTTAAGGAGAAAAGGTAAAAGATAAAAAGTGGTAGATGAATTGATCGATTGTGTGTTGTTCAATCGGCCATCACCCCTTAGGTATATAAGAGGCGGCTGGACTTGCCGTGCAAGGAAAAGGCTTGGATTCACGTCCAAAACCCTAGCCAAATTCGGATTGGTTTTATCCGAACTTTCCAAAACTGTTCGGTTTAAACTGGTTGTACCTTGCGGGTAATTCTTGAGGTGGTAAACGACCTCGGACGGAAAAGAGCACAAAAGCAATCTTGACCATTTCGACGATACGGACAACTTTCATGTTGAACGTTTTTCGATTTGAAGCCATCTTCTAGGCCAAAACGGTCACGCAATACATGCTGTTATTCGCGCTACCCATCAGACACGTGGCTGGTGGGGCGCGCCACTTATGGCTCTGTGACAGGGCTGTGTTCGGATGGCTGTAACTTTTGCATACGAACTCGGATTGGGACGATTTTTATATCAAAATCGACCGTTTCGACGAGACACACAACTTTCGTGTTGAAACTTTTTCCATTTGAAGTCATCTTAATTGGGTTTCAAGCCATTCTTTAATCTGATGTCATCATGAGCATCTCTGAAGTTGTCATAACTTTTGCATCCGGACTCTGTTTTAGACCACTTTCATATCCATCTTGATTTTCTCAAAAAAAAATCCATCTCATGGTGACTTCCAATCATAAGTTTGAAGTAATCTTGACATAGATTAAAGCAACTTTTACGATTGTGCCACTTTTGAGCGTCAACACATGCCCCCCTGTTTTTCGGCAAAGCAAGCGTGCCGAAAAATAATTTATACCATGTTGGTTCTAAGGACGATGTCAACACCCCATCGGCCATTTATATGCTTAGGACGATAATTATATATCGTCCATTATTGTTCTTGAACCCTTGATGCAAACTTGGGCGAAACCTTCTCAACTTGGTTAACAATCCGATGATAAAGTTCCATAGATATGTATCTCAAGGTCATCCTCCGGACCATATTGTTCCCCCTTTTGCTAGGATTTTGTAGATAATCAATAAACTCTCTCCAATCCTTAGTATCACCTGCATCAAAATTCATTAGTGGCCGAAGCTGTGAACTTCGGTTCGGCCTTACCTATGTTGACGAGAGGAAGCATCGGCTATTGAGAGAAATGCAATACACCATGATTAACGTAGTAGTTGGATGCTTGCTATGCCAACTCTTTTGAATTGTCATGTCTAAATATAAGAACAATTTTAAAGCAACCCAAGGTAAATTTTGCATCTAGACATATCTAAAGATAAACTATAAGTGATTCGTCAAAACATTGATAACCCTTGGATATTTGTTGCACTACTCATAACGAATCACCGAAAGCCTCAAGATGTATATCACCTTGTCTCGCTCTCCATTCGAACTAAGGACTATGCTAGAATACTACACCGGCCAAGCATTGACATATTCTTAGGACGATAGATAAATATCGGCCATTACCATGTAAACTTCATTCAAAGCACATATAGCCGAAACAAATAAATGAAATGACAAACTAAGTATTTCGGCCCTTTGGATCAGCAACAAAAGTTGTAACTAATCAAATGTATAGTGACTTGGTAATACCCTTTCATGATGTAAGAAATTATATGGCATCCATGGATTAAAATAAGCCCATTGAGGTTTACCAATCATACCTGATGACGAATTCCATGACATGGGCATTAATGGCATAGTTGAAGAATATGGATAATGTGTAGACCGAAGATGCTGAAACCTTCGGCTTCGTCCTTCATAGTTTTCACTCTTTTCCTTCTTCACCTTTGCCACACTTCTTGTAATGGAAGCTTGCACATAATTCTTATTTTGATCACTTCCTTTGGGAACCCATGCCATGTTTCTTTCTTCAAGTTCTTGTGCACTAAGTTTTTGTAGTTTCTTCTTTTGCCAATATGACAAGTCGAGTGGGCACCCCGGCTGCGATTTTGTCTTGGCCAATGGCAATGCTTTTTTGGCTTTGTGCACTCTCAACTTCTTTTCTTCAGATTTGGCACTTTGACTGTCAATAATTGGTTGCTTCCTCTCATTGCCTTTAGTAGCCAATGTCAACACTTTAATTGGCTCTTTTTCATTTGAGATCAAATCTGAAGTTGCACTCTTACGACCATCTCTTTTAACACGGTAAACTTGCTTGACCACCTCTTTCTTCTTCCTTGAGCTCCGGACCGATTCCTTATGATTGAAACGGTCTTTAACATGTGATTGTTCAAATGTTGATCTCCTCGAAGCTTCATAATATTGGTGAGATGGTCTAAAATAAGATGGAGAATGCGCCCTTGTATCATACCTGTCCCATGATGGATATGGATCTACTTGAGCATAGGGAGGCATCCACGGCATTGGCATTGGCGGCCCAAAATAAGGATATGAATATGTTGCATAAAAATTGTCACTTTGCCAATGCCGATCCTCATACTTGCGCCTTGGGGGTGATCTTGGTTTCTTTGCATGATTTGGCCGATAAGCATTCTTCTCTTCACTCTTCTTTTGATATTTATCCAATAGTTCAGCGAATGTGATTTTTGATCTCTTACACTTGCGCTTATTCTGGCCTTTGTTTTCTTTTGGTTTGCTTTCATCGATCATTGGATTTGCTTGCTGCCCCCCAGTCCTTGGCGTCTCCATTGTAGCTTCGATGGAACTCTCGCCCTCAAGATTATGCTCGTTATGCTCTTCAACAACTTATTTACTTGAAAGCTTAATCCCATCACCTGCAGCTTTTACATTCTCTTTAAATGGATCGGCTTGAAGCAGCCGATGCAAAAACTTTTTGCCATCGGGACCAATCGGAATAGACTGGTCATCTCTTGGTGTTTCAACAAACTTCAATCGTCCTTTCTCAATGGCCGATTGAACTATTTGACGAAACATGTTGCAATCCTCAAAATTATGCTTGGATGAATCATGCAACTTACAATACATTCGTCCTTGGATTGATGGCTTAACATGGTGATCAAGAATTGTAATGTAATTCTTTTTCAGCAACAAATCAAATATTTGATCACACATGCTTGAATTGAAGGTATACTTCGTGTTTTCTAGCCGATCTTGCTGTTTGAACGGCTTTGGAGATAAGCAAACGAATGGTTCAGATTTGTAATCTCCCCATTCGGCTATGCATTGTGTTTTCCACTCTATCTCCGATGTCTTTGTATAAGATATTATATTAGCATCAGTTTTCTCAATAGAATTTAACCTTGGCTTTAAATTTCTGAAACAAAGATATTTAGAACATACATGTCTTAGTTGAGACCAAGTGCAAGCCAAGTACGAAATAAGCAAAGCTACCCAACCAGATATGAACTTTACATAAAGCAACGGGGAAAGCTTTGGCTGTAACAATAAGTCAATATCGGTCTTTATAAATGGCATAATGGGTTGACCGATATGTTCCATAACAAGTTTATTGCTAACAAGTAAATTACCCTTCTTCATTGGTCTTTCAAAATTACTTATGAGAATATTTCTTATAGATGTATCAATAATGAAGTCGCGACCAAATCTGAAAAGAGGTAAATTACTCTCTATGCATACCTCTTCAAATATGTTGGGATAACATGATGGTTGTGTCATTTGAAGAACATCTTGCTCCGTCTTTGGATGGCTCCCCAACTTCTTTTCATCATCTTTTTCTTGATTCCGTGCATCATTGCTTTGAAGATCCATATCAGCCGAACTTTGTTCGGCTACTTGTTCTTGTCCTTGAGGCTTGTCAATTTCTATGGCACGGAACTCATAGGGCAGGAAGTAGGTTCCATTGACTTCGGAAAAATCAAGTATGACTGTTTTGCTATGCTTTCCATGCCCTTTCTCAATAATGCTTGCCTCTTTGGAATTGATAGACTCAGAATATATACTACTTGATTCGGCTTTTCTAATAACCGAATTTTCTTTGTTACCTGAATCAACAACTTTATCTTTTTGAATTTGCAAGGCTTCTCGCTCTCGTCTAATTTTAGCCCACATCTCAGCTTGGCGAGCTTTAAACTTTTTCATCTCAATTTCCATCCACTCGTCATGAGATTGCCCCCCAATACTTTGAGACTCTTTCGGCAATGAGGTGCTGAAACTTTGTGATTGTGTAGGTGGTACACTGGATGGTACAACACTGGGCATCTGCATCATTTGCACAACTCTAGCTTTTACATCAGCAAAATCATGAGGCTTCCCGCCTTCTATTAGTTCCTGGCGAATAGAGTTGCACAAATCCCAAGAGAATGTAAGCTTGTTCTCAATTACCCAGTCTGGATATGGTTGCCCCCCAATGCTTTTAGACTCTTTCAGCAATGAGATGTTGTCGAAATTCTGTAATTGTATAGGGGGGACATGATATGCCACGGTATTAGGTGAAGGCATTTGTGCTCCTGCAGAAGTTTCACTTATTCGGCCATTACCATTAAGGTGTGGAGCCGAATTATGGACATCAACAGTTGCGTATGGTGCCAAAAAACTAGTAGCATGAGGTGTAGCATATGATGTTTGAGGGTAATTGGCCGAATAACTAGTAGTAGCATGGCCAATTCCCCTATCCACCAGCATGTTTGGATTAACATGTTGCAAATTAGTTGCCGGTGAATAAAAAGATGAAACACTATGTTGCATGCCATTGAAAGATCCTACATGGGGTGTTTCAACTTGATTAACCCAACTCATCATGTTGTTCATCGGCATATGCATTTGTGGGGATGCCGATGCATGGGAGTTGGGATACATATGTTGCATGTTGCTAAAATTATATGAAGTAGAATCATGGAGATTTTGTTGCATCGGCCCTTGCACATAATTAGATGCATGATTGATAAAGCTAGGGCTAGCCGATACATTATGCTCATTAGATGATCTAGCAACAACATATGTATTATTTGTATCTACATATGTGAATTGGGTATTCATATTACCTTTGTAGATTGCAAACCCTAGATGACGATCTCTTCGTAGCAAGAACGGGCCGGAGACCGTTCAAAGCTTTGTCCCCAGCGGAGTCGCCAAAAAGTGTGTTCGCACACGAACACGTCGCCGTGTACCCTCGACGCCGGGGGTGATGCACCGCAGCTCACGTCGAAGGAGACCCGTCCAGAAGCGCGGTACGCAAGCAATCCGGCGGGCGCTTTTGAAGACCCGAAACCCCACGCGTCCGGGAGGGACCCCGTCTGGACGCGCGGCTGCTATGGGCTGCCCTAGGTCCACCTGATCGCCCCTAGGGCCTCGAGGTCCGCCGCCCTGCAACAAGAAGAACAGACGAAGAACGAGGAAGAAGAAGAACTAGGGTTAAGGAGAAAAGGTAAAAGATAAAAAGTGGTAGATGAATTGATCGATTGTGTGTTGTTCAATCGGCCATCACCCCTTAGGTATATAAGAGGCGGCTGGACTTGCCGTGCAAGGAAAAGGCTTGGATTCACGTCCAAAACCCTAGCCAAATTCGGATTGGTTTTATCCGAACTTTCCAAAACTGTTCGGTTTAAACTGGTTGTACCTTGCGGGTAATTCTTGAGGTGGTAAACGACCTCGGACGGAAAAGAGCACAAAAGCAATCTTGACCGTTTCGACGATACGAACAACTTTCATGTTGAACGTTTTTCGATTTGAAGCCATCTTCTAGGCCAAAACGGTCACGCAATACAGGCTGTTATTCGTGCTACCCATCAGACACGTGGCTGGTGGGGCGCGCCACTTATGGCTCTGTGACAGGGCTGTGTTCGGATGGCTGTAACTTTTGCATATGAACTCGGATTGGGACGATTTGTATATCAAAATCGACCGTTTCGACGAGACGCACAACTTTCGTGTTGAAACTTTTTCCATTTGAAGTCATCTTAATTGGATTTCAAGCCATTCTTTAATCTGGTGTCATCATGAGCATCTCTGAACTTGTCATAACTTTTGCATCCGGACTCTGTTTTAGACCACTTTCATATCCATCTTGATCTTCTCAAAAAAAATCCATCTCATGGTGACTTCCAATCATAAATTTGAAGTAATCTTGACATAGATTAAAGCAACTTTTACGATTGTGCCACTTTTGAGCGTCAACAGTTGCGAAGCGCCAACTCAGCCCATGGTGAGCATGCAAGAGAGGGCATCTTTCTCACCGGGCGGGGGGGTCGAGGCCAGCATCCGTGGCTGGATCAATTGCGTGTCCAAGAAAGGATGCGGCCACTGGACACGGCTGATTTCTGGACAAATCAATTGGCTGAGAATCATTTCACCAGCAACAAAAGATGCTTCAGCTAAAAGCATAAAATCAAGACAAAAATAGATGGATGCGGGTGTAGATGATTCCGGATATCGAATTGAATTTTCGAGATATATCACAGTTTAATACGAAAAGTATGGAACCAAACCCAGTGGTTTTTTGACAAATTGGACCGCAACTGTGGGGCTTCTTTTTCTTTGCTACTCCTATAAGCTATAAGTACTATCCCTTAATTATATTTAGGAACTGCAGAAACATGTTATATTTCAGAACAGAGGGGGTACTAGATAAACCCGACGGTTCTCTAGCGGGTAAGACATGGCTCGGTGACGGTGACTTTGCATCGTAAGATCAGGCAGTCCTTCTTGAGATGCTTCACTGTCATCAGATCCTGGCATTTGACGATGGCGTCTGTCCACCAGTCGAGGGAAGTGTCCCCAGAGTTCGAGGTGATCTGTTTTTGTTCCGGCCGCCCTTCCAGATCCTCGTGTCTGATGAAGTCGTTCCAGCCCCAGGTGTCGCGGTAACCCGAAAAGCGGTACTCTTCTTTGGTTTTGCTATAGGTGGGCTTCGAGTACTCGTCGTCACTGGGCACTATACTCATCTGAACCTTCGCTGTGGTACTCCCGTGGTTGGCATGCTCGAGGAAGACGGAGAGGAATCCCGCGTACTTGTCGCTGGAGCCGTTTGGACAGCACAAGATACGCCAGGGCTTGTCGCCGACGAAGAAGGACCCTGATCTGAGGTCCTGCCCGACGGCCAGCTTCTTCTTGACTTCCGTGTAGTTTTTGATCCGGAACACCATGGAGCCGGTCTCGCTCGGGGCGATGGTGGAAGTGTAGAGTTGCCGCCGGCCGGCGCCGCGAAGGGCGGACACGGCGGTGGTGGAAGTGGGGAGCTGCCGGCGTGCGCCGCGCAGGGCGGACAGGGCGGACAGGGCGGCGGTGGAAGTGGGGAGGCAGCGGCCGGCGCCGCGCAGGGCGGACAAGACAGACATGAAACGACCAACGGGGTTTGTGCTTGCAGCAGACGCAATGTGCGTCAAATCAGGAGGCACAAGCCGATAGATATGCAGGAGATGTCGGACTGTAACGTGTCAACTCTGGACACGTGTACGAGTATAATCGTGACTTGGTCTACCGCTATGAGTCATCACGTTACTATTTGCACGTCTGAAGAAAAATTGATTTCACAAAATAGCTATCTCTTCAGGGTTCAGGCAGTCCCGGTTTGCAAGGCTGACAAATTAAAAACAGACGTTTCGATCGATCCGTTTCATGTTTCTACCAGAGAAATCAATCATAGCCCTTGCTTGTGGCACTAATGCGGAAACCGGCCATTCAATCATGTACGTATACATTTTGAACCGAAATTCAGCAAACTGGATGAATTACATGCAAACCGGATAATTTTCATCTAAATCAGACAAAAATATTTATATTTTGAACAAATTTCAATTTAAATATAGTGAACCAGGCTAGATTATTCTAGCCTAGTCTATCGCCCGCAGCAACAGCGCCCATTTCCCTCGCCAAGACTTTCTTATGTCGGAAGCAACCCAATCGGACCGCCGTGAGTCCCGGTGGTAATGCTTCAGCGAGAGAGGAAGAATAACCACCGCAAAGCGCGGATCAATGGTTAGTTTTGGGCGGGGAGGATGGTGGCGGTGGCCTACGCCTTTGTGGACAGGGGCAAGTCACCGGCTGTGCGGCCTAACAAGACAGCGGCCGTGGCCTTCTTGGGACCCTAGCAGACGTGTTTGCTCCATTGTCGTGTCGACGAGGCACAACCGACACGCGTGTGGCTATGTCCTCCGTTTCTTCATAAAATTCCACCGCCGCCTCGTTGATCTTTGCGTATATGACTTCTTCTTCCACCTGCATGACGTGGTGCCGTAATCGATCACGACGGATGTCAAAGGTGGCTCCTGCAGGTCCACGTCTGCCACGATGCCCTTGCCGACGAGTTGCTCCTCCACGAGCCATGTGCCGGGGATTTGCTCCTTCGTGAGCCTATGCTCGTCGAGGAGGCAGAGGTTGTACCTCTGGTCGGCCTACGCCTGCCGAAACACAACCTCCCGCTCTTCCAACACCATGTCGGTGCAGTGTACCCGTGCCTCACCCATGGTGATGCCGGCATGGGCCGGCGAGGATAGTGACACCTCACTACAAGAAATATGTCAACTTCTTCTGTTAGTGACCCTGGAAGAATTGGTCATAAATCTATGACTATTTGAGCTAATTGGTCAAAAGCTGTTCAGGGGGCTCCAAATCCTAAACTATAACGACCATTTTGGTCAAAAAGGTCATAATTTCCTTACACGAAATGATCGTAAAGCAAATAGCAGTAGTCCGCTGCCTTATTTCTAGCTGATAACGACCAATATAGATGGTCATAGCCTTGTAAATTATGATGCATTGCTATGACTAGGCGCCACCTCATCAGTTTTGCCTATGTGTCACGTCTATGTGTCAATTTTTGCCTTAGGTTGTGAAGCAACCTATATTTCTGTCATTCCCAAAATCCCCCCAAAAAATAGGCATTCTTTACTATCCAAATCATTGCCTCATGACAATATTCAACTCCATTTTCCTGGTAAATCTTCTTCGGCAAATTTACAAAGTTTCCGTTCAGCTAGAACCGTCGTGGAGGAAGTACTAGCTAGGCATATCTTAATGAGCTGAATTTTTGCCACATCTTATATATTCCCAAATCATATCTCTCCATAAAATTTAAGCCCCATCTAACAATCCATGTAAGCTCACCATCCAATCTTTGTTTTTGGTAATATTTCCAGTTTGTGAAGCAACTATATTTTATGTTAATTTATAATTGCTGAAAATTACCAGGACATGACCCTACCCATATAACCTCCCTCCACCAAATTTTAGCTCATTTAATCTACCCAATCTACCACATCATTTTTCCCAATTTTCTATTCAGTGGAGAGCACTGTGAAGGAAGTACCATTTTTATTTATCCAAATGGTATGATATTTTTATAGTGCCTTCTTACGCCCAAATTATCATCCTGCTCCAAACTTCAGATCAATATCCATTCATTCATTTGCGTTCAGCTTCAACATTCATATTTCTGTCTAGTGTGGTAAGTTGCAGAGCAAGTGACACCTAGGCTCCTCCATTTGAGCTACAAACTTTCCAAGAAAGTTTCCCTAGTAGATGATCACCTTCAGCCAAACCTCGAGCCCATTGGCCATGTGCATTTTCCCTACCACTAATCAAACACTTGGCTGCTAATTCATGTTTGAGCTTAGTTCAGCCTCCTCGTGAGATTCTTCAATTGCCTTCTTCTTCCTAACACCTACCGGGGGAATGCCCAACCCACTAGACATGCCTAGGCCGCCCAGAATGCATGGCAACGCCATGGTCACGCGGTGACCAGGCGACGGGCATGGGAGTTTACGCGCTCTGAAGTTGGCGCCCTCGACCACCATCCAAACCTCAACATATCTCCACCAAACCATGTATTTCTGATTAAATAGATACTTATATACCTATAAATGATTTTTGGAAAAATAAAGAGCAAACTATGAGGCAGCTACAGTTCAAATTTGACCCGTTTCCAACTGAATCAACGGAAATTTGTCTTTTTCACCAGAGGTGTATATAAACTTTTGACAACTAACCATTTTGTCAATTGTACATTAAATATGGCCTAATATATCGTAAAATGATCTGGTCCCATTTTGCACTCATTTTGGGCACTCGAAAAATAGAAAATGAATTTTTCGTGCAAAGAAAATGAAAACTTCCTTAGGAAACATTGTTGGCCATTCCAAGATGCACCTTTGTGCACAATATGAGAACATTTGAACAAACTATGCCATGGATGTGGCCATAAGATTGATCATTTGGCTTGAAAGCCATGCATCTTCACACGTGATACCTCGTTTATGATAATATTTCTTTTAAATAATTACCGTATTACAAGTTTATTATTTTCCTGGTAACTTGGTCACATATGATGACACAATGCGAAGGTTTTCCAATTTTTTGATTTTTTATTTAATTTTTCATGCCCGTTTCAAAATGCGGTCAAAACGACGGGCATGACTGTTCCTAGCTAGAGGTGGAATCTTGAAAAACTTCTGATATTTCTCTGATTAAATAGATACTTATGTACCTAGAAATGATTTAAAAAAATAAAAACCAAACTATGAGGTAGCTGTAGTTCAAATTTGACCCACTTCCAGCTGAATTGACGGAAATTTGTCTTTTTCAGTAGAGGTGGATCGAAACTTTTGGCACCCAATCATTTGGTCAGTTGTGCATTAAATATGTCCTAATATTTTTAAAATTGATTTGGTACAATTTTCCAATTAATATATGGTAGGTCATTCACAAAAAAAATCTTATTTTGGGCACTCAAAAAATGGAAAATGAAATTTTCATCCAATGAAATGAAAACTTCCTTAGGCAACATTGTTTGCCACTCCAAGATGCCCCTTATGCACAATATGAAATCATTTGAACAAACTGTGCCATGAATGTGGCCATAAGATTGATCATTTGGCTTGAAAGCCATGCATCTTCATACATGATAGCTCGTTTCTAAGAACACTTTTTAAAAATAATTATCGTATTATAAGTTTATTATTTTTCCTGATAACTTGGTCACATATAATGACACAATGCGAAGGTTTTCCAATTTTTTGATTTTTTTTTGAATATTTAATGCCCATTTCAAAATGCGGTCAAAACGGCGGGCATGACCGTTCCTAGCTAGTGGTTGAATTTTGGAAAACTTTTGATGATTCTTTGATTAAATAGATACTTATGTATCTAGAAATGATTTTTGGAAAAAAAAAAATACAGAGCAAACTATAAGGCATGTGCTGTTCAAATTTGACTCGCTTCATCCTGAATCGGCGGAAATTTGTCTTTTTCACGAAATGTGGTTCAGAGCTTTTGACACCCAACCATTTGGTCAATTGTGCATTAAATTTGCCCTAATATTTTATATAATTGATTTGGTACAATTTGGCAACAAATATATGGTAGGTCCTTCACAAAAAACTCATTTTGGGCACTCGAAAAATGATTAAAATTTGCTAATAAAATCAAAATTGCATACAAATTGGTGCTCATCTATAAAATGTGGTCTAACTCTAGTGAAAATTTGTGTGGTTCCTTTTTGCAAAATATTTTTGATAGCTGCTTCACAAAATACCTCTATTTTTTTGTACTTGGGAACTATTTTAAATTACTGATTTTTCGAACCAATCAGGACACTTCCCATGGATCACCCCATTGTAGCTGATCTGAACCGTCCATATCCAGCAGATCCAACACCTCTCACTCCTCTCACCCCATTATAGCCCAACCCAAACCCTAGGCCGGCTCTCTCCCCCTCTCACCCAGAACACACCCGTCGCCGCCTCTCTCTTCCCCTTTTCCCGATCCAGATCAACGATTGATACGCCCATTTTGCATCATGCTTTTATGTTGATATTTACTGCACTATGGGCTGTTATTACACGTTATGTCACAATACTTATGCCATTTCTCTCTTATTTTACAAGGTTTACATGAAGAGGGAGAATGCCTTCTGGGCTGGAAAAGAAGCAAACTCTGGAAACCTATTCTGCACAACTCAAAAAGCTCCGAAACTCCACAGGACACCGTTTTAGAAAATATAAAAAATATCTGGTGAAAGAAGATCACCAGGAGGGCCACCACCTGTCCACGAGGGTGGGGGGCGCCCCCCCCCCCTCTCTGGGCGCGCCCCCTGCCTTGTGGGCCCCCCGATGGCCATATTCTCCTATATGAGGTGTTTTGACCTGGAAAAAATCATAAGGAGGCTTTTGGGACCAGACGCCACCATCTCGAGGCGGAACCTTGGCGAAAACTAGTGTAGGGCTCCGATAGAGCCGTTCTGCCAGGGATACTTCTCTCCGGGAGGGGGAAATCATCACCGCCATCATCACCAACAACTCTCCCATCTTGGGGAGGGTTATCTTCATCAACATCTTCACCAGCACCATCTCCTCTCAAACCCTAGTTCATCTCTTGTATCCAATCTTTGTACCCAAACCTTAGATTGGTACCTGTGAGTTGCTAGTAGTGTTGATTACTCCTTGTAGTTGATGCTAGTTGGTTTATTTGGTGGAAGATCATATATTCAGATCCATTATGCATATTAATACCCCTCTGATCAAGAACAATATTATGTCTTGTGAGTAGTTACTTTTGTTCCTGAGGACATGGGAGAAGTCTTGCTATAAGTAGTCATGTGAATTTGGTATTCGTTCGATATTTTGATAAGATGTATGTTGTCTCTCCTCTAGTGGTGTCATGTGAACGTCGACTACATGACACTTCACCATTATTTGGGCCTAGAGGAAGGCATTGGGAAGTAATAAGTAGATGATGGGTTGCTAGAGTGACAGAAGCTTAAACCCTAGTTTATGCGTTGCTTCGTAAGGGGCTGATTTGGATCCACTTGTTTCATGCTATGCTTAGGTTTACCTTAATACTTATTTTTTAGTTGCGGATGCTTGCATTAAAGGTTAATCATAAGTGGGAGGTTTGTCCAAGTAAGGACAACACCTAAGCACCGGTCCACCCACATACCAAATTATCAAAGTACCGAACGCGAATCAGATGATCGTGATGAAAACTAGCTTGACGATAATTCACATGTGTCCTCGGGAGCGCTTTCCTTCATATAAGAGTTTGTCCAGGCTTGTCCTTCTCTACAAAAAGGATTGGGCCATCTTGCTGCACCTTATTTACGTTTACCTTTTGTCACTTGCTACCATTTACCTTATCACAAAACTATCTGTTACCTATAATTTCAGTGCTTGCAGAAAATACCTTACTGAAAACTGCCTATCATTTCCTTCTGCTACTCGTTGGGTCTGACACTCTGACTTATCGAAAGGACTACGATAGATCCCCTACACTTGTGGGTCATCAAGACTCTTTTCTGGCACCTTTGGTAAGTGGAATTTGGTAAGGAAAAATTTATATAGTGTGCTGAAATTTACTGTCACTTGTTGCTATGGCTCATCATCCTTGAGGGGCTTGTTCGGGGTATCTTCACCATGACCAGAAGAGCAAAGAGTTGCTCCTCAACCTACTGCACCTACTGAAAATGTTTGCTTTGAAATTCCTTCGGGTATCATAGAGAAACTGCTAGATAATCCTTTTACAGGAGACGGAACACTGCATCCCGATTTACACCTAATCTATGTGGATGAAGTTTGGGATTATTTAAGCTTGCAGGTATGTAATGCCCAGTATGTGACTATGCCTCCCACGTGTCGAGGCACGACTTAAAGGCATAAGCACATACTAGAATGATCTCAAGTATTGTATATTTGCACAACTCATGTAAAAGAGGGGATGAAACTGTAAAAGAGTAGTTGGCTTACACTCGCCACGTCACACAATGTAATACATCAACATACATCATCCAATAACATCGGAATCCTACTACGGACGAAGATCCTAATGAAAGATACCATAAATAAAGCAACACAAGGTACCGATCATCCTAGTAAGAGCCCTACTGATCCTCGGGATAGGACACGTAGTATCGTCCACGCTCTTCATCGAACTCCCAATACAACTCTGAACCACCACTTGTGTAGTTCTCAACGGTACCTGCATCTGGTGTTGTGTAGAATCTGTGAGCCACAGAGGACTCAGCAATCCGGTTCCCGGGTAGCAATACTATCAAAGCCTTAGGTGTGGAAGAGGCCGAAAACAAGGTTGTAGCAGCACTAGCACTATCTTACGTGTTTAGAGCGAGAAGAGAAAGTGCCAACGATCGTCAAAGTGATCACGAAGTGATCCTAACTACTCACGGTCAAACATAACCCCACCGTGCTCACTTCCCGAACCCCTTCGGAAAGAGACTGTTTGGACCAACACTCATGTGGAGCACTGGCCCGGGTTGTTAATTAAGAACTCGGGTTTGCAACGCCCTTTGCAAGTATTAGTTATTAAGCAAATGTAAAACCAATGTTGGGCCTTGCTGGAAAAGATTTAGCGCTAAGCGGGTTATCGAGGGGGGCCCATAAACCCCAACTGTGTTAGGGACGCAAAATCAAGGAACATAACACCGGTTTAACGGTTCCTAGGGTGGCATGAGTGGAACAAAACACCAAGCAAGAGGCTTAGCCTTCCACCCATTACCAATATATAGATGATTTAGTTTAACAGACTATATATTGTGATATCCCAACAATAACTCCATCATGAAGCAAGAATCTTCAAATCTTCTCCTACAACTAACAACGCTATAAGAGGGGCTGAGCGAAGCTTACGTAGCCAAACAACGGTTTGCTAGGTGGGTGGTTAGAGAGTTTCATGGCAACAATAGGAGGCTGACAAACAGACATGGGCATCGAGGCAATATCTAACAGAGCGAGACATCTAGCATAGGCAAAGATAGTAATGATATCTAGGTAAGGTCATCTTGCATGTTGATTCCACGGAGGGATCGTAACCTTGCTCCTCAAACTCAACCTCGGTAGGAACTGAAGGAAATATGCCCTAGAGGCAATAATAAAGTTGTTATTTATATTTCCTTATATCATGATAAATGTTTATTAGGCATACTAGAATTGTATTAACCGGAAACTTAGTACATTTGTGAATACATAGACAAAACAGAGTGTCCCTAGTATGCCTCTACTAGACTAGCTCATTGATCAAAGATGGTTATGTTTCCTAACCATAGACATGAGTTGTCATTTGATCAACGGGATCACATCATTAGGAGAATGTTGTGATGGACAAGACCCATCCGTTAGCATAGCATTATGATCGTTTAGCTTTACTGCTATTGCTTTCTTCATGACTTATACATGTTCCTATGACTATGAGATTATGCAACTCCCGAATACCGTAGGAACACCTTGTGTGCTATCAAACGTCACAACGTAACTAGGTGATCATAAAGATGCTCTACAGGTGTCTCCGAAAGTATTCGTGGTGTTGGCATAGATCAAGATTAGGATTTGTCACTCCGAGTGTCGAAGAGGTATCTCTGGGCCCTCTCGGTAACACACATCACAATAAGCCTTGCAAGCAAAAGACTAATGAGTTAGTCACGAGATGATGTGTTACGGAACGAGTAAAGAGACTTGTCGGTAACGAGATTGAACTAGGTATAGAGATACCGATGATCGAATCTCGGGCAAGTAACATACCGATGACAAAAGGAACAACGTATGTTGTTATGCGGTTTGACCGATAAAAGATCTTCGTAGAATATGTAGGAGCCAATATGAACATCTAGGTTCCGCTATTGGTTATTGACCGGAGATGTGTCTCGGTCATGTCTACATAGTTCTCGAACCCGTAGGGTCCGCACGCTTAACGTTTGATGACGATCGGTATTATGAGTTTATGAGTTTTGATGTACCGAAGGTAGTTCGGAGTCCCGGATGAGATCACGGACATGACGAGGAGTCTCGGAATGTCCGAGACATAAAGATTGATATATTGGACGACTATATTCGGACACCGGAAGTGTTCCGGAAAAGTTTCGGATTTAACTGGATTGCCGGAGTGTGTTACCAGAACACCCTACGAGGGGGGATGGTCCATAGTGGGCCTTGAGGAAAGGAGAGAGGCAGCCCATAGAGGCTAGCCGGCCCTCCCATCTTGCTCCTTTATATACGGGGGCAGGGGGGCACCCAAAGACACACAAGTTGAATTGTTCCAGCCGTGTGCGGTGCCCCCCCTCCACAGAAACACACCTCGGTCATACCATCGCAGTACTTAGGAGAAGCCCTGCGCCGGTAGATACATCATATCCGTCACCACGCCGTCGTGCTGACGAAACTCTACCGTGAAGCTCAACTGGATCAAGAGCTCGTGGGACGTCATCAAGCTGAACGTGTGCTGAACACGGAGGTGCCGTACGTTCGGTACTTGATCGGTTGAATTGCGAAGAAGTTCGAATACATAAACCACGTCACTTGACGCTTACGCTTCCGGTCTACGAGGGTACGTAGACACACTCTTCCCTCTCGTTGCTATGCATCTGGTAGATAGATCTTGCGTGATCGTAGGAAAATTTTAAAATACTACGTTCCCCAACAGTGGCATCAGAGCCAGGTCTATGCGTAGATGATATGCACGAGTAGAACACAATGAGTTGTGGGCGATACTAGTCATACTGCTTACCAGCATGTCATATTTTGCTTTGGCGGTATTGTGAGATGAAGCGGCCCGGACCGACATTACGCGTACGCTTACGCGAGACTGGTTTCACCGTTAGGAGCACTCGTTGCTTAAAGGTGACTGGCGGGTGTCTGTCTCTCTCAGTTTAGCTGAAACAAGTGTGGCTACGCCCGGTCCTTGTGAAGGTTAAAACAGCACATACTTGATGAAACATCGTTGTGGTTTTGTATGCATAGGTAAGAACGGTTCTTGCTAAGCCCGTAGCAGCCACGTAAAACTTGCAACAATAAAGTAGAGGACGTCTAACTTGTTTTTGCAGGGCATTATGTGATGTGATATGGTTAAGACATGATGAGTTATACGGTTTTGTATGAGATGATCATGTTTTGTAATGTTATCGGCAACTGGCAGGAGCCATATGGTTGTCGCTTTATTGTATGAAATGCAATCGCCATGTAATTGCTTTATTTTATCACTAAGCAGTAGCGATAGTCGTAGAAGCAATAGTTGGCGAGACGACAACGATACTACGATGGAGATCAAGGTGTCGCGCCGGTGACGATGGTGATCATGACGGTGCTTTGGAGATGGAGATCAAAAGCACAAGATGATGATGGCCATATCATGTCACATATTTTGATTGCATGTGATGTTTATCTTATTATGCTTCTTATTTTGCTTAGAATGACGGTAGCATTATAAGATGATCCCTTACTAAATTTCAAGGTATAAGTGTTCTCCCTGAGTATGCACCGTTGCGAAAGTTCGTCGTGCCGAGACACTACGTGATGATCGGGTGTGATAAGCTCTACGTTCAAATACAACGGGTGTAAGCCAGTTTTGCACACGCAGAATACTCGGGTTAAACTTGACGAGCCTAGCATATGCAGATATGGCCTCGGAACACTGGAGACCGAAAGGTCGAGCGTGAATCATATAGTAGATATGATCAACATAAGATGTTCACCATTGAAACTACTCCATCTCACGTGATGATCGGACATGGTTTAGTTGATTTGGATCACGTGATCATTTGGATGACCGGAGGGATGTCTATCTAAGTGGGAGTTCTTTAATTAATATGATTAAATTGAACTTTAACTTATCATGAACTTAGTCCTGATAGTTTTTGCATATCTATGTTGTTGTAGATCAGTGGCCCGTGCTACCGTTCCTTTGAATTTTAATGCATTCCTAGAGAAAGCTAAGTTGAAAGATGATGGTAGCAATTACACGGACTGGGTCCGTAATTTGAGGATTATCCTCATTGCTGCACAGAAGAATTATGTCCTTGAAGCACCGCTAGGTGACAAGCCCCCTCCCGCTAATGTAGACGCTTTGAACGTCTGGCAGTCGCGGTCTGATGACTACACGATAGTTCAGTGTGCCATGCTTTACGGCTTAGAACCGGGACTTCAACGATGTTTTGAACGTCATGGACCATATGAGATGTTCCAGGAGTTGAAGTTAATATTTCAAGCAAATGCCAGGATTGAGAAATATGAGATTTCCAATAAGTTCTACAGCTGCAAGATGGAGGAGAATAGTTCTATTAGTGAACACTTACTCAGAATGTCTGGGTACTACAATCATATGACTCAACTTGGTTGCAAAGTTGACAAGGATAGTGTTATTGATAGAGTTCTTCAATCACTGCCACCAAGCTATAAAAGCTTCGTGATGAACTATAATATGCAAGGGATGCAAAAGACAATTCCTGAGCTCTTCGCTATGCTTAAGGCTGCGGAGGTAGAAATCAAAAAGGAGCATCAAGTGTTGATGGTTAACAAGACCACTAGTTTCAAGAAAAAGGGCAAGGGAAAGAAGGGGAACTTCAAGAAGAATAGCAAAACAGTTGCTACTTCCACGAAGAAACCCAAGTCTGGAGCCAAGCCTAAAACTGAGTGCTTCTACTTCAAGGGAACTGGTGTTGGGGAACGTTGCATGGGAAACAAAAATTTTTCCTACGTTCACCAAGATCAATCTAGGAGATGCATCTACGAGGGGAGAGTTGGATCCACATACCCTTGTAGATCGCTAAGCGGAAGCGTTCAAGAACGCGGTTGATGGAGTCGTACTCGCCGCGATTCAGATCGCCGATGATCCTAGCACCGAAGCAACGGTGCCTCCGCGTTCTTCACACGTACAGCTCGGGGACGTCTCCTCCTTCTTGATCCAGCAAGGGGGGAGGAGAGGTTGATGGAGACACCGGCAGCACGACGGCGTGGTGGTGATGGTGGTGGAGGATTCCAGCAGGGCTTCGCCAAGCACCGCGGGAAAACGAAGATGGATGTGGGAGAGGGAGGGCAGCGCCGAGGCACGAACGTGTGTGGCTGCCCTCCCTCTACCTCTCTTTATATAGGGGGGAGAGAGGGGAGGGGGCGCCCTAGGGTTTCCCCTAGGGGCCGGCGGCCAGGGCAGATGGGGAGGGGGCGGCGCCCCCTGGGGCTAGGGTTTCCCCCCCAAGTGCCTTGCCCCCCAAGCCTAAGGGGGTGCGGCAGCCCTAGGGGGGGCCAGCCTCCCTTGCGCATGAGGAGAGGGCCCAGGGGGGGCGCACAGCCCTATGAGGGCTGTTGTGTCCCCCCTTTGTGGCCCATTAGGCCCGAAACTCCTTCCGGGACCCCCGAAACCCCTTTCGGTCATCCGCCGATTTCCCGGTACTCCCCGGAACACTTCCGGACTCCGAACACTCTCATCCTATATATCAATCTTCGTCCCCGGACCATTCCGGAGACCCTCGTCACGTCCGGGATCTCATCCGGGACTCCGAACAACCTTCGGTAACCATGCACTATTCTCACTAACAACCCTAGCGTCACCGAACCTTAAGTGTGTAGACCCTGCGGGTTCGGAAACTATGCAGACATGACCGAGACACTCCCAGGTCAATAACCAATAGCGGGATCTGGATACCCATATTGGTTCCCACACGTTCCTCGATGATCTCATCGGATGACCATGATGTCAAGGATTCAGGCAATCCCGTATACAGTTCCCTTTGTCTCGTCGGTATGTTACTTGCCCGAGATTCGATCGTCGGTATCTCTATACCTAGTTCAATCTCGTTACCGGCAAGTCTCTTTACTCGTTACCGTAATACATAATCCCGTGACTAACCACTTAGTCACTTTGAGCTCATTGAGATGACGTATTACCGAGTGGGCCCGGAGATACCTCTCCGTCACACGGAGTGACAAATCCCAGTCTCGGTCCATGTCAACTCAACAGACACCTTCGGAGATACCTGTAGAGTACCTTTATAGTCACCCAGTTACGTTGCGAAGTTTGGCACACACAAAGTACTCCTACGGTGTCAGTGAGTTACATGATCTCATGGTCATAGGAACTTATACTTGACATGCAGAAAACTATAGCGATAACTGATACGATCAAAAGCTATGTTTAACGTTTGGGTCTCGTCCATCACATCATTCTCCTAATGATGTGATCCCGTTATCAAATGAAAACTCATGTCTATGACCTGGAAACCGCGGTCATCTTTGATCAACGAGCTAGTCCTGTAGAGGCTTACTAGGGACACAAAGTTTGTCTATTTTATCCACACATGTATTTGAGTTTCCAATCAATACAGTTATAGCATGGATAATAAACGATTATCATGAACAAGGAAATATAATAATAACTCTTTTATTATTGCCTCTAGGGCATATTTCCAACAGTCTCCCACTTGCACTAGAGTCAATAATCTAGCATTACAAGGTAATGAATCTAACACCCATAGAGTCTTGGTGTTGATCATGCTTAGCCCGTGGAAGAGGCTTAGTCAACGGATCTGCAACATTCAAATCCGTGTGTACTTTGCAAATGCTTATGTCCTCCTCCTTGACTGAATCGCGGATGGAATTGAAGCGTCGCTTTATGTGTCTGGTCCTCTTGTGAAACCTTGGTTCCTTGGCTAGAGCAATGGCACCAGTGTTGTCACAAAACAGAGTCATTGGATTCAATGCACTAGGCACAACTCCAAGATCTGTCATGAACTCCTTCATCCAGACACCTTCCTTTGCCGCCTCCGAGGCAGCTATGTACTCCGCTTCGCATGTAGAATCGGCTACCACGCTTTGCTTGGAACTACACCAGCTTACCGCTCCCCCGTTGAGAATATATACGTATCCGGTTTGAGACTTAGAGTCATCCGGATCAGTGTCAAAGCTTGCATCGACGTAACCCTTTACGACGAGCTCTTGATCACCTCCATAAACGAGAAACATCTCCTTAGTCCTTTTCAGGTACTTTAGGATATTCTTGACCGCTGTCCAGTGATCCATACCAGGATTACTTTGAAACCTTCCGGCCATACTTATGGCAAGGCTGACATCTGGTCTTGTGCACAGCATTGCATACATGATAGAGCCTATGGCTGAAGCATAGGGGACGACACTCATCTTTTCTCTATCTTCTGCAGTCACTGGGCATTGAGTCTTACTCAACTTCGTACCTTGCAATACCGGCAAGAACCCCTTCTTGGATTGATCCATTTTGAACTTCTTCAAAACTTTATCAAGGTATGTACTTTGTGAAAGTCCTATCAAGCATCTTGATCTATCTCTATAGATCTTGATGCCCAATATGAAAGCAGCTTCACCGAGATCCTTCATCGAAAAACTCTTGTTCAAATACCCCTTTACGCTATCCAAAAATTCTATATTGTTTCCAATCAGCAATATGTCATCCACATATAATATTAGAAACGCTATAGAGCTCCCACTCACTTTCTTGTAAATACAAGCTTCATTATAAACTTGTACAAACCCAAACGCTTTGATCACCTCATCAAAGCGAACATTCCAACTCCGAGATGCTTGCACCAGCCCATAAATGGAACGCTGGAGCTTGCATACTTTGTCAGCATTCTCTGGATCGACAAAACCTTCCGGTTGTATCATATACAACTCTTCCTTAAGAAAACCGTTAAGGAACGCTGTTTTGACATCCATCTGCCAAATTTCATAATCAAAATATGCAGCTATTGCTAACATGATTCGGACGGATTTAAGCATCGCTACGGGTGAGAAAGTCTCATCGTAGTCAATTCCTTGAACTTGTGAAAAACCCTTTGCCACAAGTCGAGCTTTATACACGGTGACATTACCGTCAGCGTCCGTCTTCTTCTTAAAAATCCATTTATTCTGAATGGCCTTCCGACCTTCAGGTAATACTTCCAAAGTCCATACTTTGTTTTCATACATGGATCCCATCTCGGATTTCATGGCCTCTAACCATTTGTCAGAATCCGGGCCCATCATCGCTTCTCCATAGCTCGTAGGTTCACCGTTGTCTAACAACATGACCTCCAAGACAGGGTTACCATACCACTCAGGTGCAGTGTGTACCCTTGTCGACCTACGAGGTTCGGTAGTAACTTGATCAGAAGTTTCTTGATCATCATCATTGGCTTCCTCTTCAACCGCTGCAGGCTCCACAAAAACATCTTTCTGTGCTGCGCAACTCTCTGGTTGAAGCAGAGGTTCAATAACCTCATCAAGTTCTACCTTTCTCCCACTCAATTCTTTCGAGAGAAACTCTTTCTCGAGAAAAGACCCGTTCTTAGCGACAAACACTTTGCCTTCGGATCTGAGATAGAAGGTGTACCCAACCGTTTCTTTTGGGTATCCTATGAAGACACATTTGTCCGCTTTGGGTTCGAGCTTTTCTGGCTGAAGCCTTTTGACATAAGCATCGCAACCCCAAACTTTGAGAAAAGACAACTTAGGTTTCTTACCAAACCATAGTTCATACGGTGTTGTCTCAACGGACTTAGATGGAGCCCTATTTAAAGTGAATGCAGCTGTCTCTAACGCATATCCCCAGAACGATAGTGGCAAATCGGCAAGAGACATCATAGAACGCACCATATCTAATAGGGTTCGATTACGACGTTCGGACACACCATTACGCTGTGGTGTTCCAGGTGGCGTCAACTGTGAAACGATTCCACATTTTCTTAAGTGATTGCCAAACTCATAACTCAGATACTCTCCCCCTCGATCAGATCGTAGGAACTTGATCTTCTTGTTA
>LR738715.1:834632961-834693100 GCA_902687465.1 Secale cereale | reverse complement strand
TCCGTGTTCCGAGGCCATGTCTGTACATGCTAGGCTCGTCAAGTCTAACCCGAGTGTTCTGCATGTGCAAAACTGGCTTGCACCCGTTGTATGCGAACGTAGAGTCTATCACACCCGATCATCACGTGGTGCTTCGAAGCGACGAACCTTCGCAACGGCGCACACTCGGGGGGAACACAATTTTATCTTGAAATTTTAGTGAAGGATCATCTTATAATGCTACCGTCGTCCTAAGCAAAATAAGATGCATAAAAGGATTAACATCACATGCAAATCATAAGTGACATGATATGGCCATCAACTCGTGCTTTTGATCTCCATCTCCAAAGCACCGGCATGATCTCCATCGTCACCGGCGCCTCACCATGATCTCCATCATCATGATCTCCATCATCGTGTCGCCATCGGGGTTGTCGGCGCCCACCATGCTCTTACTACTATTGCTACCGTTTAGCGATAAAGTAAAGCATTACAAAGCGCTTAATGATTGACACGCAGGTCATACAAAAATTAAAGACAACCCTATGGCTCCTGCCGGTTGCCGTATGCATCGACATGCAAGTCGATATTAACTATTACAACATGATCATCTCATACATCAAATATATCTCGTCATGTCATTGGCCATATCATATCACATACATACCCTGCAAAAACAAGTTAGACGTCCTCTAATTTGTTGTTGCATGTTTTACGTGGCTGCTATGGGTATCTAGCAAGAACGCTTCTTACCTACGCAAAGCCACAACGGTGATATTTAAGTTGCTATTTAACCTTCTACAAGGACCGCCTTGTTCTGTTCCGATTCAACTAAGATAGGAGAGACAGACACCCGCCAGCCATCTTATGCAACAAAAGTCACATGTCTGTCGATGGAACCGGTCTCATGTACGTGGACATGTAAAGTTGGTCCGGGCCGCTTCATCCCATAATACCGCTGAATCAAGAAAGACTAAGGAGGGAAGCAATCTAAACATCAACGTCCACAAACCCTTTTGTGTTCTACTCGTGAAAGCATCTACGCAAGATCCTAGCTCTGATACCACTGTTGGGGAACGTTGCATGGGAAACAAAAATTTTTCCTACGCTCACCAAGATCAATCTAGGAGATGCATCTACGAGGGGAGAGTTGGATCCACATACCCTTGTAGATCGCTAAGCGGAAGCGTTCAAGAACGCGGTTGATGGAGTCGTACTCGCCGCGATTCAGATCGCTGAAGATCCAAGCACCGAAGCAACGGTGCCTCCGCGTTCTTCACACGTACAGCTCGGGGACGTCTCCTCCTTCTTGATCCAGCAAGGGGGGAGGAGAGGTTGATGGAGACACCGGCAGCACGACGGCGTGGTGGTGATGGTGGTGGAGGATTCCAGCAGGGCTTCGCCAAGCACCGCGGGAAAACGAAGATGGATGTGGGAGAGGGAGGGCAGCGCCGAGGCACGAACGTGTGTGGCTGCCCTCCCTCTGCCTCTCTTTATATAGGGGGGAGAGAGGGGAGGGGGCGCCCTAGGGTTTCCCCTAGGGGCCGGCGGCCAGGGCAGATGGGGAGGGGGCGGCGCCCCCTGGGGCTAGGGTTTCCCCCCCAAGTGCCTTGCCCCCCAAGCCTAAGGGGGTGCGGCAGCCCTAGGGGGGGCCAGCCTCCCTTGCGCATGAGGAGAGGGCCCAGGGGGGCGCACAGCCCTATGAGGGCTGTTGTGTCCCCCCTTTGTGGCCCATTAGGCCCGAAACTCCTTCCGGGACCCCCGAAACCCCTTTCGGTCATCCGCCGATTTCCCGGTACTCCCCGGAACACTTCCGGACTCCGAACACTCTCATCCTATATATCAATCTTCGTCCCCGGACCATTCCGGAGACCCTCGTCACGTCCGGGATCTCATCCGGAACTCCGAACAACCTTCGGTAACCATGCACTGTTCTCACTAACAACCCTAGCGTCACCGAACCTTAAGTGTGTAGACCCTGCGGGTTCGGAAACTATGCAGACATGACCGAGACACTCCCAGGTCAATAACCAATAGCGGGATCTGGATACCCATATTGGTTCCCACACGTTCCTCGATGATCTCATCGGATGAACCACGATGTCAAGGATTCAGGCAATCCCGTATACAGTTCCCTTTGTGTCGTCGGTATGTTACTTGCCCGAGATTCGATCGTCGGTATCTCTATACCTAGTTCAATCTCGTTACCGACAAGTCTCTTTACTCGTTACCGTAATACATAATCCCGTGACTAACCACTTAGTCACTTTGAGCTCATTGAGATGACGTATTACCGAGTGGGCCCGGAGATACCTCTCCGTCACACGGAGTGACAAATCCCAGTCTCGATCCATGTCAACTCAACAGACACCTTCGGAGATACCTGTAGAGTACCTTTATAGTCACCCAGTTACGTTGCGACGTTTGGCACACACAAAGTACTCCTACGGTGTCAGTGAGTTACATGATCTCATGGTCATAGGAACTTATACTTGACATGCAGAAAACTATAGCGATAACTGATACGATCAAAAGCTATGTTTAACGTTTGGGTCTCGTCCATCACATCATTCTCCTAATGATGTGATCCCGTTATCAAATGACAACTCATGTCTATGACCTGGAAACCGCGGTCATCTTTGATCAACGAGCTAGTCCTGTAGAGGCTTACTAGGGACACAAAGTTTGTCTATTTTATCCACACATGTATTTGAGTTTCCAATCAATACAGTTATAGCATGGATAATAAACGATTATCATGAACAAGGAAATATAATAATAACTCTTTTATTATTGCCTCTAGGGCATATTTCCAACAACTGGACACTAGAAGCGGAACTGCCCCAAGTATTTGGCGGATAAGAAGGATGGCAAGGTGAACAAAGGTATATGTGAGATACATGTTATTGATGTGTACCTTACTAATGCTCGTAGTAGTACCTGGGTATTTGATACCGGTTCGGTTGCTAATATTTGTAACTCGAAACAGGGACTACGGATTAAACGAAGATTGGCTAAGGACGAGGTGACGATGCATGTGGGAAATGGTTCCAAAGTCGATGTGATCGCCGTCGGCACGCTACCTCTACATCTACCTTCGGGATTAGTTTTAGACCTAAATAATTGTTATTTGGTGCCAGCGTTGAGCATGAACATTATATCTGGATCTTGTTTGTTGCGAGACGGTTATTCATTTAAATCAGAGAATAATGGTTGTTCTATTTTTATGAATAATATCTTTTATGGTCATGCACCCTTGAAGAGTGGTCTATTCTTATTGGATCTCGATTGTAGTGATACACATATTCATAATATTGAAACCAAAAGATGCAAGGTTAATAATGATAGTGCAACTTATTTGTGGCACTGCCGTTTAGGTCATATTGGTGTAAAACGCATGAAGAAACTCCATAGTGATGGACTTTTAGAATCACTTGATTATGAATCACTTGGTGCTTGCGAACCATGCCTCATGGGCAAGATGACTAAAACTCCGTTCTCCGGAACTATGGAGCGAGCAACAGATTTATTGGAAATCATACATACTGATGTATGTGGGCCAATGAGTATTGAAGCTCGCGGCGGGTATCGTTATTTTCTAACCTTCACTGATGATTTGAGCAGATATGGGTATATCTACTTAATGAAGCACAAGTCTGAAACATTTGAAAAGTTCAAAGAATTTCATAGTGAAGTAGAGAATCATCGTAACAAGAAAATAAAGTTTCTACGATCTGATCGTGGAGGAGAATATTTGAGTTACGAGTTTCGTCTTCATTTCAAACAATGTGGAATAGTTTCACAACTCACGCCACCCGGAACACCACAGCGTAATGGTGTGTCCGAACGTCGTAACCATACTTTATTGGATATGGTGCGATCTATGATGTCTCTTACCGATTTACCACTATCGTTTTGGGGTTATGCTTTAGAGACAGCTGCATTCACGTTAAATAGGGCACCATCTAAATCGATTGATACGACACCTTATGAACTATTGTTTGGCAAGAAACCAAAGTTGTCGTTTCTTAAAGTTTGGGGCTGCGATGCTTATGTGAAAAAGCTTCAACCTGATAAGCTCGAACCCAAGTCGGAGAAATGTGTCTTCATATGATACCCAAAAGAGACTGTTGGGTACACCTTCTATCACAGATGCGAAGGCAAGATATTTGTTGCTAAGAATGGATCCTTTCTAGAGAAGGAGTTTCTCTCGAAGGGAGGAAAGTAGAACTTGATGAGGTAATTGTACCTTCTCCTGAATTGGAAAGTAGTACATCACAGAAAATTGTTCCAGTGATTCCTACACCAATCAGTGAGGAAGTTAATGATGATGATCATGAAACTTCAGATCAAGTTTCTGTTGAACGTCGTAGATCAACCAGAGTACGTTCCGCACCAGAGTGGTACGGCAACCCAGTTCTGGAAATCATGTTACTAGACCATGATGAACCTACAAACTATGAAGAAGCGATGATGAGCCCAGATTCCGCAAAATGGTTTGAGGCCATGAAATCTGAGATGGGATCCATGTATGAGAACAAAGTATGGACTTTGGTTGACTTGCCCGATGATCGGCAGGCCATCGAAAATAAATGGATCTTCAAGAGAAAGACTGACGCAGACGGTAATGTTACTGTTTACAAAGCTCGACTTGTTCGAAAGGGTTTCGACAAGTTCAAGGAGTTGACTACGATGAGACTTTCTCACCTGTAGCGATGCTTAAGTCTATCCGAATCATGTTAGCAATTGCCGCATTTTATGATTATGAGATCTGGCAAATGGATGTCAAAACTGCATTCCTGAACGGATATCTCAAAGAAGAGTTGTATATGATGCAACCAGAAGGTTTTGTCGATCCGAAAGGTGCTAACAAAGTGTGCAAGCTCCAGCGATCCATCTATGGACTGGTGCAAGCATCTCGGAGTTGGAATATACGCTTTGATGAGGTGATCAAAGCTTATGGTTTTATACAGACTTTTGGATAAGCTTGTATTTACAAGAAGTGAGTGGGAGCACTACAACCTTTCTGATAAGTATATGTGAATGACATATTGTCGATCGGAAATGATGTAGAATTTTCTGGAAAGCATAAAGGAGTGTTTGAAAGGAGTTTTTCAAAGAAAGACCTTGGTGAAGCTGCTTACATATAGGGCATCAAGATCTATAGAGATAGATCAAGACACTTGATAAGACTTTCGATGAGTACATACCTTGATAAGATTTTGAAGTAGTTCAAAATGGATCAGTCAAAGAAGGAGTTCTTGCCTGACTTGTAAGGTGTGAAGTTGAGTAAGACTCAAAGCTAGACCACGGCAGAAAAATATAGAGAGAATGAAAGTCATTCCATATGCCTCAGCCATAGGTTCTATAAAGTATGCCATGCTGTGTACCAAACATGTTGTGTACCTTGCCATGAGTTTGACAGGGAGGTACAATAGTGATCCAGGAGTAGATCACTGTACAGCGGTCAAAATTATCCTTAGTAACTAGATGACTAAGGAAATGTTTCTCGATTATGGAGGTGATAAAGAGTTCGTCGTAAAGGGTTACACCGATGCAAGCTTTGACACTAAATCCAGATGACTCTAAGTATCAATCTGGATGCGTATTGAAAGTGGGAGCAATTAGCTAGAGTAGCTCCATGCAGAGCATTGTAGACATAGAAATTTGCGAAATACATGCGGATCTGAATGTGACAGACCCGTTGACAAAACTTCTCTCACAAGCAAAACATGATCACACCTTTTTACTCGTGGGTATTAATCACATAGCGATGTGAACTATATTATTGATTCTAGTAAACCCTTTGGGTGTTGGTCACATGGCGATGTGAACTATGGGTGTTATTCACATAACGATGTGAACTATTGGTATTAAATCACATGGCGATGTGAGCTAGATTATTGACTCTAGTGCAAGTGGGAGACTGAAGGAAATATGCCCTAGAGGCAATAATAAAGTTGTTATTTATATTTCCTTATATCATGATATATTTTTATTATTCATGCTAGAATTGTATTAACCGGAAACTTAGTACATGTGTGAATACATAGACAAAACAGAGTGTCCTTAGTATGCCTCTACTAGACTAGCTCATTGATCAAAGATGGTTATGTTTCCTAACCATAGACATGAGTTGTCATTTGATCAACGGGATCACATCATTAGGAGAATGTTGTGATGGACAAGACCCATCCGTTAGCATAGCATTATGATCGTTTAGTTTTACTGATATTGCTTTCTTCATGACTTATACATGTTCCTATGACTATGAGATTATGCAACTCCCGAATACCGTAGGAACACCATGTGTGCTATCAAACGTCACAACGTAACTGGGTGATCATAAAGATGCTCTACAGGTGTCTCCGAAAGTATTCGTGGTTTTGGCATAGATCAAGATTAGGATTTGTCACTCCGAGTGTCGGAGAGGTATCTCTGGGCCCTCTCGGTAAAACACATCACAATAAGCCTTGCAAGCAAAAGACTAATGAGTTAGTCACGAGATGATGTGTTACGGAATGAGTAAAGAGACTTGTCGATAACGAGATTGAACTAGGTATAGAGATACCGACGATCGAATCTCGGGCAAGTAACATACCGATGACAAAAGGAACAACGTATGTTGTTATGCGGTTTGACCGATAAAAGATCTTCGTAGAATATGTAGGAGCCAATATGAACATCCAGGTTCCGCTATTGGTTATTGACCGGAGATGAGTCTCGGTCATGTCTACATAGTTCTCGAACCCGTAGGGTCCGCACGCTTAACGTTTGATGACGATCGGTATTATGAGTTTATGAGTTCTGATGTACCGAAGGTAGTTCGGAGTCCCAGATGAGATCACGGACATGACGAGGAGTCTCAGAATGTCCGAGACATAAAGATTGATATATTGGACGACTATATTCGGACACCGGAAGTGTTCCGGAAAAGTTTCGGATTTAACTGGATTGCCGGAGGGGGTTACCGGAACCCCCTACGAGGGGGGATGGTCCATAGTGGGCCTTGAGGAAAGGAGAGAGGCAGCCCATAGATGCTAGCCGGCGCCCCACCTAGGGATCCTAGTTGGACTATGATGGGGGGGGGGCGCCACCTCTCCCTCTTTTCCTTTTCCTCTCTTCCTTCTTGATGGACTCCTACTAGGAATAGGATTGCAATCCTATTCCTAGTAGGATTGCCCTAGCCGCACCATAGGAGGCCGGCCGGCCCTCCCCTCTTGCTCCTTTATATACAAGGGCAGGGGGCACCCAAAGACACACAAGTTGAATTGTTCCAGCCGTGTGCGGTGCCCACCTCCACAGAAACACACCTCGGTCATACCATCGCAGTACTTAGGAGAAGCCCTGCGCCGGTAGATACATCATATCCGTCACCACGCCGTCGTGCTGACGAAACTCTCCCGTGAAGCTCAACTGGATCAAGAGCTCGTGGGACGTCATCAAGCTGAACGTGTGCTGAACACGGAGGTGCCGTACGTTCGGTACTTGATCGTTTGAATCGCGAAGAAGTTCGAATACATCAACCGCGTCACTTGGCGCTTCCGCTTCCGTTCTGTGAGGGTACGTAGACACACTCTTCCCTCTCGTTGCTATGCATCTGGTAGATAGATCTTGCGTGATCGTAGGAAAATTTTAAAATACTACGTTCCCCAACAGGAACCTCGTACTCCGTATCGTCATCGGGCTCTAACCAAACACAACAATGCAACAATGGAACAAAATCAATCAACATGCAATGCTCAGACACATGATGCATGAACATGAAGCATATGGACAAGAGAAGATATGATGCATGGCCTAGGTCACAAGAGTGCAACATCATCATATCCAACAAGATCATACACAAGAATGAAACAAGCAAAGGGACAACTAACAAGTTTATGTAGGTTGTTCAAACAAGCATCCAACAAGTTTTAAGGAGTAGGTTAACATGGCAAGGGTGCAACTAATATTACAGCAACATGCTAGCAAATTTAATTGGGCTGGAAATAATTAACAACAATATCCAGAAACTCCCATATTAATTAATATGCATATGGGACAGATCTGAAAAACTTCTGTGATAAAGTTGTCAAACCTGCTGAACAACATCACCAAAATATTGTACACATTTTTCCACCCCAAATGCATATAAAGTTTGTTAAATTTGGAGTTGTAGATATTTAGTTATGAATTTTACAAGTTTAGGCATTTTTATTACAACAATAAATTCAGACAGCATTTTAAATGTTTTTAAACATGGCAACAAACAGCATATTCATAATCTATATAAAATTCTAAGCACTTTTCATATCGAACTCTTTTTCACTAGAAGCATATTTAAACAATTATTAAATAAACAAGAAAAACAGGAAAGAAAAAGAAAAACAGAAAACAGAAAAAAAAACAATCGCAAGGGCCAGAGTGACCCAGGCTCATCTAGACAGAGCCACTGACAAGAGGGCCCAGCCTCGCTGAGCTGGCGCCAGCGGGTGCGCGCGGGGGCTGGAGATGCATAGTGAGGCTGGCAGGTGGGGCCTACCTGTCAGCCACACGCAAAAATTAAAAAGGGGGCGAATAGCCACTGCCCCGCAACAGATTCAAATTCAGGTCTCGCGGATAACTGACGAAGGCGCTAGCCACTGGGCTAGACAGGTGATCTCGACAGATAAGGAGTCTGACTCCTTTTGATGTATTCTACACAGGTACAGATTCCCATCTAGCCGAACCAGAGAAGCTCGTCGACTGCGGGGAGCACAACGGTGGCGACGGGCACTGCGGTGGCTGCAGGGTTCGGTCGCGGAGGGGCTCGGAAGCAGGGGTGCAAAGGGGGGACGAGCTGCTCGAGCATGATCGACGGCTCGGCTCGGGACGCGGTCGCGCTGCGGTGGTGGAGCAACACGCGCTGCGGTGGAGCAAGGGCGCGAGGCTCGGGCGTGCGTGAGTGCGGTCAGGTGCGGGCGCGAGCGAGCACGGGGAGCGGCGAGCGCGAGCTGCAGGCGCGGATGCGAGCGAGCACGGCAGGTGATCTCTGAAGTTTCAGAGATGCCGGAGCACGGGGAGCATGAGGTTGACACGGGCCTGGCGACGGCACAGGTGCACAAAAGGCGACAAGGAGAAGACGGGGAGGAGATGGGTATACCTCCTTACCCTAGGACAGGAAGGAGCCGCCGGAGACGAGCTGGAGACGATGACGGCGAGCTCTGAACCTTGGCGCGTTCACGGTGGTCGACGGCGGAGAGGAAGCAGACGCGGACCGACGGCGAGTTGGCGCCCGATCCGTAGCAGTAGGGGAAGTAGTCGACGACGGGGACGAACGGGAAGCCGGAGGACTGAACGGTGGCGGCTGGAGGTGGCTGGAGGACGCTGGCGACAGCGATGTGCTCTCAGTTGCGCTCGATCGTTCGTGGGGAAGGAGAAAGAGGGAAGGGGAGGATTCCTTCAGAGGCGGCGGCGAAGGGGAAAACCTAGAGGAGGCTCTGCGGGTTAAATAGGGGGGCGGCGAGTTGACCTCGATGTCCGTGAGTTCACGGCACGACAGCGCGGGCGCGCTCTGCCTCCGGACGCGGCAGACGGAGGAAGACGGCGACTCGGGGGCGTGAGACCGATAGGTGGGGCCAGGGGGAGAAAGCCACGGCGTGACTGCGAGCGCTGGCTGGGCCTGTGGTGGAGAAATGGGACGCGCAGCTACGGGGAAAAATCTGGGCATGGGGGGAGGAGAAGGAGGAAGGAGGCCCAGGCCACTGTGCTAGCTGATGTATTCTTTTCTTTTCCAATTTTCTTCAGCCAGAAAAGAAAAGAAAAGCACAGACTAAAATGAAAAGAGTTAGGGGAAAAGAAAAATATCCCCATGCTGAGTGATTTATGCCCTATTTAATAAAATTGACTTGCACATTTTTGGAGGCAGAAAAATAAAAGGAGTTTGAATATGGTTTAAACTCTAGTCATTTTTAAACCCAACCAAATCAATTCCAAATGGGGTGATATTTGGTGGAGAGGTTGTAGACATGGTGCAAGATTTTTAGGGAAAGAAAGAACAATAATGGGCTTGGATAGGTGGCTTGCACAATGGAGTGAAACAAGGAAGGGGCTAGGGTTTAGCTAGGCATAGCTCAAGCCACACACACAACATCACAAGTCCTCACACACACTCATCATAACAAAGAAGTAAACTAGATGCCATGATGCCATGATGATGAAGCAATGCAAGGATGCAAAATAAAATATATGACATGGCAATGCAAAAATAAAATGAGCTCAAATGACAAGAACCCCCAAGGATAAGGACAAGGATCAAATTGAGAAAGCTTTATTGCCCTTATAGGAAAGTATTACATATGGGGTGTTACAAACTCTCCTACACTACAAAAAGATCTCGTCCCGAGATCTAGGACTGGAAGAAGGAAGGATACTCCGAACAAAGGTGATCTTCTCGTTCCCACGTAGCTTCTCGGTCGGTATGGTGTGACCACTTTACTTTCAAGAACTTGATGGACTTGTTGTGGGTTTTGCGCTCAGTTTCTTTAAGAATAGCAACAGGGTGCTCACGATAGGACAAGTCTTGTTGAAGATCAATCTCCTCGAACAGAATGGTGTGTTTAGGTGCCTTGAAGCACTTGCGGAGTTGAGACACGTGAAACACATCATTAACATTTGCAAAGTTGGAGGGAAGCTCGAGTTGGTAGGCTAGATCGCCTCTTTTGCAAAGAATCTTGAAAGGGCCCACGTATCTCGGAGCAAGCTTTCCTTTGATACCGAATCTTCGGGTTCCTTTCATAGGAGAAACACGGAGATAGACATGGTCTCCAATGTCGAAAGCCAAATCACGATGCTTGCCGTCATAGTAACTCTTTTGACGCGATTGAGCGGCTTTGAGATTCTCACGTATGACTTTTCACATTTCTTAGGCTTCTGAGATCAAATCATTGCCAAGAAGTTGACGTTCACCAGTCTCAGACCAGTTGAGCGGGGTACGGCACTTTCTGCCATAGAGGATTTCAAAAGGAGCTTTGTCGGCACTTGCTTGGAAACTGTTGTTGTATGAAAATTCGGCAAATGGGAGACAATCTTCCCACTTCATACCGAAAGAGATGACACAAGCTCTCAGCATGTCTTCGAGGATCTGGTTCACTCTTTCAACTTGACCACTAGTCTGAGGGCGAAACGCAATGCTTAAGCGAATCTTAGTGCCCATGGCTGACTGAAAGGAGTCCCAGAACTTGGATGTGAACAAACTTCCATGGTCTGAGGAGATGACTTGAGGAATGCCATGCAACGAAACAATTCTGGAGGTGTACAGCTCTGCCAGTTGAGTTGCATTGATGGATTCTTTGACGGGAAGGAAATGGGCTACTTTAGTTAGCTTGTCAATCACTACAAAGATAGCATCATTCCCCTTCTTGGACTTAGGAAACCCAGTGACGAAATCCATTTCAATGTGATCAAATTTCCACTCGGGAATAGGTAGAGGTTGAAGGAGACCGGCTGGACGTTGATGCTCTGCCTTCACTCTTCTGCAGACATCATATTCATTCACGAATTGGGCAATCTCCCTTTTCATGTGAGTCCACCAATATGATTGCTTGAGGTCTTGGTACATCTTGGAACTTCCGGGATGAATCAAAAGGAGGGAGTCATGTGCTTCGTTCATTATGAGCTTTCTGAGATCACCCTTGGGAACTACAATTCTGTCCTCAAAGAACAAGGTGTCTTTCTCATCAACGCGATAGCACTTGTATTTGGGAGTACCCTTAGCAATACCATGTTTCACTTTCTGCACCATAGCATCACTTAGTTGGGCCTCACAGATCTGATCTTCCAAGGTAGGAGCAACTTGAAGGTTTGCAAGAAAGCCTTGCGGAACAACTTGGAGGTTGAGCTTCCTGAATGATTCACAAAGTTCAGGCTGGAACGGTTTGAGAAGGAGACTGTTGCAATATGCCTTTCTGCTCAAGGCATCTGCAATGACATTTGCCTTGCCAGGTGTGTACTCAATGCTTGGATCATACTCTTGGATCATCTCAACCCAACGAGTCTGGCGAAGGTTAAGGTTTGGTTGTGTGAAGATGTACTTCAAGCTCTTGTGATCGGTGAAGATGTCCACTTTTCTGCTCAACAGAAGGTGTATCCACGTGATCAAGGCATGTACAACTGCTGCTAGCTCGAGATCATGTGTGGGGTAATTCCTCTCATTTTATTTCAACTGACGAGAAGTGTATGCCACAATCTTCTTGTCTTGCATGGGAACACCACCAAGTCCTTGCAAAGAAGCATCACAAAAGACTTCATAGGGCTTGGACTCATCCGGAGGAGTAAGAACAGGAGCAGAAATGAGCTTCTCTTTGAGTGTTTTGAATGCCACATCACAATCAGGAGTCCATGAGTACTTGAAATTCTTTTGCAACAGGTTGGAAAGAGGCTTGGCAATCTTGGAGAAGTTCTCAACGAACCTTCTGCAATAGCTAGTGAGACCAAGGAAGCTTCGGAGTTGCTTGACATACTGCGGGGGTTCCCAGTTGACAATAGCTTCAACTTTCTCGGGGTTCACAGAAATGCCCTCGGCAGAGATGATATGGCCAAGATATAAGACTTTATCCAGAATTCACATTTGGAGAACTTCGCATAGAACTTGTGTTCACGGAGCATGTCTAGGACCAAACGGAGGTGCTTGGCATGGTCTTCTTCATTCTTGGAGAATACCAAGATGTCATCCAGGTAGACAAGAACAAATTCATTGGTGTATGGGTTGAATATGAAGTGCATCATCCTCGAGAAGGTGGGTGGAGCATTTGCAAGGCCAAAAGACATGATCGTGTATTCATAAGAGACAAAACTCATTCTGAATGCGGTCTTGGGAATATCTTCTTCACGGATACGGATCTGGTGGTAACCCATCCGGAGATTGAGCTTTGAGAACACCTTTGCTCCTTTGAGTTGCTCGAATAATTCATTGATATTGGGGACTGGATACTTGTCCTTTATTGTCTTCTTGTTCAATGGTCGGTAATCAAGGCAAAGGCATTCCGTGCCATCCTTCTTCTTGACAAATAGAACAACACAGCCCCAAGGAGAAGTACTAGGCCTGATTAGACCCATACGCTATTGCTCATCGAGTTGTTTCTTCAGCTCCTTCAACTCATCAGGGGAAAGCTTGTACGGACGCCGACATGCTCGCTCGGTACCGGGCTCGAGTTCAATGACGAATTCAACTTGACAATAGGGAGGCATGCCTGGAAGCTCTTCAGGGAAAACATCTTCATACTCATTGACCACCAGAATCTGAGAGATGGCATTAATCTCGCCCTTGTCATTGAGAGAGAATAGCCTGATTGTGTTATCTCGAGAGGCGAAGATAATCACGTCTTCGTTAGGACGAGTAAGCTTGACTTGCTTATTTGCACAATCAATGTTTGCGTCATGCTTGGAAAGCCAATCCATCCCAAGAATTAGATCAATGTCGGAGTTGCCGAGAATAACCGGAGAAACCAAAAAACTGTAATCACCCATATGAATAGATATATCCGGAGACACCATATTAGAAGTCATGTGTTTGCCCGGAGAAATAATTGGCAACTTCTTATCCAGGAATGCCGAAGTGAAATTATGCTTGGTAAAGAATGGTCTTGACATGAAGCAAAGTGATGCACCAGAATCAAACAATACTTTTGCAGGAATTTAACTGAGAGGTTACCCAATATCACATCAGAAGAATTCTCCGCTTGAGCTGCATTCATCAAATTCACTCTTGCATGCTTGGGATTGTGCTTGACAATAGCAGTGCTGACGGGTGGGGGAGGCGGAAGGCGCCTTGGGTTGGGACACTTGTTAGCATAGTGACCCTTCTGAGTGCACTTGTTGCAAACCACTTCTGAGAGAGGTCGGCGATAAGGACCACTTGATCTTGAAGCTTGAAACTGAGGCTTGGACTAACTGCTTGGGTTGGGTGGGTGGGAGAAACCACGACCACCTGAGTGCTTGTTGTTGTTTTGAGGACGGAGCACTGGAGGAGGCGGAAGCTAGAACTTCTGCTGCTTTGCAACCACTTGGGAAGAAGAGGAGGAGTGAACGGCATCTCTGATCCTCTTTTTGGAAGCTTCAATCTTGAGCTGGGCTGCCTCTTGCTTAAGAGACATATTGTAGAATTGGTCAAATTCATCCGGCTCGAACAAGGTGAGAGCTAGTTGGAGTTCATCCTTCAGACCACCACGGAACTGATAAATCTTGCTCTTGGCATCTGGGATGTCTTGCTTGGCATAGCGAGCGAGGTTCTGGAACTTGACATTGTATTGATAGACGGACATGGTGCCTTGCTTCAGGTTGCGGAATTGCTCACGCATGCCTTCAATGACACTGGTTGGAATGTGGTGAGAGCGGAAATCCTTGCAGAAGTCGGTCCACGAGATCTCACGACCACCTCTGGAATCTTTGTACTGTTATCACCAATCAGCACCTTGATCTTTGAGTTGGAAAGTGGCAAACTTGACATAATCCTCAGGTCTCACGTTACTGCATTCAAAGTGCTTTTTGATGTCTGTGATCCAGTCTTCAGCATCTAGCGGATCCACACAGTAACTGAAAGACTTCGGTTGGTTTGCCAGGAATTGGTTGAGGGTTGCAAAGTGAGGTTGATTGAACAGATTGCCTTGGCCTTGGTTCCCATGACCACCTTGATTTGCTTGGTTGGCTTGAAAGTTCTGCGTCATTTACATAAGCATATGGGTGTTCTGGTTGGTCGCTTGCATAATTGCTCTCCAGGCCTCAGACGGAGGAGGAGAGGAAGGAGGACGTTCAGGAACGCGCTCTTCTGCACCCTCTGGGTTAGCGTTGGGAACCTTCTTAGGAGCCATCCTGAATGAGATGACAACTATTAGCCATTGATTGAAAATATATAAGCTGAATCAACGGCTAGAACTTGCAACATAAGTCTTCACAAGAACATTCGAACAAAATGAACGAATGTATTCCATAGTTAAATGATACAACAATCTTCTCGAGAAGCCACTTGGGAGAAACAAAAGGTAAATAAAAACAACAAGGAGCAGATAGAATAAATACAAGATAGAAGTTTCGTCCCACATGTTCGTGCTGAAAGCTCATGGAACGTGTTACAAAAGGGTTTTGCAACCCCCGGATCAACATAGCCAAGGACCCTTTAAGATGCAACCCCCGATTGGAACAACGCCCATAAAACCACTTCACTCAATGTTGAACCCTGAACTCCATATCATGCACTCGTTGGAAGAATGCCTATGAGGTACTAGAAGAACCCACCTATTAATTTTCGAAGGTTTCCGGTTATGCAATCGTGTGTTGGGGATACAGGGGAAGCACCGCGCACTCAACTCTAATCCTACATCCAGCTGTATCCATCCTTCAACACATAACCAATCATTTTCGGAAACCGTTTACCTCGGACCTTCGAAACGCATCTGCTATACAAGCTGTGGCAATACTCCCGAACTACCTTCCCAGTACTGGGTGATGTCGGGGTTATCTTACCACTAACCACATAGAAGAGTTTTCGATGTCGGCCGTCTTAAGTATTCTAGAACCGCTGCGATACATTTGTGACGACAACACCTCGGAGTTCAACTCCCCGGGACACTGCCACAACCCCTAAATGACAGGAGGCATCAAGAACAATGTTCTCGTCACAAAGATATGGGAACAATCCAAACAATACTCGCGTGATCCTAAAAAAAATTAGTGAATTTTTGAGAGTAGAAGAGATAGAACATCATTAGGAGTCCTCATCAGAGTGATAAAGGGACGAGGAGTAAAAAGAAATCCTACTCTCCGATATATATATAGGACTCAAAACATTTTCATGTGTGTGCCTAGACTCAACCGTGAACGATTCGATCAATCAGGAGGGCTCCTAGGTCGGAGAACGCTATGATACCAACTTGTAATGCCCAGTATGTGACTATGCCTCCCACGTGTCGAGGCACGACTTAAAGGCATAAGCACATACTAGAATGATCTCAAGTATGGTATCTTTGCACAACTCATGTAAAAGAGGGGATGAAACTGTAAAAGAGTAGTTGGCCTACACTCTCCACGTCACACAATGTAATACATCAACATACATCATCCAATAACATCGGAGTCCGACTACGGACGAAGATCCAAATGAAAGATACCATAAATAAAGCAACACAAGGTACCGATCATCCTAGTAAGAGCCCTACTAATCCTCGGGATAGGACACGTAGTATCGTCCACGCTCTTCATCGAACTCCCAATACAACTCTGAACCACCACTTGTGTAGTTCTCAACGGTGATGACCCACAACCGTAAGGGATCTATTGCAGCGTTTTCGATAAGTAAGAGGGTCGAACCCAACGAGGAGCAGAAGGTATTGATAAGTGATTCTGAGCAAGAAATTACTGCAAGCACTGAAAGATAACTTTTTAGGGTTTTCTCGATATAAGCAACAGGAAAGTAAAAGCAAGCAATGTAAAAGGCACTGAGAGTAACAAGTGGCCCAATCCTTTCTTAGCAAAGGAGAGGCCTAGCAACTGAACTTATAAAGGCTAAAGCGTTCCTGAGGACACACGGGAGAGGTAGTCATGTGCTTTTGCCATATTCCGTATCGATACTATGTTATGTGTTGATAAGTGTTGAGTGGGTGGATCTATGCTAGTACACTCTCTAGACTAAGATGAGTGCACTCTTATGATTAAACACCTTGCAACCATCCGCAAATACAAGATAGAATTTAAGGCAAAAGCCTAACCATAGCAATACGATCGAGGATCCATTGTTCCCTTATGCAAAAGCGTGCGAACTGGGGTTCAGGTTTCTGTCACTCCGGCAACCCACCATAAGCATTCTTTGTACACAATGTATTCTCCTAGGTCCTTAATAAGGCGAAGTGTTGAGTGTTCGACTCACACAACACCACTAGTAGAATGACAACACAACTTAAGTATCAAACAACACATATTATTTCAACAGCATATGACTACTAACAACAAGACTTTCCCCATGTCCTCAAGAACTAAGGTAACTACTCACAAGACATAAAAGAGATCATGATCAGTAGAGATAAATGGGTGATAAACAATCTGGACATAATAATATTTCTCCAACAAAACTCAATAGCATTCACCACAAAGTAGTAATCAACACCGATGGAGTAGAGAGGATAGGTAGTACGAGTTACAACACAAGTTGCAATTGTGAGATGAGATTTAGATGAAGATGGAGATGGTGCTGGTGTTGGGGATGATGTTGATGATGATCTCGATGATGCCCGTGACGATGGTGATGACGATGGCGACGATCTCCCCTTCCGGGAGGTGATCTCCCCGGCGCAATCTGCCCACCGGAGATGGCTTTTTCTTCTCTGTAGGTTTCCGCCACGGAGCGGCGGCAGAACTCCGTAAAAACTCTCGTCTTTAGGGTTTTTGGATAACGGAGAGTATATAGGCAAAAGGGGGCAGGCGGAGGTGGGCCAGGGGCTCCAGGCGCCCCCCCGGCGCAGCCAGGGGGGCGCGCCCCCAGGGCGCCTGGGCACCCTGTGGCCCCCCTCTGGTTGCCCTTTCGCATGTCTTTGTGATTCGTCCGGAAAATATCCTCCGTCGATTTTCAGGTAATTTGGACGTATTCTTCTTCAGCAACTCAGTGTCCACTTTTTACCGCTGAATCCTGCGTGTGCTGCTTCGGCACCGGAAAGTTGCAAACTGTGTAAAATAGGCCAAAACAACATAAGAACATCATCATAATGTGAAATATATCAATGAATAAGGATAAATTATGATACAAAATGGTGATGCATTTTGGACGTATCAACACCCCCAAGCTTAGACCTCGCTTGTCCCCAAGCGAATACTGAGCTCGGTAAACCTGTCCACAAGTTTAGAGAGTGAAGTGTCGATAAATAGAATACGGACAAGAAGCATCACAGTTTCTTCACCAACTCAAATATCCTCAACAGCAATTTTCAACTCATAAGGCCCTTATAAAAGAGTGGTAACACTTATATTCGGAAGTAGGGCTAAGGAAACTCATTGAATCATGGCAAACATGTCCTTTGGTCAAAGAACAACTAATAGCTTTTACTTTTGCTCTTTCTTTATGTTTTGATGAGATTAACTGAAGCTTTTGAAAGAACAGGTTATCAGGCAAGAAGTGAAAGTGTTAACACAAAGGAAGATATTTGCCTTAGCTGGGCTTGACAAACAACTTACTTATCAAATGATAATGTCAACAAGGATATGATATGACAAATCTTAATGCAACTTTATATGAATGAATCCTTGTCAACATCAAATGTCTGCTCTCTTTAAGAATAGAAGGGAGTAGGAATAACTGACTCAATTTAAAATTAAAAGATAGGCCCTGCTCTAGGGTAGTAGGGAAAACTCATGTGCTATCCTTAAATCAAACAGAATGAAAACAAGTTTTGAGAGGTGCATGATTTGTCAACGAATACTAATAGATAACTCAGTTACTTCTCGAGCTGGACAAGTTTCGAGGAACGGCTCCCGCACGAGGACGATCACATCCTCTTATTCTCCTTTGTTTATCACTGCCAAAGTTTTCTGATTTCTCATGAACAAAGCGTGAAGGAGGGTTTGTTTGTTATATTATTTTTGAGCCGGGCGCACTCTTTGCCAGTTCCTTCTCGTATTATGGGTTTGCACATTAGACATGCAATCCCGGGGTGAAGCTTGTCCAACTCAAAAAGATCATGAATTAGCTATTACTTCCTCATGAGCTAAAACAGAGGCACAAAATAAAAGGTTTTGAACATTTAAGGATAACACATAAATTCTGTACTTTAGGAGGTGGTAGTGGAATACCACGAATAGGAAGGTATGGTGGACTCGTATGGAAGGTATTGGTTTAAGGGTATGGATGCACAAGCAGAATTCCGCTTAGTACAGAGTTAGGCTAGCAAAGGATTTGAGAGAACAGACAATTGATGATGACTAAGATGCAAAAAAATATAAAGCATAAACATTGAAATAAGCATAACACATCAAGTTGTCTTCCTTGTCAGCATAACACTTCAAGCATAATAACATAAAGGTTTTGTCTATGTCGATACTTTAGGAAAATCATGCTTGTTGTTATGACCAAAGCTATGTTTGCCAAGATTAAATAAAGTTTTCACAGCCATACCTGATATAAGGTCAATACTCCCCATAAGAGTCATCATATAAGGTCGATTGCGTGAAGAGAATACCGAGTGCCGCAAAAGGAACAAATAAACTTCTCATTAATATTCCATCATAGACGACTCCACACTCACGGATACAGTCTTCCCACCGAAGGAGTGATAGACCTCAATGCACACACCTATTTCATATAATAACCTCCCTAGACATGATACGACTCTACTTGACTCTAAAAGACAAAAGGTAAAGATAAAGATACCGGGCACTCCCCCAAGCTTGGAACAAGCCAAGGGAATGCCGTTACCCAAGGAGATTTCACTCCTCATCCTTGTTGGCGTTGATCACGTAGTCCTCGGCGAAACGCTTCCATGGAAGGGGTTCTCCAGTCTCATATGAGAAGTTTGTCTCCTGAATCCTGCATGCAGCACCCATACTCATGCGCATAAACCTTAGTTCATACTCACAGTTCTGGCGATGTAGATCATAAATTTGCCCTTGGAGCTCTTCAATTCTTTCTTCAGACTCGGTGATGCTTTTCCACATCTCCTTCATCTCCTTCAAGAAGTAGGTCTTCAGCTCGTTGATGATGTCAAAGTTCGCTTCAACACCACGCTCGATCATCTTCTTGTACTCGAAGACTTCTTGCTCCACTTCTTCCAGCCTGGCCTGGATGCTCCCCTCCTTGATAGGTCCCTTCAGATCTTCTTGATGAAGGACACCGTCCTCCATCCGAACAACCTGAGGGTGCTTCTTCACCTCAGCGAGGTAAGGGTTGATGACGTTGACGATGAACTTGTCCTTGGGGGAACTTGGAGAAGCCATGGCACCTAGATTCAGCTGAAAGATTCCCTGGCAGAAACAGATCGAAAAGAAAACACACGAAATCGCAAGATACGTTGCCGGAACAATCCAGGCAAATATATAGCAAAAATTTATGCACATAAAGGAAGGTAACAGGCTAAAGCGGGGTCGTAGACGGACTCCCGGGTGTCCAGGCGCCCTGGCGGCGCGGCCAGGAGGTAGGGCGCGCCAGGGGGGCGCCTGGACCCCCTGGAGCTCGTCTCCGGCTCCACTTAGGCTCAGAATTTTACTAATTTTGCAAAAACTTGTAATACGGAACTTTTATGGCGGTTTGCAATGTTTCCTTACCGTAATATATACCCTTTCTTTATTCTGCTTCTGCTGGCGTTTGAAACAGGGCTGCAACATGTTCTTCGTGAGTTGTTGTGTATATTATATTCACATCAACATTGACAGGGTCTCCTGCTATGTAATGCTTCAGTCTTTGCCCATTCACAACTTGAGGTTTGGTGCCTTCAAAAATTGTTAATCTTAATTGCACCAGACCGATAGACTTCTTCAATATGAAATGGCCCTTCCCACCTAGAAAGTAGTTTGCCTAGATAAAACCTGAAACGGGATCTAAACAACAAAACTTTATCACCAACATTAAATTCACGTTTCAGAATCTTCCTATCATGCCACTTCTTTAACTTTTCCTTGAACATTTTAGCGCTCTCGTAAGCTTCACTTCTCCATTCATCTAGAGAAGTCAAGTTCATGAGACGCTTCTCACCAGCTAATTTCGGGTCAGCATTAAGCTCTCTAACAGCCCAGAAAGCTTTGTGTTCTAACTCTAATGGCAAATGGCAAGCCTTGCCATAAACCATCTTATAGGGGGACATGCCCATGGGGTTTTTGTAAGCAGTTCTATATGCCCACAAAGCATCTCCTAACTTATTTGACCAGTCCTTTCTATTTCTGTTTACTGTCTTCTGCAAGATCAACTTAATCTCTCTATTGGCGAGCTCAACTTGCCCACTAGTTTGAGGATGATATGGTGAAGCAATTCTATGATTGACATCATATTTGGCTAAAGCTTTTCTAAAAGCTCCGTGCGTGAAGTGTGATCCTCCATCAGTCATGAGATACCTTGGTACACCAAACCTAGGAAAAATTACATCTTTAAGCATTTTCAAAGATGTCTTGTGATCAGCACTTTCAGTGGGGATTGCTTCAACCCACTTGGTCACATAATCAACAGCTACTAAAATGTGAGTGTACTTGTGCGAAGAAGGAAAAGGACCCATAAAATCAAAACCCCAACAATCAAAAGGTTCAATCACTAGTGAGTAATTCATAGGCATCTCATTCCTTCTACTAATGTTACCAACTCTCTGACATTTATCACAGGCTAAAACATAACTTATAGCATCCTTAAAGAGAGTAGGCCAATAAAAACCTGATTGAAGAACCTTATGTGCAGTCCTCTCACCGGCACGATGTCCTCCATAAGGACTATCATGACACCGTCTGAGAATGTCCTTCTGCTCATGTTCCGGTATGCATCTTCTCACGATCCCGTCGGGACCTTCTTTGAAAAGATGTGGGTCATCCCAAAAGTAGTGCCTCAAATCATGAAAGAACTTCTTCCTTTGCTGAAATGTTAAACCTGGAGGCAAATACTTTGCAACAATAAAATTAGCATAATCTGCATACCAAGGATCGGAAAGAGATTGTACTTTTACAACGGCAAGTTGTTCGTCTGGAAAACTGTCGTTGACTGGGATGGGATCATGTGGTATATCTTCCATCCTTGAAAGATTGTCCGCCACCGGATTGTCTTCCCCTTTCCTATCAACAATCTTCAAATCAAATTCTTGAAGAAGGAGTACCCATCTGATAAGCCTTGGCTTGGCATCCTTCTTTGTCATAAGGTACTTAATGGCAGCATGATCAGTATGAATAATAACTTTGGAATCAACAATATACTGCCTAAACTTATCACAAGCAAATACTACAGCTAAGAATTCCTTCTCAGTAGTAGCATAATTCCTTTGAGCACTATCAAGGGTTTTGCTAGCATAATGTATAACATTCAATTTCTTATCAACTCTTTGTCCTAAAACAGGTCCAACAGCAAAATCACTTGCATCACACATAATCTCAAAAGGTAAATTCCAGTCAGGTGGTTGTACTATAGGAGCGGTTATTAAAACTTTCTTAAGGACTTCAAAAGCTTCCTTACAATCCTCATCAAATACAAAAGGAACGTCCTTCTGGAGAAGATTAGTGAGGGGCCTCGAAGTCTTAGAAAAATCTTTAATAAATCTTCTATAGAAACCAGCATGACCAAGAAAACTGCGAATACCTTTGATGTCCCTTGGATAGGGCATCCTCTCAATAGCTTCAATCTTGGCCTTGTCCACCTCAATTCCCCTTTCGGAAATCTTGTGACCAATAACAATTCCTTCGTTAACCATGAAGTGGCACTTCTCCCAGTTGAGTACCAAATTCGTCTCCTCACATCTCTGCAAAACTTTATTAAGGTTGTGGAGACAATGGTCAAAAGAAGTTCCATAGACGGAGAAATCGTCCATGAAGACTTCCATAATATCCCCACAGAAACCATGAAAGATAGCAGACATACACCTTTGAAAAGTAGCAGGGGCATTACATAAACCAAAAGGCATACGCCTGTAAGCATAAGTACCAAAGGGACAAGTAAAAGTGGTCTTCTCTTGATCAGCAGTGTTAACATGAATTTGAGAGAAGCCAGAATAACCATCGAGATAACAAAAGTGGGTATTTTTGGATAACCTTTCAAGAATTTGGTCGATGAACGGCAACGGGTAGTGATCCTTCCTGGTTGCCTTGTTCAACTTCCTGTAATCAATACACATTCTATATCCAATAATAATTCTCTAAGGTATTAGTTCATTTTTATCATTAGGAACCACAGTTGTACCTCCTTTCTTAGGAACACAATGTACCGAGCTTACCCACTTACTATCAGCTATAGGGTAGATAATACCTGCGGCTAGAAGCTTGAGAATCTCAGTTCTTACAACATCCATCATCTTCGGGTTCAAACGTCGTTGATGATCAACAACTGGTTTAGCATCAGGCTTAAGGTTGATAGTATGTTGACAGATAGATGGACTAATCCCCTTAAGGTCATCAAGGGTATAGCCAATTGCGCCTCGGTGTTTACGAAGTACTTCCAATAGTCACTCTTCTTCATATCCTGAAAGGTTAGAATTGATAATAACAGGATATACTTTCTTTTCATCTAAATAAGCATACTTGAGCGTATTGGGAAAAGGTTTAAGATCGAACACCGGGTCTTATTTCGGTTTTGATAAAATTCCCAAAGGTTCAACCGGAAGGTTATGCTTCAGGATAGCAGGTTGCCTCAAGAATATTTCATCTAGTTCATTTCTTTCCTGCATATGCAAATCATTCTCATGGTCCTCCATATATTGCTGCAAAGGATCATTAGGGGGAATAGCAATAGAGGCAATACTTTCAATAAGTTTATCATCACTAGGTAAATCAGTACCACGAGGCTGCTTAGAGAACTTAGAAAAATTAAATTCATATGGCTCACCATCGAATTCAACAGAAACTTTACCTTTGTTCCAATCTATTATAGCTCCACAAGTTCTAAGAAAAGGTCTACCAAAAATAATTGGACAAAAATTGTCCCTCTCTGAACCAAGTACTAGAAAGTCGATAGGGTATTTTACCTTTCCACATAGGACTTCAACGTCCCTCACAATTCCGATAGGAGAGATAGTTGTTATGTTTGCAAGATGAATGGTAACATTAACTTCTTCAAGTTCACAAGGGGAAATCTCACCGATGATCTCTTCATAAAGTGAATAGGGGATAGCACTTGCACTCGATCCCAAATCGCATAGCCCATAATAATTGTGATCTCCTATTTTAACAGATACCACTGGAGTACCTGAAATTGGGCCTTTATTCTTGGCTGTGACAAGGTTAGTGGAAACAGCACAAAAATTTATATTGGAATCCAAAACATCATTAGTAACAAGGTCTTTAATCAATGCAACTTGAGGATCGACCCTGATCTAGTCCTCAGGCTCATCAACTCTTCTCTCACTTTTATTTATTATGCCTGTCACAAGAGAGTGCTCCCTTATCCTTGCGGGAAAAGGAGGCTGTTCATATATAACTGCAGGCAAAATAGGGTCAGCAACATGAATATCAACGGGTAGCTCTTTAAAAGGTTCATGATGCTGGTCTCTCTTCTTTTTAAAAGAATCAACGTGAGAGGCAAAATTCTTACAGAAATCAATCATTAGATGGGAATCAAGACCAATCTTAGAGCAAAAAGTATTGAAGTAATCAGTTTTCACATAGCTCTCAATATAATCATGTTCATAATTTATAGCGGGTTCAATACCTTTATCAATTTCCCAATCTTCGGTATTCCTCTGGATCCTTTCAATGAGATCCCACCTTTGTTCAACACTCTTCTTCTGAAATACCCCACTAGAGGAGGCATCCAGCATCTCCTTATCCTGACGAGAAAGCCTGGCATAAAAATTTGTAAGTATAATTTCCTTGGGAAGCTTATGAATAGGGCATTTGAGCATTAGGGACTTCAATCTCCCCCAAGCTTGAGCAATGCTTTCTCCGTCACGAGACCTAATGTTATAGATATAGTTCCTGTCTCGATGAATTTCATGAAGAGGATAAAACTTGGTATAAAAGAGAGACATAAGCTCTTGCCAATCAAGCAAGTGTGAGAAATCGAGAAGCTTATACCAATCTGAAGCTTTATCTATAAGCTTATACCAATCTGAAGCTTTCCGGAGCGGCCAAGGGGGGCGCGCCCCCAGGGCGCCTGGGCACCCTGTGGCCCCCCTCTGGTTGCCCTTTCGCATGTCTTCGTGATTCGTCCGGAAAATATCCTCCGTCGATTTTCAGGTAATTTGGAGGTATTCTTCTTCAGCAACTCAGCGTCCACTTTTTACCGCTGAATCCTGCGTCTGCTGCTTCGGCACCGGAAAGTTGCAAACTGTGTAAAATAGGCCAAAACAACATAAGAACATCATCGTAATGTGAAATATATCAATGAATAAGGATAAATTAAGATACAAAATAGTGATGCATTTTGGACGTATCAAACGGTACCTGCATCTGGTGTTGTGTAGAATCTGTGAGCCACAGAGGACTCAGCAATCCCGTTCCCGGGTAGCAATACTATCAAAGCCTTAGGTGTGGAAGAGGCCGAAAACAAGGTTGTAGCAGCACTAGCACTATCTTACGTGTTTAGAGCAAGAAGAGAAAGTGCCAACGATCGCCAAAGTGATCACGAAGTGATCCTAACTACTCACGGTCAAACATAACCCCACCGTGTTCACTTCCCGAACCCCTTCGGAAAGAGACTGTCACGGTTACTCACGCAGGTAGTGTATTATGAACATGGTGTCAAGTTATCTACAACCGAATAGTAACAAATTCCCATCTGCCTCATAACCGCGGTCAAGGCTTTCGAAAGATCAAACCCTGCAGGGGTGTCCCAACTTAGCGCATCACAAGCTCATGATCTGGGGAGTCGTAACTCCAAGGTGGGAAGACCCGACCATTCTCGGAATCCCGTGCTCAAGATATTATGACAAAGATAAAACTAATCCAGCAAGACCTCCCGGCGTGCCGACACCCTGATAGTAGCCGCACGTATCTCGTCTCAGGCCACGACCGGATAGGTCAGCCTACAGGAAAATACCAGCCCTCGGGTTTCCCCAAGGTGGCCCCGCAGTCTGCCCAGTTTGGACCAACACTCATGTGGAGCACTGGCCCGGGTTGTTAATTAAGAACTCGGGTTTGCAACGCCCTTTGCAAGTATTAGTTATTAAGCAAATGTAAAACCAATGTTGGGCCTTGCTGGAAAAGCTTTAGCGCTAAGCGGGTTATCGAGGGGGGCCCATAAACCCCAACCGTGTTAGGGACGCAAAATCAAGGAACATAACACCGGTTTAACAGTTCCTAGGGTGGCATGAGTGGAACAAAACACCAAGCAAGAGGCTTAGCCTTCCACCCATTACCAATATATAGATGATTTAGTTTAACAGACTATATATTGTGATATCCTAACAATAACTTCCTCAAGAAGCAAGAATCTTCAAATCTTCTCCTACAACTAACAATGCTATAAGAGGGGCTGAGCGAGCTTACGTAGCCAAACAACGGTTTGCTTGGTGGGTGGTTAGAGAGTTTCATGGCAACAATAGGAGGCTCATAAACAGACATGGGCATCGAGGCAATATCTAAAAGAGCGAGACATCTAGCATAGGCAAAGATAGTAGTGATATCTGGGTAAGGTCATCTTGCCTGTTGATTCCAAGGAGGGATCGTAACCTTGCTCCTCAAACTCAACCTCGGTAGGAACCTCGTACTCCGTAGCGTCACCGGGCTCTAACCAAACACAACAATGCAACAACGGAACAAAATCAATCAACATGGAATGCTCAGACACATGATGCATGAACATGAAGCATATGAACAAGAGAAGATATGATGCATGGCCTAGGGTCACAAGAGTGCAACATCATCATATCCAACAAGATCATACACAAGAATGAAACAAGCAAAGGGACAACTAACAAGTTTATGTAGGTGATACGTCCAAAATGCATCACTATTTTATATCGTAATTCATCCTTATTCATTGATATATTTCACATTACGATGAGGTTCTTATGTTGTTTTGGCCTATTTTACACAGGTTGCAACTTTCCGGTGCCGAAGCAGCAGACGCAGGATTCAGCGGTAAAAAGTGGACGCTGAGTTGCTGAAGAAGAATACCTCCAAATTACATGAAAATTGACGAAGGGTATTTTCCAGAAGGATCAAGAAGATACGCAAAAGAGCAACCAGAGGGGGGCCACAGGGTGCCCAGGCGGCCACCTGGCGCGGCCCCCACCCTGGCCGCGTCGGGAGGGCGCCTGGAGCCCCTGGCCCACTCCAGGCTCCCCCCCCCCTCTGTCCTATATACTCCTCGTCATCCAGAAAACCTAAAAGGGGGAGAGTTTACAGAGTTCCGCCGCCGCTCTGTGGCGGAAACCTACAGAGAAGAAAAGCCATCTCCGGCGGGCAGATTCCGTCGGGGAGATCACCTCCCGGAAGGGGAGATCATTGCCATCGTCATCACCATCGTCACGGGCATCATCGAGATCATCATCAACATCATCCCCAACATCAGCACCATCTCCATCTTCATCTAATCTCATCTCACAATTGCAACTTGTGTTGTAATCCGTACTATCTATCCTCTCTACTCTATTGGTGTTGATTACTACTTCGTGGTGAATGCTATTGAGTTTTGTTGGAGAAATATCATTGTGTCCAGATTGTTTATCATCCATCTATCTCCACTGATCATGATCTCTTTTATGTCTTGTGAGTAGTTACTTTAGTTCTTGAGGACATGGGAGAAGTCCTGTTGTTAGTAGTCATTTGATGTTGAAGTAATATGTGTTGTTTGATACTTAAGTTGTGTTGTTATTTTCCTAGTGGTGTTGTTTGAGTCGAACACTCAACACTTCGCCTTGTTAAGGACCTAGGGGAATATATTGTGTACAAAGAATGCTTACGGTGGGTTGCCGGAGTGACAGAAACCTGAACCCCGGTTCGCACGCTTTTGCACAAGGGAACAATGGATCATCGATCGTATTGCTATGGTTAGGCTTTTGCCTTGAATGCTATCTTGTATTTGCGGATGCTTGCAAGGTGTTTAATCATAAGAGTGCACTCATCTTAGTCTAGAGGGTGTACTATGATACGTCCAAAACGTATCTATAATTTCTGCTTGCTCCATGCCTCTTTTGGGTGATATTGCTATGTTATTTATACACTTCCATACACTTTTGATCATATTTGGACTAACCTATTAACTCAGTGCACCCCAATGCCAGTTTCTGTTTTCGGCTGTTTTTGTATTTCAGGTTTTCACATTACGAGAACTGCCAGGAAAAATCCAGAAAAATTATATAAAAAATCAGCGTTCCAGAAACTACCGTGCGCCCGAAGGACAGCCGGGGGGGCCACCAGGGCTCCAGGCGCCCTGGCGGCGCCCCCCCCCCTGGGCCGCGCCGGGGGGGGGCGCCTGGGCCCCCCGAGGCTCCTCCGATGCCCCCCTTTGGCATATATTTAAAGCGTCTCCCGAAACCCTTGAGGGAGGAACTCTTTTTCGCGATCTCATCTCTGTTCCGCCGCCGCCGCCGCTTCCAAGATCGGGAGCACCAGGAGAACTCTTCCCGGCACCCTGCCGGAGGGGAGGATCACCACCGGGAGCCTCTCCACCACCATGGACGCCTCCCGGATGAGTTGTGAGTAGTCTCCCTTGGACCATGAGTCCATGACCAGTAGCTATGTGATGTTCACCTCCCGTTCTTATGCTTCACTAATTAGTCCTCGTGAGCTGCCCTACATGATCGAGGCACATATGTAATCCTTATGCTGTTGCTATGATGAGTTTGCTGGGATCCGATGGATTATGAGATTATGTTCAGATTGTGCTTGAGTAGTATATTTGATCTACCTCTTTTATATTTATGTTAGTAAGTAATTCTTGCATGTTCTCCGTTGTTATTTATTGCTTTGGCCAAGTAGTAGGCAGTGACTCCAAGAGGGAACGTTATGCTTGATTGTGGGTTCATGCCCCTCGATGACTAGTTTGAGTGACAGAAACATGAGTCTAGGGGATGTGCTGTTGCCACAAGGGGGAAAACAACGGTGCCTGTGCCCGCGGGTACAAGGATTGTTTACTTTACGCAAAGTTCTTTTAATGCAGTTGTCTGTTGCATTGAGTTTACACTATGGGTGGGACTCGCAACTTAATACCAGCGAGATGTTCTGGATAGATATCTCAAGGTGGATGATTAGTAGTAGATATTGATGGATTTCAGTCTACTTACTTTGGCGTACCATCCATGCTTTGAACCTCAACCTTTCTTGCAATGTAGTCAGCATTGGTTTGCGCACATGGTCCTGTCAATTGCCCAGCTGTAATTCGTTTACCTCACATAGCTGTTTTTTCGTCTTTTGGGAGAGAGACATCACTAGTGAACATCATGAGACTCCGGTCCATATTACCATCATTGATCACATCCGCTATTTACTTTTCGCTATTATTTACTATTGCAATTATATCTATCACTACTATCACTTGCATTTGATCCTTTGTAAATGACAAGGCCGGAGGGATTGACAACCTCTCTGTACTCGTTGGGAGCAAAGTTATTTGTATCTGTGTGCAGGTCCACGTTGATTGCTAATATCTGGCGCCGTAGCAGTTGACACCTTCTTGTTGAACCTAGGAGTCTCTGGGGATTCGATCCTTGGTATCTTTGCCAAGGGAAAAACTTCTGCAACACTACATCTCACACCTTCCACTTGGGGTAACCAACGAGGGGCGAGAAGCCTAGCAAGAGTTTTTCTGGCGCCGTTGCCGGGGACTCCACTCTTCAGGATAGGGGAGTTGCGCGCTATCTTTTACCTTTGCTTTTAGTCTTGTTAGTTTACCTTTCAGTTTTTGCTTTAGTATCTTTTATCGAAAATCACAAAAATAGTTATCTCGTTCTTTAGTTGTCATTATGTCGGGTCCTTTTGTCTTCGACGAGGCAGAAGTTCTCACCTTTAAACAAAGAGGTGGGGAAAGTTTGAAAGATGCTTGGTATAGAATTAATGATTCACAAAAAAGAGCCACCAAGAAGCAATCTACTACTATCCTGCTTAGAAATTTTTATGTTGGAATTACTTCTTGGAATAGGTTTATTCTATATACTGCTATCAATGGGAATTTCCTAGAGGCCCCAGTTTGGGAGTCCCTTAGTATTATTGAAAATCTTGTTGGGAATCTCCCTGTTGTTAGCATTCGAGAGGACATCACCCTAGCTCACATTATGAAAAAACTTGAAAAGATAGAGCTAGAGATGCCAAGCATTAATAAGATAAATGAGTTGGATCGTAAGATCCAAGGGAATTTGAATAGGATTGATAGCTCCATGCATAAAATTTTCAAAAATTTTGAGACCGTCAAATTCCATGACTTGGACTCTTCTAGGATAGACAAGATTGAGGATATCTTTGATACTCTAGGAACCACCTTCTCCTCAATCAAAACCAAAAAGATAGAAACTCCGGCAAAGAAGGAGCCTAAGTTCGTTCACGCTCCAAAGGCTCCCCGCTCTAAAAGTAACCCACCTATTGCCAAAGGGGTTGAAACTGTAAAGACTTTGGAAGAAACACCTGTCTTTGATGAATTAATAAATGAATCTTCCCTTGACTTTTATCCTTTTGGTCTTCTACCTAGAAGTATCTCTATGAGGCCGTTATTTGAAAGTCCTCTTAAGACTAGTTGTATTATTGAAGAGCTTTTTGATGATCTTGATGACGGTTCAATTGATACAACTTGATCTATATGCATTATGCCTAGCTTAAAGGCATAAAAGAAAGCGCTTTTGGGAGGCAGCCCACATGAATAAATTTTATTTTGCTTTTGTTGTGTCTTGATGTTTTTTACTACAGTAGCATCATCATTGTATCTTTGCTTTTCAATTTTGTGCCAAGTGTAGCCTCTGATTGCTAGAAAGTTCAAAAGTTGTGAGGTGCTGTCCAGGAAACAGATTCTGTCCTTGGATAGAAAAATTCGTATAAAATCACAGGTCATCTTTTTGGTCTGAATTTTTTTGACAGCGTGCTCTATATAATTGTATTTCATGCGTCTGTTCTGAGTTTTTTGATTAGAGTTACAGAAGTGCCCCGAACAAATCATTTACTACCTGCTGTTCTGTTTTTCACAGATTCTGTCCTGTTTTGCCTTTCCTTCATTTTGCAAATCTAGAGCTTGCTTTTTCTTTGCAAAAACCTTTTGGCATTCTTGAGAAATAGTAGAACTTCAAGAATATCGTCATTTCCAGCAAGGTACAATTATTTTATTATGGGTACTAACCTCGCTAATCAGATTATGATGAGTTATGTATGAAGGGAGTTTTCAAGTGTGCGAGGGAAGATGATAAAAAGATTCAGGAGTGTCAAGCGCTCAAGCTTGGGGATGCCCCCGTGCACTCCCAAGAAATATTCAAGGAGACTCAAGCGTCTAAGCTTGGGGATGCCCCCGTACATCCCCTTCTCCATCAACATTATCAGTTCGTCTTTCGTTCCACTATATTTTAATCACTTCATGTGTTATGTGCTATTATTGGAGCGTCTTGTTTTCAGTTTTCTTTAGCTTTTCATAATGAGTCGGAACTCAGCTTTCTTTATGTGGGAGAGAAACACGCTCCACTTCTACCTAGAACATAACATAGAATTTTCATGTCTATCCTTGTTGTGTGTGTTCTTTGTCTTTTAATAGCTACTATCATGTTCAGCTCTTAGCTTTCATGCTTATCTTTTCAAAGAGCTTTTGTTTAGTTGGTTGCTTGAGCTCTCTTTAATTACCATGCTCACCTTATTAAGAGAGTTTGCTTCCATTGCATTGGTTGATATGTCTATGATAAAGATGCTACGTGCATAATGGCGCTTAGTAGTTCAGGTTTTCTTATGGTTAATCTCAAATAGCTGGGAGGTTCCCAATGTGTTATTGGAGTACCAACATGATTTGTTTGCCTATGATGTGGTATGGTTTACTAATATCTTCCTTCGAGAATTTATTTTGATTGACTTGGCGTATGCTCACGCATATTTAAGTGAAGGAAATATGCCCTAGAGGCAATAATAAAGATGTTATTTGTATTTCCTTATATCATGATAAATGTCTTTTATTCATGCTAGAATTGTATTAACCGGAAACTTAGTACATGTGTGAATACATAGACAAAACAGTATGTCCCTAGTATGCCTCTACTAGACTAGCTCATTGATCAAAGATGGTTATGTTTCCCAGCCATAGACATGAGTTGTCATTTGATCAACGGGATCACATCATTAGGAGAATGATGTGATGGACAAGACCCATCCGTTAGCATAGCACTATGATCGTTTAGTTTAACTGCTATTGCTTTCTTCATGACTTATACATGTTCCTATGACTATGAGATTATGCAACTCCCGAATACCGTAGGAACACCTTGTGTGCTATCAAACGTCACAACGTAACTGGGTGATCATAAAGATGCTCTACAGGTGTCTCCGAAAGTATTCGTGGTGTTGGCATAGATCAAGATTAGGATTTGTCACTCCGAGTGTCGGAGAGGTATCTCTGGGCCCTCTCGGTAACATACATCACAATAAGCCTTGCAAGCAAAAGACTAATGCGTTAGTCACGAGATGATGTGTTACGGAACGAGTAAAGAGAATTGTCGGTAACGAGATTGAACAAGGTATAGAGATACCGACGATCGAATCTCGGGCAAGTAACATACCGTTTGACAAAAGGAACAACGTATGTTGTTATGCGGTTCTGACCGATAAAAGATCTTCGTAGAATATGTAGGAGCCAATATGAACATCCAGGTTCCGCTATTGGTTATTGACCGGAGATGAGTCTCGGTCATGTCTACATAGTTCTCGAACCCGTAGGGTCCGCACGCTTAACGTTTGATGACGATCGGTATTATGAGTTTATGAGTATTGATGTACCGAAGGTAGTTCGGAGTCCCGGATGAGATCACGGACATGACGAGGAGTCTCGGAATGTCCGAGACATAAAGATTGATATATTGGACGACTATATTCGGACACCAGAAGTGTTCCGGAAAAGTTTCGGATTTATCGGGAATGCCGGAGGGGGTTACCGGAACCCCCTACGAGAGGGGATGGTCCATAGTGGGCCTAAAGGGAAAGAGAGAGGCAGCCCATAGGGCTGGCCGGCGCCCCCACCTAGGGTTCCTAGTTGGACTAGGATTGGGGGGGGGGCGCCACCTCTCCTATTCCTTTCCCTATTCCTTCTTTTGGTGAATCCTACTAGGAATAGGATTGCAATCCTATTCCTAGTAGGAGACCACTCCCTAGCCGCACCAGGAAGGGTCGGCCGGCCTCCCCCCCTTGCTCCTTTATATACGGGGGCAGGGGGCACCCAAAGACACACAAGTTGAATTGTTTTAGCCGTGTGCGGTGCCCCGTCCACAGAAACACACCCCAGTCATACCGTCGCGGAGCTTAGGAGAAGCCCTGCGCCGGTGAATACATCATATCCATCACCACGCCGTCGTGCTGACGAAACTCTCCCGTGAAGCTCAACTGGATCAAGAGCTCGTGGGACGTCATCAAGCTGAACGTGTGCTGAACGCGGAGGTGCCGTACGTTCGGTGCTTGATCGGTTGGATCGCGAAGAAGTTCGACAACATCAACCGCGTCACTTGACGCTTCCGCTCCCGGTCCACGAGGGTACGTAGACACACTCTTCCCTCTCGTTGCTATGCATCTGGTAGATAGATCTTGCGTGATCGTAGGAAAATTTTTAAATACTACGTTCCCCAACAGTGGCATCATGAGCCAGGTCTATGCGTAGATGATATGCACGAGTAGAACACAATGAGTTGTGGGCGATACTAGTCATACTGCTTACCAGCATGTCATACTTTGCTTCGGCGGTATTGTGAGATGAAGCGGCCCGGACCGACATTACGCGTACGCTTACGCGAGACTGGTTTCACCGTTACGAGCACTCGTTGCTTAAAGGTGACTGGCAGGTGTCTGTCTCTCTCACTTTAGCTGAATCAAGTGTGGCTACGCCCGGTCCTTGTGAAGGTTAAAACAGCACATACTTGACGAAACATCGTTGTGGTTTTGTATGCGTAGGTAAGAACGGTTCTTGCTAAGCCCGTAGCAGCCACGTAAAACTTGCAACAACAAAGTAGAGGACGTCTAACTTGTTTTTGCAGGGCATGTTGTGATGTGATATGGTCAAGACATGATGAGTTATACGGTTTTGTATGAGATGATCATGTTTTGTAAAGTTATCGGCAACTGGCAGGAGCCAAATGGTTGTCGCTTTATTGTATGAAATGCAATCGCCATGTAATTGCTTTACTTTATCACTAAGCGGTAGCGATAGTCGTAGAAGCAATAGTTGGCGAGACGACAACGATGCTACGATAGAGATCAAGGTGTCGCGCCGGTGACGAAGGTGATCATGACGGTGCTTTGGAGATGGAGATCAAAAGCACAAGATGATGATGGCCATATCATGTCACATATTTTGATTGCATGTGATGTTTATCTTATTATGCTTCTTATTTTGCTTAGATCGACGGTAGCATTATAAGATGATCCCTTACTAAATTTCAAGGTATAAGTGTTCTTCCTGAGTATGCACCGTTGCGAAAGTTCGTCGTGCCGAGACACCACGTGATGATCGGGTGTGATAAGCTCTACGTTCAAATACAACGGGTGTAAGCCAGTTTTGCACACGCAGAATACTCGGGTTAAACTTGACGAGCCTAGCATATGCAGATATGGCCTCGGAACACTGGAGACCGAAAGGTCGAGCGTGAATCATATAGTAGATATGATCAACATAAGATGTTCACCATTGAAACTACTCCATCTCACGTGATGATCGGACATGGTTTAGTTGATTTGGATCACGTGATCATTTAGATGACCAGAGGGATGTCTATCTAAGTGGGAGTTCTTTAAATTAATATGATTAAATTGAACTTTAATTTATCATGAACTTAGTCCTGATAGTTTTGCATATCTATGTCTTTGTAGATCAATGGCCCATGCTACCGTTCCTTTGAATTTTAATGCATTCCTAGAGAAAGCTAAGTTGAAAGATGATGGTAGCAATTACACGGCTGGGTCCGTAACCTGAGGATTATCCTCATTGCTGCACAAAAGAATTATGTCCTTGAAGCACCGCTAGGTGACAAGCCCCCTCCCGCTAATGTAGATGCTTTGAACGTCTAACAGTCGCGGTCTGATGACTACACGATAGTTCAGTGTGCCATGCTTTACGGCTTAGAACCGGGACTTCAACGACGTTTTGAACGTCATGGACCATATGAGATGTTCCAGGAGTTGAAGTTAATATTTCAAGCAAATGCCCGAATTGAGAAATATGAGATTTCCAATAAGTTCTACAGCTGCAAGATGGAGGAGAATAGTTCTATCAGTGAACACTTGCTCAGAATGTCTGGGTACTACAATCATATGACTCAATTTGGTTGCAAAGTTGACGAGGATAGTGTTATTGATAGAGTTCTTCAATCACTGCCCCCAAGCTATAAAGGCTTCGTGATAAACTATAACATGCAAGGGATGCAAAAGACAATTCCCGAGCTCTTCGCTATGCTCAAAGCTGCGGAGGTAGAAATCAAAAAGGAGCATCAAGTGTTGATGGTTAGCAAGACCACTAGTTTCAAGAAAAAGGGCAAGGGAAAAAAAGGGAACTTCAAAAAGAATAGCAAGTCAGTTGCTACTTCCACGAAGAAACCCAAATCTGGAGCCAAGCCTGAAACTGAGTGCTTCTACTGCAAGGGGACTGGACACTGGAAGCGGAACTGCCCCAAGTATTTGGCGGATAAGAAGGATGGCAAGGTGAACAAAGGTATATGTGATATACATGTTATTGATGTGTACCTTACTAATTCTCGTAGTAGTACCTGGGTATTTGATACTGGTTCGGTTGCTAATATTTGTAACTCGAAACAGGGACTACGGATTAAACGAAGATTAGCTAAGGACGAGGTGACGATGCGCGTGGGAAACGGTTCCAAAGTCGATGTGATCGCCGTCGGCACGCTACCTCTACATCTACCTTCGGGATTAGTTTTAGACCTAAATAATTGTTATTTGGCGCCAGCGTTGAGCATGAACATTATATCTGGATCTTGGTTATTGCGAGACGGTTATTCATTTAAATCAGAGAATAATGGTTGTTCTATTTTAATGAATAATATCTTTTATGGTCATGCACCCTTAAAGAGTGGTCTATTCTTATTGGATCTCGATTGTAGTGATACACATATTCATAATATTGAAACCAAAAGATGCAAGGTTAATAATGATAGTGCAACTTATTTGTGGCACTGCCGTTTAGGTCATATTGGTGTAAAACGCATGAAGAAACTCCATAATGATGGACTTTTGGAATCACTTGATTATGAATCACTTGGTGCTTGCGAACCATGCCTCATGGGCAAGATGACTAAAACTCCGTTCTCCGGAACTATGGAGCGAGCAACAGATTTGTTGGAAATCATACATACTGATGTATGTGGACCAATGAGTGTTGATGCTCGCGGCGGGTATCGTTATTTTCTGACCTTCACTGATGATTTGAGCAGATATGGATATATCTACTTAATGAAACACAAGTCTGAAACATTTGAAAAGTTCAAAGAATTTCAGAGTGAAGTAGAAAATCATCGTAACAAGAAAATAAAGTTTCTACGATCTGATCGTGGAGGAGAATATTTGAGTTACGAGTTTGGTCTTCATTTGAAACAATGTGGAATAGTTTTACAACTCACGCCACCTGGAACACCACAGCGTAATGGTGTGTCCGAACGTCGTAACCGTACTTTATTGGATATGGTGCGATCTATGATGTCTCTTACCGATTTACCACTATCATTTTGGGGATATGCTTTAGAGACAGCTGCATTCACGTTAAATAGGGCACCATCTAAATCCGTTGAGACGACACCTTATGAACTATGGTTTGGCAAGAAACCAAAGTTGTCGTTTCTTAAAGTTTGGGGCTGCGATGCTTATGTGAAAACACTTCAACCTGATAAGCTCGAACCCAAGTCGGAAAAATGTGTCTTCATAGGATACCCAAAAGAGACTCTGGGTACACCTTCTATCACAGATCCGAAGGCAAAATATTCGTTGCTAAAAACGGATCCTTTCTAGAAAAAGAGTTTCTCTCGAAAGAAGTGAGTGGGAGGAAAGTAGGACTTGATGAGGTAATTGTACCTTCTCCCGGATTGGAAAATAGTACATCGCAGGAAATTGTTCCAGTGATTCCTACACCAATTAGTGAGGAAGTTAATGATAATGATCATGAAACTTCAGATCAAGTTTCTGCAGAACGTCGTAGATCAACCAGAGTACGTTCCGCACCAGAGTGGTACGGCAACCCAGTTCTGGAAATCATGTTACTAGACCATGATGAACCTACGAACTATGAGGAAGCGATGATGAGCCCAGATTCCGCAAAATGGCTTGAAGCCATGAAATCTGAGATGGGATCCATGTATGAGAACAAAGTGTGGACTTTGGTTGACTTGCCCGATGATCGGCAAGCCATCGAGAACAAATGGATCTTCAAGAGGAAGACCGACGCAGACGGTAATATTACTGTTTAGAAAGCTCGACTTGTTGCGAAAGGTTTTCGACAAGTTCAAGGAGTTGACTACGATGAGACTTTCTCACCAGTAGCGATGCTTAAGTCTGTCCGAATCATGTTAGCAATTGCCGCATTTTATGATTATGAAATCTGGCAAATGGATGTCAAAACTGCATTCCTGAATGGATATCTCAAAGAAGAGTTGTATATGATGCAACCAGAAGGTTTTGTCGATCCAAAAGGTGCTAACAAAGTATGCAAACTCCAGCGATCCATCTATGGACTGGTGCAAGCATCTCGGAGTTGGAATATACGCTTTGATGAGGTGATCAAAGCATATGGTTTTATACAGACTTTTGGAGAAGCCTGTATTTACAAGAAAGTGAGTGGGAGCTCTGTAGCATTTCTAATATTATATGTAGATGACATATTGTTGATTGGAAATGATATAGAATTTTTGGATAGCATAAAAGGATACTTGAATAAGAGTTTTTCAATGAAAGACCTCGGTGAAGCTGCTTATATATTAGGTATCAAGATCTATTGAGATAGATCAAGACGCTTAATTGGACTTTCACAAAGCACATACCTTGATAAGATTTTGAAGAAGTTCAAAATGGACCAGTCAAAGAAAGGGTTCTTGCCTGTTTTACAAGGTATGCATTTGAGTAAGACTCAATGCCCGACCACTGCAGAAGATAGAGAGAAAATGAAAGTCATTCCCTATGCCTCAGACATAGGATCTATCATGTATGCAATGTTGTGTACCAGGCCTGATGTGTGTCTTGCTATAAGTCTAGCAGGGAGGTACCAAAGTAATCCAGGAGTGGATCACTGGACAGCGGTCAAAAACATCCTAAAGTATCTGAAAAGAACAAAGGATATGTTTCTCGTATATGGAGGTGACAAAGAGCTCGTCGTAAATGGTTACGTCGATTCTAGCTATGACACTGATCCGGATGACTCAAAGTCACAAACCGGATATGTATTTTTATTGAACGGTGGAGCTGTCAGTTGGTGCAGTTCCAAGCAGAGCGTCGTGGCGGGATCTACATGTGAAGCGGAATACATAGCTGCTTCGGAAGCAGCTAATGAAAGGAGTCTGGATGAAGGAGTTCATATCCGATCTAGGTGTAATACCTAGTGCATCGGGTCCAATGAAAATCTTTTGTGACAACACTGCAGCCATAGCCTTGGCGAAGGAATCCAGGTTTCACAAGAGAACAAAGCACATCAAAAGACGCTTCAATTCCATCTGCGATCTAGTCAAGGAGGGAGATATAGAGATTTGCAAAATACATACGGATCTGAATGTTGGAGACCCGTTGACTAAGCCTCTTCCACGGGCAAAACATGATCAGCACCAGGACTCCATGGGTGTGAGGATCATCACTTTGTAATCTAGATTATTGACTCTAGTTCAAGTGGGAGACTGAAGGAAATATGCCCTAGAGGCAATAATAAAGATGTTATTTGTATTTCCTTATATCATGATAAATGTCTTTTATTCATGCTAGAATTGTATTAACCGGAAACTTAGTACATGTGTGAATACATAGACAAAACAGTATGTCCCTAGTATGCCTCTACTAGACTAGCTCATTGATCAAAGATGGTTATGTTTCCTAGCCATAGACATGAGTTGTCATTTGATCAACGGGATCACATCATTAGGAGAATGATGTGATGGACAAGACCCATCCGTTAGCATAGCACTATGATCGTTTAGTTTAACTGATATTGCTTTCTTCATGACTTATACATGTTCCTATGACTATGAGATTATGCAACTCCCGAATACTGTAGGAACACCTTGTGTTCTATCAAACGTCACAACGTAACTGGGTGATCATAAAGATGCTCTACAGGTGTCTCCGAAAGTATTCGTGGTGTTGGCATAGATCAAGATTAGGATTTGTCACTCCGAGTGTCGGAGAGGTATCTCTGGGCCCTCTCGGTAACACACATCACAATAAGCCTTGCAAGCAAAAGACTAATGAGTTAGTCACGAGATGATGTGTTACGGAACGAGTAAAGAGACTTGCCGGTAACGAGATTGAACTAGGTATAGAGATACCGACGGCCGAATCTCGGGCAAGTAACATACCGTTTGACAAAAGGAACAACGTATGTTGTTATGCGGTTCTGACCGATAAAAGATCTTCGTAGAATATGTAGGAGCCAATAATAACATCCAGGTTCCGCTATTGGTTATTGACCGGAGATGAGTCTCGGTCATGTCTACATAGTTCTCGAACCCGTAGGGTCCGCACGCTTAACGTTTGATGACGATCGGTATTATGAGTTTATGAGTATTGATGTACCGAAGGTAGTTCGGAGTCCCGGATGAGATCACGGACATGACGAGGAGTCTCGGAATGTCCGAGACATAAAGATTGATATATTGGACGACTATATTCGGACACCGGAAGTGTTCCGGAAAAGTTTCGGATTTATCGGGAATGCCGGAGGGGGTTACCGGAACCCCCTACGAGAGGGGATGGTCCATAGTGGGCCTAAAGGGAAAGAGAGAGGCAGCCCATAGGGCTGGCCGGCGCCCCCACCTAGGGTTCCTAGTTGTAGTAGGATTGGGGGGGGGGCGCCACCTCTCCTATTCCTTTCCCTCTTCCTTCTTTTGGTGAATCCTACTAGGAATAGGATTGCAATCCTATTCCTAGTAGGAGTCCACTCCCTAGCCGCACCAGGAAGGGCCGGCCGGCCTCCCCCCCTTGCTCCTTTATATACGGGGGCAGGGGGCACCCAAAGACACACAAGTTGAATTGTTTTAGCCGTGTGCGGTGCCCCCCTCCACAGAAACACACTCCAGTCATACCGTCGCGGAGCTTAGGAGAAGCCCTGCGCAGGTGAATACATCATATCCGTCACCACGCCGTCGTGCTGACGAAACTCTCCCGTGAAGCTCAACTGGATCAAGAGCTCGTGGGACGTCATCAAGCTGAACGTGTGCTGAACGCGGAGGTGCCGTATGTTCGGTGCTTGATCGGTTGGATCGCGAAGAAGTTCGACAACATCAACCGCGTCACTTGACGCTTCCGCTCCTGGTCTACGAGGGTACGTAGACACACTCTTCCCTCTCGTTGCTATGCATCTGGTAGATAGATCTTGCGTGATCGTAGGAAAATTTTAAAATACTACGTTCCCCAACATTAAGACTGTAAAGAAAGTCTGTCAAGCCTTGATGATCTTTTGTTTCTGAGTAGCGATATAACTTCCATGCCCGATTCAATGTTGCTTTGTCGCTCTGCATGATTATGACCGTCATTGCTCTCTTAGTTGGTCGCTCCCAGTCTTTTGCTAACCTTCGCCTGTACTAAGCGGACTGACTGCTTGTGCATCCACATTCCTTTAATCCAGTTATGCCATATGAGTCCACCATACCTTCCTACATGGTATTTACCTGCCATTCCTAACGGAGACTTGCATGTGCCATCTCGAAATTATTCAAAGAAAAGCATTCCTATTTTGTGCCTCTATTGTAAGTTCATGAGGAAGTAGTGGTTAATTCATGATCTTCTTAAGTTGGACAAGCTTCACCCCGGGATTGCATGTATAATGTGCAAACCCATAACACAAGAAGGAACTGGCATTGAGTGCGCCGGACTCAAAAAGATAATATAACAAACAAACCCTCCTTCACGCTTTGTTCATGAGAAATCAGAAAACTTTGGCAGTGATAAACAAAGGAGATTAAGAGGATGTGATCGTCCTCATTCAGGAGCCGTTCCTCGAAACTTGTCCATCTCGAAAAGTGATTGAGTTGTCTGCTAGCATTCGTTGACGAAACATGCATGATCTAAGAAAGAAAAAAATAATTATTACCTCTGTTTTAAAACCAAGAGCTCTCGTACATGTTTTGTCTTTGTTTCCGACTACGGGTTTTCAATCTTGCCAACAAAAGCCACGGTTCGAGAGTCTCCACCTCTTTTAAAAGCACCAACTACTGAGAGCATGATTGTCACTCTGAGTGTAATGTGCATTGTCCCAAAGTAGCATTGTCTTTTGCATGATTGTGATATCGTTTATTTTGAAATCATTGTATCTAGTCATCACTTAAACCTTGGAGGTGCCCCTGCATTTATGTTTTGCTTCACTAAAGGGGGCAAGCGAGATATCACTTTATCATATTTGCACATCATGTTCATTACAAATCTATTTGATGTTTCAATGTCATATTGTAAAACTTTCAGTTCTTTGTGATTTTCTCATGAGGCAACTCAATTACTACAGATTCATTGTCTCAGTAAGTTTTTGTCATATGACTATGAATAAGTCCTATATGGTTAATAGCATGTCACCACAGAAATTATTCTTGTTATCATTTACCTACTCGAAGACGAGCAGGAATTAAGCTTGGGGATGTTGATACGTCCAAAACGTATCTATAATTTCTGCTTGCTCCATGCCTCTTTTGGGTGATATTGCTATGTTATTTATAAACTTCCATACACTTTATCATATTTGGACTAACCTATTAACTCAGTGCACCCCAGTGCCAGTTTCTGTTTTCGGCTATTTTTGTATTTCAGGTTTTCACATTACGAGAACTGCTAGGAAAAATCCAGAAAAATTATATAAAAAATCAGCGTTCCAGAAACTACCGTGCGCCCGAAGGACAGCCGGGGGGGGGCCACCAGGGCTCCAGGTGCCCTGGCGGCGCCCCCCCCCCTGGGCCGCGCCGGGGGGGCGCCTGGGCCCCCCGAGGCTCCTCCGATGCCCCCCTTTGGCATATATTTAAAGCGTCTGCCGAAACCCTCGAGGGAGGAACTCTTTTTCGCGATCTCATCTCTGTTCCGCCGTCGCCGCCGCTTCCAAGATCGGGAGCACCAGGAGAACTCTTCCTGGCACCCTGCCGGAGGGGAGGATCACCACCAGGAGCCTCTCCACCACCATGGACGCCTCCCGGATGACTCGTGAGTAGTCTCCCTTGGACCATGAGTCCATGACCAGTAGCTATGTGATGTTCTCCTCCCGTTCTTGTGCTTCACTAATTAGTCCTCGTGAGCTGCCCTACATGATCGAGGCACATATGTAATCCTTATGTTGTTGCTATGATGAGTTTGCTAGGATCCGATGGATTATGAGATTATGTTCAGATTGTGCTTGAGTAATATATTTGATCTACCTCTTTTATATTTATGTTCGTAAGTAATTCTTGCATGTTCTCCGTTGTTATTTATTGCTTTGGCCAAGTAGTAGGTAGTGACTCCAAGAGGGAACGTTATGCTTGATTGTGGGTTCATGCCCCTCGATGACTAGTTTGAGTGACAGAAACATGAGTCTAGGGGATGTGCTGTTGCCACAAGGGGGAAAACAACGGTGCTTGTGCCCAAGGGTGCAAGGATTGTTTACTTTACGCAAAGTTCTTTTAATGCAGTTGTCTGCTGCATTGAGTTTACACTATGGGTGGGACTCGCAACTTAATACCAGCGAGATGTTCTGGATAGATATCTCAAGGTGGATGATTAGTAGTAGATATTTGATGGATTTCGGTCTACTTACTTTGGCGTACCGCCCATGCTTTGAACCTCAACCTTTCTTGCAATGTAGTCAGCATTGGTTTGCGCACATGGTCCTGTCAATTGCCCAGCTGTAATTCGTTTACCTCACATAGCTGTTTTATCGTCTTTTGGGAGAGAGACATCACTAGTGAACATCATGAGACTCCGGTCCATATTACCATCATTGATCACATCTGCTATTTACTTTTCGCTATTATTTACTATTGCAATTATATCTATCACTACTATCACTTGCGTTTGATCCTTTGTAAACGACAAGGCCGGAGGGATTGACAACCTCTCTGTACTCGTTGGGAGCAAAGTTATTTGTATCTGTGTGCAGGTCCACGTTGATTGCTAATATCTGGCGCCGTAGCAGTTGACACCTTCTTGTTGAACCTAGGAGTCTCTGGGGATTCGATCCTTGGTATCTTTGCCAAGGGAAAAACTTCCGCAACACTACATCTCACACCTTCCACTTGGGGTAACCAACGAGGGGCGAGAAGCCTAGCATACTAGCATATATCCACCCACTCAACACGTATCAACACATCACGTAGTACAGATACGGAATATGGCGAAAGCACATGACTACCTCTCCCTTGTGTCCTTAAGAACACTTTAGCCTTTATAAGTTCAGTTGCTAGGCCTTTCCTTTGCTCAGAAAGGATTGGGCCACTTGTTACTCTCCATTGCCTTTTACTTTGCTCGCTTTTACTTTCCTGTTGCTTATATCAAGAAAACCCCTAAAAAGTTATCTTTCAGTGCTTGCAGTTATTCCTTGCTCAGAATCACTTATCAATACCTTCTGCTCCTCGTTGGGTTCGACACTCTTACTTATCGAAAATGCTGCAATAGATCCCTTACGGTTGTGGGTCATCAAGTACCGTTTTCTGGCGCCGTTGCCGGGGAGTGTAGCTCTATTGGTAAGTGAAGCTGGTAAGGAAGTTTTTATATTTCTGTTTTTATTTTTCTGTTGCTGCTCTTTGTCCTTATGGACAACCTTGCTATTGGATCGTTGCTTGTGGGAAGACGCCCCACATCTGTGGTGGTTGCTCCTCCCCCTACTGAAATTGTGCCCTATAAAATACCAGCTGGTATTATTGATTATGTTTTGGCTAATCGTTATGCAGGAGACAGACATCCCGGTGAACACTTGCTATATCTGTCACAACTATGTTCATTATTTAAGCTTGCAGGTGTATCAATGGAGTTTGTCATGAGGAAATTGTTCTCCGTATCGCTTATAGATAAAGCTTCAGATTGGTATAAGCTTCTCGATTTCTCACACTTGCTTGATTGGCAAGAGCTTATGTCTCTCTTTTATACCAAGTTTTATCCTCTTCATGAAATTCATCGAGACAGGAACTATATCTATAACTTTAGGTCTCGTGACGGAGAAAGCATTGCTCAAGCTTGGGGGAGATTGAAGTCCCTAATGCTCAAATGTCCTATTCATGAGCTCCCCAAGAAAATTATACTTACAAATTTTTATGCCAGGCTTTCTCGTCAGGATAAGGAGATGCTGGATGCCTCCTCTAGCGGGGTATTTCAGACGAAGAGTGTTGAAGAAAGGTGGGATCTCATTGAAAGGATCCAGAGGAATACCGAAAATTGGGAAATCGATAAAGGTATTGAACCCGCTATAAATTATGAGCATGATTATATTGAGAGCTATGTGAAAACTGATTACTTCAATACCTTTTGCTCTAAGATTGGTCTTGATTCCCATCTAATGGTTGATTTCTGTAAGGATTTTGCCTCTCACGTTGATTCTTTTAAAGAGAAGAGAGATCAGCATCATGAACCTTTCAAAGAGTTACCTGTTGATATTCATGTTGCTGACCCTATTTTGCCTGCAGTTATATATGAAAAACCTCCTTTTCCCGAAAGGATAAGGGAGCACTCTCTTGTGACGGGCATAATAAATAAAAGTGAGAGAAGAATTGATGAGCCTGAGGACCAGATCAAGGTCGATCCTCAAGTTGCATTGGTTAAAGACCTTGTTACTAATGATGTTTTGGATTCCAATGTAAATTTTTGTGCTGTTTCCACTAACCTTGTCACAGCCAAGAATAAAGGCCTAATTTCAGGTACTCCAGCAGTATCTGTTAAAATAGGAGATCACAATTATTATGGGCTATGCGATTTGGGATCGAGTGCTAGTGCTATCCCCTATTCACTTTATCAAGAGATCATCGGTGAGATTTCACCTTGTGAACTTGAAGAAGTTGATGTTACCATTCATCTTGCAAACAGAGCAACTATCTCTCCTATCGGAATTGTGAGAGACGTTGAAGTCCTGTGTGGAAAGGTAAAATACCCTACCGACTTTCTAGTACTTGGTTCAGTGAGGGACAATTTTTGTCCTATTATTTTTGGTAGACCTTTTCTCCGAACTTGTGGAGCTATAATAGATTGCAAGAAAGTTAAAGTTTCTGTTGAATTCAATGGTGAGCCATATGAATTTAACTTTTCTAAGTTCTCTAAGCAGCCTCGTGGTACTGATTTACCTAGTGATGCTAAAATTATTGAAAGTATTGCTTCTATTGCTATTCCCCCTAATGATCCTTTGCAGCAATATATGGAGGACCACGAGAATGATTTGCATATGCAGGAAAGAAATGAACTAGATGAAATATTCTTGAGACAACCTGCTATCCTGAAGCACAACCTTCCGGTTGAACCTTTGGGAATTTTATCAAAACCAAAAGAAGACCCGGTGTTCGATCTTAAACCTCTTCCCGATACGCTCAAGTATGCTTATTTAGATGAAAAGAAAGTATATCCTGTTATTATCAACTCTAACCTTTCAGGATATGAAGAAGAGCGACTATTGGAAGTACTTTGTAAACACCGAGGTGCAATTGGCTATACCCTTGATGACCTTAAGGGGATTAGTCCATCTATCTGTCAACATACTATCAACCTTGAGCCCGATGCTAAACCAGTTGTTGATCATTGATGTCTACACACGCTTCTATTCTTGTAGACTATGTTGGGCCTCCAAGCGCAGAGGTTTGTAGGACAGCAGCAATTTCCCTCAAGTGGATGACCTATGGTTTATCGAACTCAGGGAAGTAGAGGTTGAAGATGGTCTCTCTCAAGCAACCCTGCAACTAAGATACAAGAAGTCTCTTGTGTCCCCAACACACCTAATACAACTAGGAGTTGTATAGGTGCACTAGTTCGACGAAGAGATGGTAAAATATGGATGATAGGAGTGGCAAAGCAAAGTAATATAAATCTGTAATAAAAAGTGCAGCAAGCAAACAAGTGGTAAACGTGAGCACAAATGGTATTGCAATGGTGGAAACAAGGCCTAGGCTTCATACTTTCACTAGTGGCAACTCCCAACAACATTAACATAGTCTATCACATGATATTTCCCATAAAACATGCAATGGAGACGCACTCGGAGGTCATTCCTTTGTGGTCAAGAGAGGACGAGAATTATGTAGGGCTACAAAAGCACACCTCAAAGTTCGTAGTTCTCAATCTATGGATTTCCCAATGTCATCGCGGCCATCCAAAGAGAGTACCACAATCACCACAACATATCTCAAGGATAGTCAAAGACAAGCACCAAGAGACTCTCAATCTTCAATCAACACACAAAAGAGGAAATCACTCATGAAAATATTCTTCTAATCCATGTCCAATAGACCGCTGTCACCTTGGTCTCGGGGATTATACTAGATAAAGACAAGTGAGTACATCAATCCAATACATAGAGGAAGGGGAAGTATCATGGGATCACCCTGGATTAACATAGCCTATAATCACAACGAAGATCACATCATGGGAGAGAGAATTGACCACATAGCTACTGGTAGAAACCTCAGCCCCGAGGAGGATCTACTCCCGCATCATGGAGGGAGGAAGCAACGTCGATGGAGATGAATCCGGGGCACTTCCCCGTCCCGGCAGGATGCCGGCACAGGAATTCTGGTCCCCCGAAACTTGGTGGCGATGGCGGCGGAGATCGGAATTGCTTATGGAGAAAAGGGTTCTGGAATCAGGGTTTCCGCGACGGGAGAAATATATATGCGAAGGGGGGTCACCAGAGGCGGAGCCGGGGCCCCAGGCGCCCCCCTGGCGCGGCCAGGGGTGGGGCCGCTTCATGTGGCCGCCTGGGCCTCCCCTGGCTCCCCTCTGGCCCTGCTTTGGTTCTTCGCGAAGCTTCCTGTACGCTGACTTTTCCTGTATTTTTCCAGGAATTTTTGGAGCACTTTTAATATGGGGGAAACCTGAAATGGAAAAACAGCAGAAAACAGGAACTGGCACTGTGGTGCACTGAGTTAATAGGTTAGTCCAAATATGATCAAAAGTGTATGGAAGTGCATAAATATCATAGCAATATCACACAAAAGAAGCATGGAGCAAGCAGAAATTATAGATACGTTTTGGACGTATCAACATCCCCAAGCTTAATTCCTGCTCATCCTCGAGTAGGTAAATGATAACAAGCATAATTTCTGTGGTGACATGCTATCAACCATATAAGAACTTTTTAAGTAAAGCAATCAAGGCATGTAATTAAATTCAAGTCATAACAAGCAAGAGTCTATATTAGCATTGTAACAAGCAACATAAGAACATAAAGGTGCAAGAGCTCTCACTGTCCGTGACTCGAATGTCTCCAAATGGTGTTTGCGTGCAAGAAAGGGGATAGGGATATACGAGAGACTAAAACATAGTTTTTGTATTGTTGAGAACTTAATCTACTAAAGTTTCACACTTGGTCTTCTTTGGAATCTTATCTTAACTCATCCCCAGACCACCGGCCAGGTACAAGTCAAAATGATCCACTCCCTTTCGATATTTTGAGCACTCATGCAATGGATGAGCGTAAGCAAGAACGTTGACACTTAGGATGGCAAAGAGAGAGAAAATGGTGAAGGGGGAAGACAAAAAAGGTGTGAAAGGCTCACATCAATGAGGACAATCATAGGCGAGAGAAAGCCAAATGATAGATATGATGTGAGGAGTAGGGATTGCCATGCCACGGATGCACATATGAGCTAAGGTAAGCTCTCCAATGGAACTAGTGGGGGTGAATCCAACTTGCTTGCTCAAGAAGACCTAGAGCTCTTTTGAGGAGGCTCATCATTGGAATATACAAGCCAAGTTCTATAGTGTGAAGGTCCCCACATAGCTATATGCATGAATGATAATCTCTATGGAGTAAAAGGTATAAGATGGAGTACGAGTGTGGATCTCTCAACAGGAATAGTAGTGTACCCCCTTCTCTCTTTTTATTTCTTTTTCTCTTTTTTCTATTTTTTTTTATTTTTTGTGGCCTCAATGGCTCTTTCTATTTAACTCTCATTTGTCCTCTTTGGGATCTTTTGATTTTGTCCTCTTTGGGATCTTTTCCTCACTTTAGGGGCAACACTCTATATATTACAAGAAGTATAGAAGATCTTTCACACTTTACAAAAGTACTCAACATAAAGAAAATGAAACTATCATGATGTATGCAAATGTATGCCTCTGCCAGTGTAGCAGGATATGCAATGATACTAGCGCGTCATGTAGCAATGATTAGGGCAAGGCCCAACTACCATGCGGCTCATCGATCAAGCAAAAAGCATGTATGACATGAAGATCAAGTGATGAGAAGATGGATGTTGCATGGCAATGTATCTCGGAAAGGCTATGGAAATGCCTTGATAGGTAGGTATGGTGGCTGTTTTGAGGAAGGATATAATGAGGCTTATGATGACAGAGCGTATAGTGCCAAGGATTTGGATGCACCGGCGAAGTATGTGCCAACTCTCGAGGTGAGAAAGGGCAATGCACGGTACCGAAGAGGCTAGAAAAATATGGCTAGGTGGAAGTGTCAACTTTCGAATACTCACATTAGTCCGAAGAACTCATGCACTTATTATCGGTAACTCTCAATCTAATTAGGAGGTTCATAAAGAGACAAGTACCCTGAGGAGGAGTGTATGGGGGTTTGGTTATCCTTGCGCATCCTCGACTCATGGTACGTGAGTGTACTCTAATATTCGATCCCTCCAAAGATTAGTGATCCATCTAGTAGCTAAAGTTCTCAACTATTTTGTAGGTTTTTGAAAATAAACACGGATTGCCCAAAATACGACATCTATCACTAATAGGCTAAAGCTCTTGACACCAAAAGTTCAGACATTACTCATGGCAATACCTCAAAACTATTGCAAGTTACTACTAAAATTAAATAGCAACCTCAATTACCTACTTTAAGTTAAGACACACAACTCAGTGCAACAGGAAAACTCTCTTAACAAGATAAACATGAAAACTCAAGAGAGTTCAGCAACCAACTAAACAAAAGCTCTTTAAAAAGAAAAGCATGAAAACTAAGAGCTAAACATGACAGCAGCTATGGAAAGACAAAGAACACACACAGCAAAGATAAGCATGAAAATCCTATGTTGTGTTCTAGGTTGAAGTGGAGCGTGTTTCTCTCCCACACAAAGAAAGCTGGGTTCTAACTTGTTATGAACAGCAAGCAAAGCTAAAGAAAACTAAAAAGGAAACTAAGACCAAGGCGCTCCAAGCATAGCACACAACACATGAAGTGATAATTATAGTGGAACGAAAGACGAACTGATAATTGTTGATGGAGAAGGGGATGCATGGGGGCATCCCCAAGCTTAGACGCTTGAGTCTTCTTGAATATTTCTTGGGGGTGCACGGGGGCATCCCCAAGCTTGAGCGTTTGACCCTCCTGAATCTTCTTTTATCATCTTCCCTCGCGCACTTGAAAAATCCCTTCATACATAACTCATCATAATCTGATTAGCGAGGTTAGTACCCACAATAAAATAATTTTTACCTACTGTAAATAAGGATAATCTTGAAGAGCTACTGTTTCTGAAGATTGCCAAAAGGTTTTTGCAAAGAAAAAGCAAGCTCAAGGTTTGCAAAACGAAGAAAAGGCAAAACAGGACAGAATCTGTGAAAAACAGACCAGCAGGTAGTAAATAATTTTTTCGGGGCACTTCTGCAACTCAAATCAAAAAACTCAGAACAGACGCTCGAAAGCCAATTGTATAGAGCATGCTGTAAAAAAAATTCAGATCAAAAAGATGATCTGGTGATTTTATTCGAATTTTTCTTTCCAAGGACAGAATCTGTTTTCTGGACAGCATGTCACAACTTTTGAACTTTCTTGCAATCAGAGGCTAAAATTGGCACAAAGCTGAAAAATAAAGATACAATGATGTTGCTACAGTAGTAACAAACATCAAGACCACTAAAAACTGAAAGAACAAACTGAAAGCAAAGATAACAAGGGTTGTGTCGGGGGAAACTGTCCACCACGAACACCTATGGGACCGGAGCCCCTTGTACGTTGCGGTAAGGGAGCGGAGGGAGCACAAAGAGCGGATCGAGGAGCACACGCAGGCAGTTTACCCAGGTTCGGGCCGCGCGGACGCGTAAAACCCTAGTCCTGCTTAGATTGTATTGAGTTCTTGGGCTCGGGAGCTTGAAGAACTAGCTACACCGAGCAAGAGAGCTATCTAGGTTCCGAACCCTTTCTACGTTGTGCATGGGCCTCCTTTTATAGCTCAAGGGGTTACCGACAGGTGTCAACGTAGAGGAGGGTAAAAATGTAACTTTGGTGGTAGTTTTAACAGTGCGGGAATAGTGCGTGAACAGTGGATGAACAGCGGTCATCACCTACTTTGACAGTGGGGGACAAGAGCATTTAATGCCCGTCGCCGTCGACCCCAAAAGCGCCCGCCCTTGCGTCTCCGTTCGCCACGGCGATAGCCTCGTCACTGTGGAGTGCCACCGTGTCCCCCAGGCTGCACAGCCATCCGCCACGCGTCCCTGGAAGGGACCCAGGGCGATGCGTGGACCGATGAGCTGGAGCGCGGGCACACAGCGTAACTCTCCCCGGCAAGCACCTTGCCGGGGCCTTGACCTTGCCGGGCCCTGGAGCTTGCCGCTCCCCGGGCCCTGCCGGTGCGCATGTTGCGCCGAGGCGTGTCTTTTGAGATGTAGCCTTCTAGTCTTCCTGGCAAGCTCCTCTTGCCAGGGTCTCGTGTTAGTGAGGTAATCTTGAGCCTGGGACGTCCTTCCCGGCAAGCTCCACTTGCCGGGGCCTTGATCTTCCGTCTTGTATACTTTGTTTTTGAATGGCTTAAATAAGGACCAGAGAGGTTTCCGGCAAGCACGTGGTAGACCCTGCCGCGGGAAGCTGCTACTGCCCGTGCATAAGTTGGGGTACTAAGGTACCCCTATCTTAGTACACCGACAGGTTGTCTCCCTAGAGCTCTTTCTTTATAGCCATAAAGATAGGCTTAAGACTTTAATGATGCTCTCGTAGGAATAAGAGTTGAAGAACAAAAGAGAGCATCAAGAAGCAAATACCAAACACATTTAAGCCTAACATGCTTCCTATGCATAGGAATATTGCAATAGAATAATTCATTGAAGCACAAAGCAATAAGCATAGGATGACAAAACAAGTGCAGCTTCAAAACCTTCAACATAAAGAGAGGGAGCTTGATATTATTGAAATATGTATAAGCATATGTTCCCTTCTCATAATAATTTTCAGTAGGATCACGAATAAACTCAACAATATAAGCATCACATAAAGCATTGTTACCATGATCCACATGCAAAAAGGTACTCTTACTCTCCACATAAGCATAATCTTTCTCATTGGTAATAGTGGGAGTAGGACTATCATAAACAACTTGAACACTATAGATTAATTGTGTATTAGGAAGATGGTGTTCAACAAGGGAGTAATTCCCTCCATGATTATGACAAGTTTCATAAGGATAATTTCTCCTTATGTCATAGGTACCTTTATAATCACTATAGATTGGAGTTATAATATCATCATAGTAGAGAAGAGCATTATCATTGCTAGCAACTATATTTGTAAACATGTTGTCTTTATTCTTACTAGCAAAAGAATTATCAATTATCACATCACTAGTGGGTAAAGGATTTGCAATCCTATCATCCCCAAGCTTAGAGCTTTCCATATCATCACTTTCAGAGTTGGTACCAAAAAGATTTTCAAGATCATAAGTAGCATTATCATCATTTTTCCAATCACAATAAGTAACATGCATATCATAATCACAATCATCTTCAATAGTACCTACGGACGTATCATCAAGATGATAATTAAGGCAATAAACTTCACCTTCTTCTTTAAACTTACAACCGTTAGGATAAAAGTTGATGGGAGGAATATGCTCAGGCCAGGTTGATACCCATTCTTCTTCCTTCTTGCTCCTCTTCCTCCTCCTCTTCTTTTTCTTCTTCTTCACCTTAGGAGGGAGTGGTTGGAGATGAAGCTTCTCCACATATCCTGGTTTATCATTAGAAACAATAAGGGAAACTTGGGAGAAACTCTCCTTTTTATTAGCAGAAATATAAGAGACATTTTTATACTTTGGTAAAGTTCCCTCCTTTCTAATCTTACTTATGTAATAATTTTTATGGCAATTAACAACACAATAGAGATGGCAATTTTGCAAAGTGTTTTTTATTCCTATGGCATTGACATCTAGCCAAGAAGTCTTTTCTGATAACTCTTCACACATCAAAAATAACATAAGCTCATCATAAAGATCAGGGGTGATCATGTTATCACACAACTGGTTAACAGTTATGTTTTGAAAGTGCATGCATTGAAAATTAAAGTGACCCTCTATACAGCAAAGTTCACAAGTAAGAGGATAAAGGTCACACAATTCTCTAGCAATTTCATTTAAATCTTTGACCCAAGTGATTGTTCTTTCATGCTTATGTTGCTTACAATACTTCTCTTCTTCAATCATAGGCCTTTCACAAGGTCTATCCACTCCACAAAAATTAACATGCTTATATAAAACTTCATTTTTAGGAATTGGATCATGCATGTTGCAATCATCATGAACAATTTCATTTTCTTTGCAAATCTCTTTAAAAGGTTCATGATGCTTGATCCAATCCTCCTTAGGCATATTAAGATGTGAAGCAAAAGATTTGAGGAAATCAACAAGGAGTTGAGAATCAAGCCCAAACTTAGCACTAAACTTATTAAAACTTGTAGTTTCAACAAAGGACTTAATGCAATCATACTCATAAATTATACCTGACTCTTTACCTTTGTCGATCTCCCAATCTTCAGTGTTGCGTTGAATTCTTTCAAGGAGTTCCCATTTAGCAACAATCTTTTCGTTTGTGAAAGAACCCATAGAGGAAGCATCGAGCAAATCTTTATCCTGTCGAGAGAGCCTCGCATAGAAATTAGTAATAATCATATCTTTGGGGAGCCCATGGTTAGGACATTTTAGCATTAACGTTTTCAGTCTCCCCCAAGCTTGAGCTATGCTCTCTCCATCATGAGGATAGAAATTATAAACATAATTCCTATTCTCATGGACTTCATGAAGAGGATAAAACTTGGAGTAAAAGAGAGACTGGATCTCTTCCCAATCCAGCAGGTGAGAGTCATCTAGTAGCTTATACCATTCCAATGCTTTTCCTTTCAGTGACAAGCCAAATAATTTCCTCATGACTCCATCTCTTGTCAAACCTGAAATCTTAAACAACTCACAAAGTTCTGTAAGTTTCAACAAATGAATACTAGGATTGATGATGGGCCTCGAACCCCTCGTTGGTTACCCCAAGTGGAAGGTGTAAGATGCAGTAAGTAGAAGTGTTTTCCCCTAGCAAAGATGCCAAGGATCGAATCCCCAGAGACTCCTAGGTTCAATAGGTAGGTGTCAACTGCTAACGGCGCAATTAGCAATCAACATGGACCTGCACACAGATACAAATAACTTTGCTCCCAACGAGTACCGAGAGGTTGTCAATCTCTCCGGCCTTGTGGTTCACAAAGGGTTAAAAGCAATATGATAGTAGTGATAGATAGTGTTTTGCAATAGTAAATAAAATAGCGGAAAGTAAATAGTGTATGTGATCAATGATAGTAATATGGACCGGAGTCTCATGATGTTCACTAGTGATGTCTCTCTCCCAAAAGACGATAAAATAGCTATGTGAGGTAACAAATTACAGCTGGGCAATTGACAGGACCACGAACGCAAACCAATGCTGACTACATTGCAAGAAAGGTTGAGGTTCAAAGCATGGGCGGTACGCCAAAGTAAGTAGACCAAAATCCATCAATATCTACTACTAATCATCCACCTTGCGATATCTATCCAGAACATCTCACTGGTATTAAGTAGCGAGTCCCACCCATAGTGTAAACTCAATGCAACAGACAACTGCATTAAAAGAACTTTGCGTAAAGTAAACAATCCTTGCACCCGCGGGCACAAGCACCGTTGTTTTCCCCCTTGTGGCAACAGCACATCCCCTAGACTCAGGTTTCTATCACTCAAGCTAGTCATCGAGGGGCATGAACCCACAATCGAGCATAACGTTCCCTCTTGGAGTCACTACTTACTATTCGGCCAAAGCAATAAATAACAACGGAGAACATGCAAGAATTACTTATGAACTAAAATATAAAAGAGGTGAATCAAATATATTACTCAAGATCAATCTGAACATAATCTCATAATCCATCGGATCCTAGCAAACTCAACATAGCAACAGCATAAGGATTACATAGGTGCCTCGATCATGTAGGGCAGCTCACGAGGACTAATTAGTGAAGCACAAGAACGGGAGGAGAACATCACATAGCTACTAGTCATGGACTCATGGTCCAAGGGAGACTACTCACGAGTCATCCGGGAGGCGTCCATGGTGGTGGAGAAGCTCCCGGTGGTAATCCTCCCCTCCGGCAGGGTGCCGGGAAGAGTTCTCCTGGTGCTCCCGATCTTGGAAGTGGCAGCGGCGGCGGAACAGAGATGGGATCGCGAAAAGAAGTCTTGTTTCGAGGGTTTCGGAGAGTCCTTTAAATATATGCCAAAGTAGGGCACCGGGGGGTCCTCGGGGGGCCGAGGCGCCCCCCCGGCGCAGCCCATGGGGGGCGGCCACAGGGCGCCTGGAGCCCCTGTGCCCCCCCCCCCCAGGCTGCCCTTCGGACGCAGTGTTGTTTCCGGTTCGCTGATGTTTTATATAATTTTTTTGGATTTTTCTGGGCAGTTCTCGAAACGTGAAAACCTGAAATACAAAAACAGCCGAAAACAGAAACTGGCACTGGGGTGCACTGGATTAGTAAGTTAGTCCAAATATGATCAAAAGTGTACGGAAGTGTATGAATATCATAGCAATATCACCCAAAAGTGGCATGGAGCAAGCAGAAATTATAGATACGTTTTGGACGTATCAACATCCCCAAGCTTAATTCCTGCTCGTCCTGGAGTAGGTAAATGATAACAAGAATAATTTCTGTGGTGACATGCTATTAACCATATAGGACTTTCTCATAGTCATATGACAAAAGCTTACTGAGACAATGATTCTAAAGTAATTAAGTTGTCTCAAGAGAAAATCACAAATGACTGAAAGTTTTACAACATGAAACTGAAACATCAAAAAGATTTGCAATGAACATGATGTGCAAATATGATAAAGTGATATCTAGCTTGCCCCTTTAGTGATGCAAAACATAAATGCAAGGGCACCTTCAAGGTTTAAGTGATGACTAGATACAATCATTTCAGAATAACCGATATCACAATCATGCAAAAGACAATGCTACTTTGAGACAATGCACATTACACTCAGAATGACAATCATGCTCTTAGTAGTTGGTGCTTGAAGTGCTAGAGATTTTTATTTTGAAACATGGAAGCAATTGTGTCAACGGTAGTAGTACTTCATATGTGTCATGCATAAAACATCCTATAAGTTGCAAGCCTCATGCATCGAATACTAATAGTGCTCGCTCCTTGTCCTAATTAGCTCGGATCCCCATGGGTTATCATTGCATTGCATATGTTTTAACCAAGTGTCACAAAGGGGTACCTCTATGCCACCTGTACAAAGGTCCAAGGAGATAGATCGCATTTGATTTCTCATTTTTGATAGATCTCAACTTGAGGACATCCATACCGGGACAACATAGAAAATAGATGATGGACTCCTCTTTAATGCATAAGCATATTCTCGTGAGAGATTGAGGATTAAGGTCCAAGCTAAAACTTCCACCATGATGCATGGCTTTGGTTGGCGGCCCAATGTTCTTCTCTAACAATATGCATATTAATTCAACCCACGGTAAATCACCCTTACTTCAGACAAGACGAACATGCATAGCAACTCACATGATATTCAACAAAAGTGTGACAGTTGATGGCGTCCCCAGAAACATGGTTACCGCTCAGCAAGCAACTCATCAGAAATAAGATACATAGGCAACATATTCTTTACCACAATAGTTTTTAGGCTACTTTCCCATGAGCTATGTATTGCATGGTTAATTTGCTTAGTGCAGGTGGAGGTTAGCAAAAGACTGGGAGCGACCAATTAAGAGAGCAATGACGGTCATAATCATGCAGAGCGACAAAGCAATATTGAATCAGGCATGGTAGTTATATCGCTACTCATAAATAAAAGATCATCAAGGCTTGACAGACTTTCTTTACAGTCTTGAATATGCGTGAGCATACGCCAAGTCAATCAAAATAAATTCCCGAAGGAAGATATTACTAAACCATACCACATCATAGGCAAACAAACCAAGTTGGTACTCCAATAACACATTGGGAACCCCCCCAGCTATTTGAGATTAACCATAAGAAAACCTGAACTACTAAGTACCATCATGAAAGTAGCATCTTTATCATAGACACATTAACCCATGCTACGGAAGCAAACTCTCTTAATAAGGTGAGCATGGTAATTAAAGAGAGTTCAAGCAACCAACTAAATAAAAGCTCTTGAAAAGATAAGCATGAATACTAAGAGCAGAGCACGATAGTAGCTATTAAAAGACAAAGAACACACACAGCATAGATAGACATGAAAATTCTATGTAATGTTCTAAGTAGAGGTGGAGCGTGTTTCTCTCCCACATAAAGGAATGCTGGGTTCCGACTCGTTATGAAAAACTGAAAAGAAAACTAAAAGCAAGACGCTCCAAGCATAGCACATAACATATGAAGTGATAAAAATATAGCGAAACGAAAGACGAACTGATAATGTTGATGGAGAAGGGGATGCACGGGGGGCATCCCCAAGCTTAGACGCTTGAGTCTCCTTGAATATTTCTTGGGGGTGCACGGGGGCATCCCCAAGCTTGAGCGCTTGACACTCCTGAATCTTTTTATCATCTTCCCTCGCACACTTGAAAACTCCCTTCATACACAACTCATCATAATCTGATTAGCGAGGTTAGTACCCTTAATAAACTAATTATACCTTGCTGGAAATAAGGATATTCTTGAAGTTCTACTGTTTCTCAAGATTGCCAAAAGGTTTTTGCAAAGAAAAAGCAAGTTCTCAATTTGCAAAGTGAAGGTAAGGCAAAACAGGACAGAATCTGTGAAAAACATAACAGCAGGCAGTAATTGACCTGTTCGGGATACTTCTGCAACTCAAATCAAAAAACTCAGAACTGACGCACGAAAGACAATTACATAGAGAACGCTGTCGAAAAATTCAGACCAAAAAGATGATCTAGTGATTTTATACGAATTTTTATATCCAAGGATAGAATCTGTTTCCTGGACAGCACCTCACAACTTTTGAACTTTCTAGCAATCAGAGGCTATACTTGGCACAAATATGAAAAGCAAAGATACAATGATGATGCTACAGCAGTAAACAACATCAAGACACAACAAAAGCAAAAAATTTATTCATGTGGGCTGCCTCCCAAAAGCGCTTTCTTTTATGCCTTTAAGCTAGGCATAATGCATAGATCAAGTTTTATCAAGAGTAAAAGAATAGCTAGCCCATACAACGGACTCAAAAGGTAACTTGACCTTCTTACGAGGGAAGTGTTCCATCCCTTTCTTGAGAGGAAACTGAAATTTTATATTACCCTCTTTCATGTCAATGACAGCACCAACGGTGCGCAAAAAGGGACGTCCCAAAATAATTGGACATGAAGGATCACATTCAATATCCATAATAGTAAAATCAACGGGCACATAATTATCATTGACAACAATAAGAACATCGTCAATCCTCCCCAAAGGTTTCTTTATGGAAGAATCAACGAGACGAACACCAAAAGAACAAGAATCATAAGGTTTCAATTTAAGCATATCATATATCCTTTTGGGCATAACAGAGGTACTAGCACCAACATCACATAATGCATAACAAGAGAAGTCATTCAAATTAATTTTTATCATAGGATCCCAATCATCTTCTAGCTTTCTAGGTATGGAGGCTTCTACTCTAAGTTTCTCCTCCCTAGCTTTGATGAGAGCATTAGTGATATGCTCTGTGAAGGCAAGGTTAAGCGTGCTAGTGCGGGGATCTCTAGACATCTTGTGAAGGAAATCAATAACTTCGGTAAGAGTGCAATTATCAAAATCAAGGTCACGAGCATCAAGTAAAGTGGTAGTGGGTGTCCTTAAGGCTCACCTGTTTGGTAGTTTCTATAGCATCACCATTAATAGGTCCATTGGGACCAGGAGTACATTGGGTGCTAAGAGTGTGAACATCCTCAATAACTTGGATAGTAGCAACAGTGTGGTGGGTAGGAAGGCTCTTAATTCTTTCCTCTTCCTCCCTTTCTCTAGCCCATCTTTCTTTAAGCTTAGCCATCATCCTAATGTTTTCATTAATTTGCACTTGAGTAGCATTAATAGGGATGACTTCCCTCTCCTTAAGAGGAGAAGTTTCAATTTTTAGCAATTTTACCTTATTGGCTAAGTGGACTACCTTGAAAGAAAGATCATCTAGTTTATGTAGTTTCTCTTCTACATTCTTATTAAAGGCTTTTTGGGTAGTGATGAAATCTCTAAGCATAGTCTCTAGTTCAGTATTGGAGTTCTTGGTACTAGGATAAGCATTGTTGTTCCCATAAGAGTTAGAGGGGAACGGTCTAGAATTGTTACCAAAGTTACTCCTATAAGCATTGTTGTTAAAATTGTTTCTAGAGATAAAGTTCTCATCTACTTGTTCTTGAGCAATCAAAGAATTTAAAGGAACATCACGAGGATCAATAGTAGATTGCTTCGAAAGTAGAGACATGATCAAGTCAACTTTTTCATTGAGGGAGGAAATATCCTCGACAGAGTTTACCTTCCTACCTGTTGGAGCGCGTTCGGTGTGCCATTGGGAATAGTTAGTCATCATCTCATCGAGAAGCTTCGTGGCAGCACCAAGTGTAGTTGACATAAAGGTTCCTCCCGCGGCCGAATCTAACAAGTTCCTTGAGGTAAAGTTCAAGCCTGCATAAAAAGTTTGGATAACCATCCCAGTAGTCAAACCGTGAGTAGGGCAGTTTTTGATAAGAGATTTCATACGTTCCCAAGCTTGGGTAACGTGTTCATTATCCAATTGTTTAAAATTCATGATGTTACTTCTAAGTTGGATAATTTTAGCAGGTGGATAGTATTTTCCGATAAAAGCATCTTTGCACTTGTCCCATGAATCTATGCTATTTCTAGGCAAAGACTGAAACCAAATTTTAGCTCCTCCTCTCAAAGAGAAAGGAAAAAGCTTAAGCTTAACAATATTACCATCTATTTCTTGGTACTTTTGCATATCACAAAGTTCTACAAAGTTGTTCAAGTGTAAAGCAGCATCATCTCCAGCACCGGAGAATTGTTCTTTCATGACTAAGTTCAGTAAAGCAGGTTTAATTTCATATGAAGGTGCTGAAGTGGCAGGTGTAGTGATAGGTGTGCTGATAAAGTCATCGTTGTTGTGACTAGTGAAGTCACACAACTTGGTGTTCTCGGTGGAACCCATAGTAGCAAGCAATCAAGATAACTATTTTTGTGATTTTCGATAAAAGGAACTAAAGCAAAAATGAAAGGTAAACTAACAAGACTAAAAAGCAAAGGTAAAAGATAGCATGCAACTCCCCTATCCTGAAGAGTGGAGTCCCCGGCAACGGCGCCAGAAAATACTCCTTGATGGGCCTCGAACCCCTCGTTGGTTACCCCAAGTGGAAGGTGTAACATGCAGTAAGTAGAAGTGTTTTCCCCTAGCAAAGATGCCAAGGATCGAATCCCCAGAGACTCCTAGGTTCAATAGGTAGGTGTCAACTGCTAACGGCGCAATTAGCAATCAACGTGGACCTGCACACAGATACAAATAACTTTGCTCCCAACGAGTACAGAGAGGTTGTCAATCTCTCCGGCCTTGTAGTTCACAAAGGGTTAAAAGCAATATGATAGTAGTGATAGATAGTGTTTTGCAATAGTAAATAAAATAGCGGAAAGTAAATAGTGTATGTGATCAATGATAGTAATATGGACCGGAGTCTCATGATGTTCACTAGTGATGTCTCTCTCCCAAAAGACGATAAAACAGCTATGTGAGGTAACAAATTACAGCTGGGCAATTGACAGGACCACGAACGCAAACCAATGCTGACTACATTGCAAGAAAGGTTGAGGTTCAAAGCATGGGCGGTACG
>LR738715.1:834583907-834632951 GCA_902687465.1 Secale cereale | reverse complement strand
CGTTGTTTTCCCCCTTGTGGCAACAGCACATCCCCTAGACTCATGTTTCTGTCACTCAAGCTAGTCATCGAGGGGCATGAACCCACAATCGAGCATAACGTTCCCTCTTGGAGTCACTACTTACTACTCGGCCAAAGCAATAAATAACAACAGAGAACATGCAAGAATTACTTATGAACTAAAATATAAAAGAGGTGAATCAAATATATTACTCAAGATCAATCTGAACATAATCTCATAATCCATCGGATCCCAGCAAACTCAACATAGCAACAGCATAAGGATTACATAGGTGCCTCGATCATGTAGGGCAGCTCACGAGGACTAATTAGTGAAGCACAAGAACGGGAGGAGAACATCACATAGCTACTGGTCATGGACTCATGGTCCAAGGGAGACTACTCACAAGTCATCCGGGAGGCGTCCATGGTGGTGGAGAAGCTCCCGGTGGTGATCCTCCCCTCCGGCAAGGTGCCGGGAAGAGTTCTCCTGGTGCTCCCGATCTTGGAAGCGGCGGCTGCGGCGGAACAGAGATGGGATCGCGAAAAGAAGTCATGTTTCGAGGGTTTCGGAGAGTCCTTTAAATATATGCCAAAGTAGGGAACCGGGGGGTCCTCGGGGGGGCGAGGCGCCCCCCCGGCGCGGCCCAGGGGGGCGCGCCCACAGGGCGCCTGGAGCCCATGTGTGGCCCCCCCAGGCTGCCCTTCGGACGCAGTGTTGTTTCCGGTTCGCTGATTTTTTATATAATTTTTATGGATTTTTCTGGGCAGTTCTCGAAATGTGAAAACCTGAAATACAAAAACAGCCGAAAACAGAAACTGGCACTGGGGTGCACTGGATTAGTAAGTTAGTCCAAATATGATCAAAAGTGTATGGAAGTGTATGAATATCATAGCAATATCACCCAAAAGTGGCATGGAGCAAGCAGAAATTATAGATACGTTTTGGACGTATCAATTGACTGTCCCATCATAACAATCATTCCTAATTATTTCAATTATCCCAAGTGGTATTTGGAACGAGATACATTCAGTAGGTGGAGGAGACTTCTCTACCACGGATGTGGTAAAGCGGTCTTCCCCAAGCAGCGAACTAAGAGTGCGGTTTTTCATAAACATAACTAGTGAAACTAAAAACAAGAAACGAAAAGATTTAATTGCAAGATCTAAAGATATACCTTCAAACACTTACTTTCCCGGCAACGGCGCCAGAAATAGCTTGATGTCTACACACGCTTCTATTCTTGTAGACTATGTTGGGCCTCCAAGCGCAGAGGTTTGTAGGACAGCAGCAATTTCCCTCAAGTGGATGACCTAAGGTTTATCAAACTCAGGGAAGTAGAGGTTGAAGATGGTCTCTCTCAAGCAACCCTGCAACTAAGATACAAGAAGTCTCTTGTGTCCCCAACACACCTAATACAACTAGGAGTTGTATAGGTGCACTAGTTCAGCGAAGAGATGGTAAAATATGGATGATAGGAGTGGCAAAGCAAAGTAATATAAATCTGTAATAAAAAGTGCAGCAAGCAAACAAGTGGTAAACGTGAGCACAAATGGTATTGCAATGGTGGAAACAAGGCCTAGGCTTCATACTTTCACTAGTGGCAACTCCCAACAACATTAACATAGTCTATCACATGATATTTCCCATAAAACATGCAATGGAGACGCACTCGGAGGCCATTCCTTTGTGGTCAAGAGAGGACAAGAATTCTGTAGGGCTCCAAAAGCACACCTCAAAGTTCGTAGTTCTCAATCTATGGATTTCCCAATGTCACCGTGGCCATCCAAAGAGAGTACCACAATCACCACAACATATCTCAAGGATAGTCAAAGACAAGCACCAAGAGACTCTCAATCTTCAATCAACACACAAAAGAGGAAATCACTCATGAAAATATTCTTCTAATCCATGTCCAATAGACCGCTGTCACCTTGGTCTCGAGGATTATACTAGATAAAGACAAGTGAGTACATCAATCCAATACATAGAGGAAGGGGAAGTATCATGGGATCACCCTGGATTAACATAGCCTATAATCACAACGAAGATCACATCATGGGAGAGAGAATTAACCACATAGCTACTGGTAGAAACCTCAGCCCCGAGGAGGATCTACTCCCGCATCATGGAGGGAGGAAGCAACGTCGATGGAGATGAATCCGGGGCACTTCCCCGTCCTGACAGGATGCCGGCACAGGAATTCTGGTCCCCCGAAACTTGGTGGCGATGGCGGCGGAGATCGGAATTGCTTCTGGAGAAAAGGGTTCTGGAATCAGGGTTTCCGCGACGGGAGAAATATATATGCGAAGGGGGATCACCAGAGGCGGAGCCGGGGCCCCAGGCGCCCCCCTGGCGCGGCCAGGGGTGGGGCCGCGCCAGCTGGCCGCCTGGGCCTCCCCTGGCTCCCCTCTGGCCCCGCTTTGGTTCTTCGCGAAGCTTCCTGTACGCTGATTTTTCCTGTATTTTTCCCAGAATTTTTGGAGCACTTTTAATATGGGGGAAACCTGAAATAGAAAAACAGCAGAAAACAGGAACTGGCACTGTGGTGCACTGAGTTAATAGGTTAGTCCAAATATGATCAAAAGTGTATGGAAGTGCATAAATATCATAGAAATATCACACAAAATAAGCATGGAGCAAGCAGAAATTATAGATACGTTTTGGACGTATCAATCATCAACGACGGTTGAACCCGAAGATGATGGATGTTGTAAGAACTGAGATTCTCAAGCTTCTAGCCGCAGGTATTATCTACCCTATAGCTGATAGTAAGTGGGTAAGCCCGGTACATTGTGTTCCTAAGAAAGGAGGTACAACTGTGGTTCCTAATGATAAGAATGAACTAATACCTCAGAGAATTATTATTGGATATAGAATGTGTGTTGATTACAGGAAGCTGAACAAGGCAACCAGGAAGGATCACTACCCGTTGCCGTTCATCGACCAAATGCTTGAAAGGTTATCCAAAAATACCCACTTTTGTTACCTCGATGGTTATTCTGGCTTCTCTCAAATTCATGTTAACACTGCTGATCAAGAGAAGACCACTTTTACTTGTCCCTATGGTACTTATGCTTACAGGCGTATGCCTTTTGGTTTATGTAATGCCCCTTCTACTTTTCAAAGGTGTATGTCTACTATCTTTCATGGTTTCTGTGAGGATATTGTGGAAGTCTTCATGGACGATTTCTCCGTCTATGGAACTTCCTTTGACCATTGTCTCCACAACCTTAATAAAGTTTTGCAGAGATGTGAGCAGACAAATCTGGTACTCAACTGGGAGAAGTGCCACTTCATGGTTAACGAAGGAATTGTTCTTGGTCACAAGATTTCCGAAAGGGGAATTGAGGTGGACAAGGCCAAGATCGAAGCAATTGAGAGGATTCCCTATCCAAGGGACATCAAAGGTATTCGCAGTTTTCTCGGTCATGTTGGTTTCTATAGAAGATTTATTAAAGACCTTTCTAAGACTTCGAGACCCCTCACTAATCTTCTCCGGAAGGACGTTCCTTTTGTATTTGATGAAGATTGTAAGGAGGCTTTTGAAGTTCTTAAGAAAGCTTTAATAACCGCTCCTATAGTACAACCACCTGACTGGAATTTACCTTTTGAGATTATGTGTGATGCTAGTGATTTTGCTGTTGGAGCTGTTTTAGGGCAAAGGGTTGATAAGAAATTCAATATTATACATTATGCTAGTAAAACCGTTGATAGTGCTCAAAAGAATTATGCTACTACTGAGAAGGAATTCTTAGCTGTAGTGTTTGCTTGTGATAAGTTTAGGCAGTATATTGTTGATTCCAAAGTTATTATTCATACTGACCATGCTGCCATTAAGTACCTTATGACAAAGAAGGATGCCAAGCCAAGACTTATCAGATGGGTACTCCTTCTTCAAGAATTTGATTTGCAGATTGTTGATAGGAAAGGAGAAGACAATCCGGTGGCGGACAATCTTTCAAGGATGGAAGATATACCGCATGATCCCATCCCAGTCAACGACAGTTTTCCAGACGAGCAACTTGCCGTTGTAAAAGTACAATCTCTTTCCGATCCTTGGTTTGCAGATTATGCTAATTTTATCATTGCGAAGTATTTGCCTCCAGGTTTAACATTTCAGCAAAGGAAGAAGTTCTTTCATGATTTGAGGCACTACTTTTGGGATGACCCACATCTTTTCAAAGAAGGTCCAGACGGGATCGTGAGAAGATGCATACCGGAACATGAGCAGAAGGACATTCTCAGACAATGTCATGATAGTCCCTATGGAGGACATCATGCCGGTGAGAGGACCGCACATAAGGTTCTTCAATCAGGTTTTTATTGGCCTACTCTCTTTAAGGATGCTAGAAATTATGTTTTAGCCTGTGATAAATGTCAAAGAGTTGGTAACATTAGTAGAAGGAATGAGATGCCTATGAATTACTCACTAGTGATTGAACCTTTTGATTGCTGGGGTTTTGATTTTATGGGTCCTTTTCCTTCTTCGCACAAGTACACTCACATTTTAGTTGCTGTTGATTATGTGACCAAGTGGGTTGAAGCAATCCCCACTGAAAGTGCTGATCACAAGACATCTTTGAAAATACTCAAAGATGTGATTTTCCCTAGGTTTGGTGTACCTAGGTATCTCATGACAGATGGAGGATCACACTTCACGCATGGAGCTTTTAGAAAAGCTTTAGCCAAGTACGATGTCAATCATAGAATTGCTTCACCGTACCATCCTCAAACTAGTGGGCAAGTTGAGCTCACCAATAGAGAGATCAAGTTGATCTTATAGAAGACAGTAAATAGAAATAGAAAGGACTGGTCAAATAAGTTAGGAGATGCTTTGTGGGCGTATAGAACTGCTTACAAAAACCCCATGGGCATGTCCCCCTATAAGATGGTTTATGGCAAGGCTTGTCATTTGCCATTAGAATTAGAGCACAAAGCTTTCTCGGCTGTTAGAGAGCTTAATGCTGACCCAAAGTTAGCTGGTGAGAAGCGTCTCATGAACTTGACTTCTCTAGATGAGTGGAGAAGTGAAGCTTACGAGAGCGCTAAAATGTTCAAGGAAAAGGTAAAGAAGTGGCATGATAGGAGGATTCTGAAACGTGAATTTAATGTTGGTGATAAAGTTTTGTTGTTTAGATCCCGTTTCAGGTTTTCTCCAGGCAAACTACTTTCCAGGTGGGAAGGGCCATTTCATATTGAAGAAGTCTATCGGTCTGGTGCAATCAAGATTAACAATTTTGAAGGCACCAAACCTCAAGTTGTGAATGGGCAAAGACTTAAGCATTACATAGCAGGCGACCCTGTCAATGTCGATGTGAATATGATATACACAACAACTCACGAAGAACATGTTGCAGCCCTGTTTCAGACACCAGCAGAAGCAGAATAAGAAAAGGTATGTATTACGGTAAGGAAACATCGCAAACCGCCATAAAAGTTCCATATTATGAATTTTTGCAAAATTAGGAAAATTCTAAGCCTAAGTGGAGCCGGAGACAAGCTCCAGGGGGCCCAGGCGCCCCCCTGGCGCGGCCTACCTCCTGGCCGCGCCGGGAGGCCGCCTGGGCACCCAGGAGTCCGTCTTCGACCCCACTTTAGCTTGTTACCTTCCTTTCTGTGCAGAAAGTTTTTCTATATATTTGTCCGGATTGTTCCGGCAACGTATCTCGCGATTTCGTGTGTTTTCTTTTCGATCTGTTTCTGCCAGGAAATCTTTTAGCTAGACCTAGGTGCCATGGCTTCCCCAAGTTCCCCCAAGGACAAGTTCGTCATCAACCCTTACCTAGTTGAGGTGAAGAAGCACCCTCAGGTTGTTCGGATGGAGGACGGTGTCCTCCATCAAGAAGATCTGAAGGGACCTATCAAGGAGGGGAGCATCCAGGCCAGGCTAGAAGAAGTGGAGCAAGAAGTCTTCAAGTACAAGAAGATGATCGAGCGTGGTGTTGAAGCTAACTTAGACATCATCAACGAGCTGAAGACCTACTTCCTGAAGGAGATGAAGGAGATGTGGAAAAGCATCACCGCATCTGAAGAAAGAATTGAAGAGCTCCAAGGGCAAATTTATGATCTACATCACCAGAACTGTGAGTATGAACTAAGGTTTATGCGCATGGGTATGGGTGCTGCATGCAGGATTCAGGAGACAAACTTCTCATATGAGACTGGAGAACCCCTTCCATGGAAGCGCTTCGCCGAGGACTACATGATCAACGTCAACAAGAATGAGGAGTGAAATCTCCTTGGGTAATGGCATCCCCTTGGCTTGTTCCAAGCTTGGGGGAGTGCCCGGTATCTTTATCTTTATCTTTTGTCTTTTAGAGTCAAGTAGAGTCGTATCATGTCTAGGGAGGTTATTTTATGAAATAGGTGTGTGCATTGAGGTCTATCACTCCTTCTGTGGAGAGATTGTATTCGTGAGTGTGGAGTCGTCTATGATGGAATATTAATGAGAAGTCTATTGGTTCCTTTGTTGCACTCGGTATTCTCTTCACGCAATCAACCTTATATGATGATTCTTATGGGGAGTATTGACCTTATATCAGGTATGGCTTTGAAAACTTTATTTAATCTTGGCAAACATAGCTTTGGTCATAACAACAAGCATGATTTTCTTAAAGTAGCGACATAGCCAAAACCTTTATGTTATTATGCTTGAAGTGTTACGCTGACAAGGAAGACAACTTGATGTGTTATGCTTATTTTAATGTTTATGCTTTATATTGCTTTGCATCTTAGTCATCATCAATTGTCTGTTCTCTCAAAGCCTTTGCTAGCCTAAACTCTGTACTAAGCGGAATTCTGCTTGTGCATCCATACCCTTAAACCAGTACCTTCCATATGAGTCCACCATACCTTCCTATTCGTGGTATTCCACTACCACCTCCTAAAGTATAGAATTTATGTGTTATCCTTAAATGTTCAAAATCTTTTATTTTGTGCCCCTGTTTTAGCTCATGACGAAGTAGTAGTTAATTCATGATCTTTTTAAGTTGGACAAGTTTTACCCCGGGATTGCATGTCTAATCTGCAAACCCCAAATACGAGGAGGAACTGGCATGAGTGCGCCCGGCTCATAAAAGATAATACAACAAACAAACCCTCCTTCACGCTTTGTTCATGAGAAATCAGAAAACTTTGGCAGTGATAAACAAAGGAGATTAAGGGGATGTGATCGTCCCCGTGCGGGAGCCGTTCCTCGAAACTTGTCCAGTTTGAGAAGTAATTGAGTTATCTTTTAGCATTCGTTGACAAAACATGCACCTCTCAAAACTTGTTTTCATTCTGTTTGATTTAAGGATAGCACATGAGTTTTACCTACTTCCCTAGAGCAGGGCCTATCTCTTAGTTTTAGGTTGAGTCAGTTATTCCTACTTCCTTCTATTCTTAAAGAGAGCAGACATTTGATGTTGACGAGGATCCATTCATATAAAGTTTCATTAAGATTTGTCATATCATATCCTTGTTGACATTATCATTTGATAAGTAAGTTGTTTGTCAAGCCCAGCTAAAGCAAACATCTTCCTTTGTGTTAACACTTTCACTTCTTGCCTAATAACATGTTCTTTCAAAAGCTTCAATTAATCTCATCAAAACAGAAAGAGAAAGAGCAAAAGTAAAAGCTATTAGTTGTTCTTTGACCAAAGGACATGTTTGCCATGATTTGATGAGTTTCCTTAGCCCTACTTTCGATTATAAGCGTTACCACTCTTTTATAAGGGCCTTATGAGTTGAAGATTGTTGTTGAGGATATTTGAGTTTGGTGAAGAAACTATGATGCTTCTTGTCCGTATTCTATTTATCGACACTTCACTCTCTAAACTTGTGGACAGGTTTACCGAGCTCAGTATTCGCTTGGGGACAAGCGAGGTCTAAGCTTGGGGGTGTTGATACGTCCAAAATGCATCACTATTTTATATCGTAATTCATCCTTATTCATTGATATATTTCACATTACGATGATGTTCTTATGTTGTTTTGGCCTATTTTACACAGGTTGCAACTTTCCGGTGCCGAAGCAGCAGACGCAGGATTCAGCGGTAAAAAGTGGACGCTGAGTTGCTGAAGAAGAATACCTCCAAATTACCTGAAAATCGACGGAGGGTATTTTCCAGAAGGATCACGAAGATACGCAAAAGAGCAACCAGAGGGGGGCCACAGGGTGCCCAGGCGGCCACCTGGCATGGCCCCCACCCTGGCCACGCCGGGAGGGCGCCTGGAGCCCCTGGCCCACTCCAGGCTCCCCCCCCCCCCTCTGGCCTATATACTCCTCGTCATCCAGAAACCCTAAAAGTGGGAGAGTTTACGGAGTTCCGCCGCTGCTCCATGGAGGAAACCTACAGAGAAGAAAAGCCATCTCCGGCGGGCAGATTCCGCCGGGGAGATCACCTCCCGGAAGGGGAGATCATCGCCATCGTCATCACCATCGTCACGGGCATCATCGAGATCATCATCAACATCATCCCCAACATCAGCACCATCTCCATCTTCATCCAATCTCATCTCACAATAGCAACTTGTGTTGTAATTCGTACTATCTATCCTCTCTACTCTATCGGTGTTGATTACTACTTTGTGGTGAATGCTATTGAGTTTTGTTGGAGAAATATCATTGTGTCCAGATTGTTTATCATCCATCTATCTCCACTGATCATGATCTCTTTTATGTCTTGTGAGTAGTTACTTTAGTTCTTGAGGACATGGGAGAAGTCTTGTTGTTAGTAGTCATATGATGTTGAAGTAATATGTGTTGTTTGATACTTAAGGTGTGTTGTTATTTTCCTAGTGGTGTTGTGTGAGTCGAACACTCAACACTTCGCCTTGTTAAGGACCTAGGGGAATACATTGTGTACAAAGAATGCTTACGGTGGGTTGCCGGAGTGACAGAAACCTGAACCCTAGTTCGCACGCTTTTGCACAAGGGAACAATGGATCATCGATCGTATTTCTATGGTTAGGCTTTTGCCTTAAATACTATCTTGTATTTGCGGATGCTTGCAAGGTGTTTAATCATAAGAGTGCACTCATCTTAGACTAGAGGGTGTACTAGCATAGATCCACCCACTCAACACTTATCAACACATCACATAGTACCGATACGGAATATGGCGAAAGCACATGACTACCTCTCCCGTGTGTCCTCAAGAACACTTTAGCCTTTATAAGTTCAGTTGCTAGGCCTTTCCTTTGCTCAGAAAGGATTGGGCCACTTGTTACTCTCCAGTGCCTTTTACTTTGCTCGCTTTTACTTTCCTGTTGCTTATATCAAGAAAACCCCTAAAAAGTTATCTTTCAGTGCTTGCAGTTATTCCTTGCTCAGAATCACTTATCAATACCTTCTGCTCCTCGTTGGGTTCGACACTCTTACTTATCGAAAACGCTGCAATAGATCCCTTACGGTTGTGGGTCATCAGTAGGTTGTTCAAACAAGCATCCAACAAGTTTTAAGGAGTAGGTTAACATGGCAAGGGTGCAACTAATATTACAGCAACATGCTAGCACATTTAAATGGGCTGGAAATAATTAACAACAATATCCAGAAACTCCCATATTAATTAATATGCATATGGGACAGATCTGAAAAACTTCTGTGATAAAGTTGTCAAACATGCTGAACAACAGCACCAAAATATTGTACACATTTTTCCACCCCAAATGCATATAAAGTTTGTTAAATTTGGAGTTGTAGATATTTAGTTATGAATTTTACAAGTTTAGGCATTTTTAAAACAACAATAAATTCAAACCGCATTTTAAATGTTTTTAAACATGGCAACAAACAGCATATTCTTAATCTACATAAAATTCTAAGCACTTTTCATATAGAACTCTTTTTCACCAAAAGCATATTTAAACAGTTATTAAATAGACAAGAAAAACAGGAAAGAAAAAGAAAAACACTAAACAGAAAAAAAAAAGCGCAAGGGCCAGAGTGACCCAGGCTCATCTAGCCAGAGCCACTGACAAGAGGGCCCGGCCTCGCTGAGCTGGCGCCAGCGGGTGCGCCCGGGGGCTAGAGACGCATAGTGAGGCTGGCAGGTGGGGCCTACCTGTCAGCCACACGCGAAAATTAAAAAAGGGGGCGAATAGCCACTACCCCGCAACGGATTCGAACTCGGGTCTCGCGGATAACTGACGAAGGCGCTAGCCACTGGGCTAGACAGGTGATCTCGACAGATAAGGAGTCTGACTCCTTTTGATGTATTCTGCACAGGTGCAGATTCCCATCAGGCCGAACCAGAGAAGCTCGTCGACGACGGGGAGCACAACGGCGGGCACTGCGGTGGCTGCGGGGTTCGGTCGCGGAGGGGCTCGGAAGCAGGGGGTGCAAAGGGGGGACGAGCTCCTCAAGCACGAGCGGCGACTCGGCTCGGGATGTGGTGGCGCTGCGGTAGTGGAGCAACACGCGCTGCGGTGGAGCAAGGGCGCGCGGCTCGGGCATGCGTGAGCGCGGTCAGGTGCGGGCGCGCGCGAGCACGGGGAGCGGCGAGCGCGAGCAGCAGGCGCGGATGCGAGCGAGCACGGCAGGTGATCTCTGAAGTTTCAGAGATGCCGGAGCACGGGGAGCGTGAGGTTGACACGGGCCTGGCGACGGCGCAGGTGCACAAAAGGCGACAAGGAGAAGACGGGGAGGAGATGGGTATACCTCCTTACCCAAGTACAGGAAGGAGCCGCCGGAGACGAGCTGGAGACGACGATGGCGAGCTCTGAACCTTGGCGCGTTCACGGTGGTCGACAATGGAGAGGAAGCAGACGCGGAGCGACGGCGAGTTGGCGCCCGATCCGTAGCAGTAGGGGAAGTAGTCGACGACGGGGACGAAGGGGAAGCCGAAGGACTCAACGGTGGCGGCTGGAGGTGACCGGAGGACGCCGGCGACGGCGACGTGCTCTCAGTTGCACTCGATCGTTCGTGGGGAAGGAGAAAGAGGGAAGGGGAGCATTCCCTCGGAGGCGGCGGCGAAGGGAAAAACCTAGAAGAGGCTCTACGGGTTAAATAGGGGGGCGGCGACCCGGCCTCGACGTCCATGAGTTCACGGCACGACGGCGCGGGCACGCTCTGCCTCTGGACGCGGCAGACGAAGGAAGACGGTGCCTCGGGGGCATGAGACCGATAGGTGGGGCAGGGGGAAAAAGCCACGACGCGACTGCGATCGCTGGCTGGGCCTGCGGGAGAGAAATGGGCCGTGCAGCTACGGGGAAAAATCTGGGCCTGGGGAGGAGAAGGAGGAAGGAGGCCTAGGCCACTGTGCTAGCTGTTGTATTCTTTTCTTTTCCAATTTTCTTCAGCCATAAAAAAAGCACAGACTAAAATGAAAAGAGTTAGGGGAAAAGAAAAATATCCTCATGCTCAGTGATTTATGCCCTATTTAATAAAATGACTTGGACATTTTTGGAGGCAGAAAAATAAAAGGAGTTTGAATATGGTTCAAACTCTAGTCATTTTTAAACCCAACCAAATCAATTCTAAATGGGGTGATATTTGGTGGAGAGATTGTAGACATGGTGCAAGATTTTAGGGAATGAAAGCACAATAATGGGCTTGGCTAGGTGGCTTGCACAATGGAGTAAAGAAAGGACAGAAAAGAAAAGAAAGAAGAAGAAGAAGAAGAAGAAGAAGAAGAAGAAGAAGAAGAAGAAGAAGAAGAAGAAGAAGAAGAAGAAGAAGAAGAAGAAGAAGAAGAAGAAGAAGAAGAAGAAGAAGAAGAGTGAAACAAGGAGGGGGCTAGGGTTTAGCTAGGCATAGCTCAAGCCACACACACAACATCACAAGGCCTCACACACACTCATCATAACAAAGAAGTAAACTAGATGCCATGATGCCATGATGATGAAGCAATGCAAGGATGCAAAATAAAATAAATGACATGGCAATGCAAAAATAAAATGAGCTCGAATGACAAGAACCTCCAAGGATAAGGACAAGGATCAAATTGAGAAAGCTTTATTGCCCTTATAGGAAAGTATTACATATGGGATGTTACAAGGTATGCCCGAGGATGTTATCAAGAAGAAGGTCTTCCCTTATCTTTGAAGGGAAATGTATTGACATGTGATGCGTCTCCAACGTATCTATAATTTTTTATTGTTCCATGCTATTATTTATGATGTTTTGGATGTTTAATGGGCTTTATTATACACTTTTATATTATTTTTGGGACTAACCTATTAACCCAAATTCCCAGTCCAGATTGCTGGTTTTTACCTATTTCAGGGTTTTACAGAAAAGGAATATCAAACGATGTCCAAACGGAATGGAACTTTGGGAGAGATATTTTTGGAGCAAAATACGCACGGAACCGTGGAGTAGGGCACACGTGGCGTCCACGAGGGTGGGGGCGCCCCCCCCCCCCCTACAGGGCGCGCCCCCTACCTCGTGGGCCCCACGTCTGGCCCCCGGTGCCCTCCTTCTTCCTGTATATATCTACGTACCCCAAAACCATTAGAAGAGGAGAGAAAACCTTAGTTCCACCGCCGCAACCTTCTGTTCCCGTGAGATCCCATCTTGGGGCCTGTTCCGGAGCTCCGCCGGAGGGGGGATCTTCCACGGAGTGCTTCTACATCATCATCATCATCGCCTCACCATGAGTTGCGGGTAGTTTACCAAAGACCTTCGGGTCCATAGCTAGTATCTAGATGGCTTCTTCTCTCTCTTTGGATTTGAATACCAAGTTATCCTCGGTCTTCGAGGAGATCTATTCGATGTAATCTCTTTTTGCGGTGTGTTTGTCGAGATCCGATGAATTGTGGGTTTATGATCAAGATTATCTATGAGAAATATTTGGTTCTTTTCTGAACTCTTTATGTATGATTATAATATCCTTGCAAGTCTCTTCGAATTATTGGTTTGGTTTGACCTACTAGATCGATAGTTCTTGCAATGGGGGAAGTGCTTGGCTTTGGGTTCAATCTTGTGGTGTCCTTTCCCAGTGACAGTAGGGGCAGCAAGGCACGTATTGTATTGTTGCCATCGAGGATAAAAAGATGGGGTTTATATCACTATGTTCGAGTTTATCCCTCTACATCATGTCATCTTGCTTAAGGCATTACTCTGTTCTTATGAACTTAATACTCTAGATGCATGCTGGATAGCGGTCGATGTGTGGAGTAATAGTAGTAGATGCAGAATCGTTTCGGTCTACTTGTCTCGGACGTGATGCCTATATATAATGATCATGCCTAGATAGTCTCATAATTATTCGCTTTTCTATCAATTTCTCGATAGTAATTTGTTTACCCGCCGTAGAATACCGCTATCATGAGAGAAGCCACTAGAGAAAACTATGGCCCTCGGGTCTATTCTCAACATATCAATCTACAATCTACTTTACTTTTCCGCTTTTACTTTCTGTTCTTATATCCAAAAATACCAAAAATATCAAACTATCATCTCTATCAGATCTCACTTTCGTAAGTGACCATAAAGGGATTAACAACCCCTTATCGCATTGGCTGCGAAGTTCTTATTTGTTTGTGCAGGTGCGAGGGACTCGTGTGTGGTCTCCTACTGGATTGATACATTGGTTCTCAAAAACTGAGGGAAATACTTACGCTACTGTGCTGCATCACCATTTCCTCTTCGAGGGAATACAACACAAGCTCGAGAAGTAGCAAGAAGAATTTCTCGCGCCGTTGTCGGGGAGGCTTACGCAAAAGTCCTTCGCATTACATTTATTTGCCTCTCGTTTTCCTCTCCCCCACTTCACCCTTGCCGTTTTATTTGCCCTTCTTTTGTCGTGTGTTTACCGTTCGTTTGCCCTCATGTCTCAGATGGGGGAAGATTGTATCGAGAAGGGTAGTAATGTTGAGAGCAACGTCTATGTTGACCCTCCGGATGAAACTACCACTTTACATATTAAGAAGTTTCGGGTTGGTAGTGGTAATATCATTGGAAAAGGAGTTATTCAAGACTTCTTTACTTGTGCCGGTGCTTTGCCTACTATGGGTGGCTCTATTCTTCACAGAACTAGTAGCCTTGCGGATGCCATATCTATGCTTTTAGTTGAAATTGAAAGGCAATTTATCCATATGCATCCCTGTATTCAGAGAATCTTTCTGGAGTTTTCCAATGTTGACCATTCTTCTGTTAAGCGTGCAGCTACTATCTTTTTGGCTCATGAATTTAGATTTATCATGAAAGAGGCCAAAGAAATCTTTGCTCATTACGGGGTAGATGATGGTCGACCTCCCATAGAGGTTATCTTATTTAATCAAGAAGACATAATGCGGTTGCGATCTTTGGATCATGTTGCTTTTAATGAAAACCTTAGAAAAAAGGTTCCTACCGATGTCTTGGTTGATAGAATTTCTGAGTTGAATGATGATTTTTCTATTCAAAACAATGGGTTAGGTTTCTCCCTTGAGCAAAGGCTCATGTCCTTCTGCCAAAAGAATGCCTATAATGATGAATTGGTTGTACACTATAAAGGGCCTAAAGAGGAACCTATACCCTGAGCTTGATATGAGGGACTTTTGTCCCATCAAATTCAGCCCTTTTGATTACTTTTGCTTGCCACAAAGAAAACTTGCTGCTGAACGTAGGGAATATGAGATGAGTTTTCGCGATATATCTTATCATTATGGCAATCCCTAGATCTAGCCATGTATCTTGCCTAGCTAGGGGCGTAAAATGACAGCGCTTGTTGGAGGCAACCCAATTTTATATTTTTTGTTTTTGCTTCTGTTTAGGAATAAATATTGCATCTAGCTTCTGTTTAGATGTGGTTTTGTGTTTTAGTTAGTGTTTGTGCCAAGTAGAACCTTTGGGAAGACTTGTGTGAAGTTTATATGATCATGCTGTGAAAAACAGAATCGTTAGCGCTCGCTAGAATGGTCACCAGATTTTACTGGAGCATGCTATTTAGTTGATTCTTTTTGTAGATGATTAATAGACAAATTTCTCATGTTTACCAATTTATTTCAATTTTTTGGAGTTATATAAGTATGCGAAAGTTATAGATTACTACAGACTGTTCTGTTTTTGATATATTCTGTTTTTCGTGTGTTGTTTGCTTATTTTGATGCATCTATAAGTAGTATTGGAGGATTTGAATCATAGAGAAGTTGGAATACAGTAGGTTTAACACCAATACAAACAAAGAATGAGTTCATTACAGTACCTTTGAGTAGTGGTTCGTTTTCTTATAGTAATGGAGCTCACAAGATTTTTGTCTAAGTTTTGTGTTGTGAAGTTTTCAAGTTTTGAGTATTGCTTTGATGGACTATGGAACAAAGAGTGGCAAGAGCCTAAGCTTGGGGATGCCCAAGGCACCCCAAGGTAAAATTCAAGGACAACCAAAAGCCTAACTTTGGGGATGCCCCGGGAAGGCATCCCCTCTTTCGTCTTCATCTATCGGTAACTATACTCGGAGCTATATTTTTATTCACCACATGATATGTGTTTTACTTGGAGCGTCATGTACTATTTGAGTCTTTGCTTGTTATTTTGCAACAATCATCCTTGCTGGACACACCTTCTTGAGAGAGATAAATATGGCCTAGGAATTGTTAGAACACTCTATGTGCTTCACTTATATCTTTTGAGTTGAATAGTTTTTGCTCTAGTGCTTTACATATATCTTTTAGAGCACGGTGGTAATTTTATTTTGAAGAAATTGTTGATCTCTCATGCTTCACTTATATCCTTTTGAGAGTCTATTAAAACAGCATGGTAATGTGTTTTGGCTATAAAATTAGCCTTCACATTATAGGCATCCAAGATGAATGTAGTAAAAACTTTCATACTAAGTGCATTGAATATGATGAGAAGTTGGATGCTTGATAATTGTTTTGAGATATGAGGATAGTAATATTAGAGTCATGCTTGTGGAGTTATTATGAAATTGAGAAATACTTGTGTTAAGGTTAGTGATTCTCGTAGCATGCACGTATGGTGAACCGCTATGTGACGAAGTTAGAGCATGACGTATTTGTAAAGTGTCAACCTTTGTGTGGAGGTCGGGGGCACGCGATGGTTAACTCCTACCAACCTCCCCCCTAGGAGCATGCGTTGACTGCTTTGTTTTGATGACTCGTAAATTTTTGCAATAATTATATGAGTTCTTTTGACTAATGTTGAGTCCATGGATATTACGCACTCTCACCCTTCCACCATTGCTAGCCTCTCTTGTACCGCGCAACTTTCGCCGGTACCATAAACCCACTATATATCCTTCCTCAAAACATCCACCATATATCTTCCTCAAAACAGCCACCATACCTACCTATCATGGCATTTCCATAGCCATTCCGAGATATATTGACATGCAACTTTCCATCGTTTCGTTCATATGACACGCTTCATAATGTCATATTGCCATGCATGATCATGTAGTTGACAACGTATTTGTGGCAAAGCCACCATGCATAATTTTTCATACATGTCACTCTTGATTCATTGCATATCCCGGTACACCGCCCGAGGCATTCAAATAGAGTCATAGTTTGTTCTAGTATCAAGTTGTAATATCGAGTTGTAAATCAATATAAGTGTGATGATCATCATTATTAGAGCATTGTCCCATGTGAGGAAAGGCTAAATAAAGAAAGCCCCTCCGGAAAAAAAATAAGGAAAGGCAAAAAAAGGCCCAAAAAAGAAGAAGAAAAAAGGGACAGTTGCAACTATCTTTTTCCACACTTGTGCTTCAAAGGAGCACCACGTTCTTCATGATAGAGAGTCTCATGTTTAGTCACTTTCATATACTAGTGGGAATTTTCATTATAGAACTTGGCTTGTATATTCCAACGATGGGCTTCTTCAAATGAGCTAGGTCTTCATGAGCAAGCAAGTTGGATGCACACCCACTTAGTTTCTTTTGTTGAGCTTTCATACATTTTTAGCTCTAGTATAGTGCATCTATTGCATGGCAATCCCTACTCACTCACATTGATATCTATTGATGGGCATCTCCATAGCCCGTTAATACGCCTAGTCGATGTGAGACTATCTCCTTCCTTTTTGTCTTCTCCACAACCACCACTCTATTCCACCCATAGTGCTATGTCCATGGCTCACGCTCATGTATTGCGTGAAAGTTGAAAGGTTTGAAAGAATAGAGTATGAAAACAAGTGCTTGGCTGAAACCGGGGTTGTGCATGATATGAGTATTTTGTGTGATGAAGAGGGAGCATAGCGAGACTATATGATTTTGTAGGGATAACTTTCTTTAGCCATAGCATTTTTAGAAGACATGATTGATTTGTTAGTATGCTTGAAGTATTATTATTTCTTATGTCAATATAGACTTTTGTCTTGAATCTTTCATATCTGAACATTCATGCCACAATTAAGAGAACTACATTGAAAATTATGTTTGTCAGCATTCCACATCAAAAATTCTGTTTTTATCATTTACCTACTCGAGGACGAGCAGGAATTAAGCTTGGGGATGCTTGATACGTCTCCAACGTATCTATAAATTTTTTATTGTTCCATGCTATTATTTATGATGTTTTGGATGTTTAATGGGATTTGTTATACACTTTTATATTATTTTTGGGACTAACCTATTAACCCAAAGGCCCAGTCCAGATTGTTGTTTTTTGCCTATTTCAGGGTTTTTACAGAAAAGGAATATCAAACGGAGTCCAAACGGAATGAAACTTCGGGAGAGATATCTTTGGAGCAAAATACACACAGGAGACTTGAGACTCACGGAGTAGGGCACACGTGGCTTCCACGAGAGTGGGGGCACCCCCCTACAGGGTGCGCCCCTGCCTCGTGGGCCCCACGTCTAGCCCCATGTGCCCTCCTTCTTCCTATATATATCTACGTACCGCGAAACCATCAGAAGAGGAGAGAAAACCCTAGTTCCACCGCCGCAACCTTCTGTTCCCGTGAGATCCCATCTTGGGGCCTGTTCCGGAGCTCCGCCGGAGGGGGGATCTTCCACGGAGTGCTTCTACATCATCATCATCGCCTCACCACGAGTTGTGAGTAGTTTACCACAGACCTTCGGGTCCATAGCTAGTATCTAGATGGCTTCTTCTCTCTCTTTGGATCTCAATACCAAGTTCTCCTCGGTCTTCGAGGAGATCTATTCGATGTAATCTCTTTTTGCGGTGTGTTTGTCGAGATCCGATGAATTGTGGGTATATGATCAAGATTATCTATGAGAAATATTTGGTTCTTTTCTGAACTCTTTATGTATGATTATAATATCCTTGCAAGTCTCTTTGAATTATTGGTTTGGTTTGGCCTACTAGATCTATAGTTCTTGCAATGGGAGAAGTGCTTGGCTTTGGGTTCAATCTTGCAGTGTCCTTTCCCAGTGACAGTAGGGGCAGAAAGGCACGTATTGTATTGTTGCCATCGAGGATAAAAAGATGGGGTTTATATCACTATGTTTGAGTTTATCCCTCTACATCATGTCATCTTGTTTAAGGCATTACTCCGTTCTTATGAACTTAATACTCTAGATGCATACTGGATAGCGGTCGACGTGTGGAGTAATAGTAGTAGATGCAGAATCGTTTCGGTCTACTTGTCTCGAACGTGATGCCTATATATAATGATCATGCCTAGATAGTCTCATAATTATTCGCTTTTTTATCAATTTCTCGATAGTAATTTGTTTACCCGCCGTAGAATACCGCTATCATGGGAGAAGCCACTAGAGAAAACTATGGCCCTGGGGTCTATTCTCAACATATCAATCTACAATCTACTTTACTTTTTCGCTTTTACTTTCTGTTCTTATATCCAAAAATACCAAACATATCAAACTATAATCTCTATCAGATCTCACTTTCGTAAGTGACCGTAAAGGGATTGACAACCCCTTATCGCGTTGGTTGCGAAGTTCTTATTTGTTTGTGCACGTGTGAGGGACTCGCGCGTGGTCTCCTACTGGATTCATACCTTGGTTCTCAAAAACTGAGGGAAATACTTACGCTAATGTGTTGCATCACCCTTTCCTCTTCGAGGGAATACAACTCAATCTCGAGAAGTAGCAACATGGTTTAGGCTATGTGATGATGTTGGATCATGGAACTATAATCGTCTAAAGTTGGAATTTCATCAGAAGTTCTACCCTATGCACCAGGTTCACCGTGATCGTAATTATATTTATATGTTTTGGCCTCACGAAGGAGAAAGCATCGCTCAATCTTGGGGGAGGCTTAAGTCAATGTTATACTCATGCCCCAATCATGAGGTCTCAAGAGAAATGATCATTCAAAAATTTTATGCTCGGCTTTCTCTCAATAATCGCTCCATGCTCGATACTTCTTGTTCTTATTTTTTTATGATGAAGATTGTTGAATTCAAATGGGATTAATTTGAAAGAATTAAATTCAACTCTAAAGATTGGGATCTCGATGAAGGTAAGGAGTCAGGTATGAGCCCTAAGTTTGATTGTGTTAAATCTTTTATGGATACCAATGTTTTCCGTGAGTTTAGCACTAAATATGTACTTGACTCTGAGATAGTAGCTTCTTTCTGTGAATCATTTGCTACTCATGTTGATGTTCCCAAGGAGAAGTGGTTTAAATACCATCCTCCCATTGAAGTAAAAGTAGTTGAACCTGTTAAAGTTGAAGAAAAGACTATCACTTATAATGTTGATCCTATTGTTCCTACTGCTTATATTGAGAAACCACCTTTCCCTGTTAGAATAAAGGATCATGCTAAAGCTTCAACTGTGGTTCGTAAGAGTAGTACTAGAACACCTACACCCTCTGAGCAAATTAAAGTTGAACCTAGTGTTGCTATGGTTAAAGATCTCTTGGTTGAAATTTTAGATGGGCATGTTATTTGCCTCCAAGAGGAAGCTGCTAGAATATCCAAGCCAAATGCTAGAAATAAACATAGACCTATTGTAGGCTTGCCTGTTATCTCTGTTAAAATAGGAGATCATTGCTATCATGGTTTATGTGACGTAGGTGCTAGTGCAAGTATAATCCCTCATTCCCTATATGAAGAAATTATGCATGATATTGCACCTGTTGAGTTGGAAGGGATTGATGTTACCATTAAGCTTGCTAACAGAGACACTATTTCACCAGTTGGGATTGTTAGAGATGTTGAAGTCTTGTGTGGGAAGGTTAAATATCCTGCTAATTTTCTTATTCTTAGCTCCCCACAAGATGATTTATGTCCCATCATATTTGGTAGACCCTTCTTGAATACTGTTAACGCTAAGATAGACTGTGTGAAAGATATTGTTACTGTTGGTTTAGGGGATATGTCTCATGATTTTAACTTTGCTATATTTCGTAGACAACCCCATGATAAAGAATTACCTAGTAAGGACGAAATTATTGGTCTTACTTCTATTGTTCTGCCTCCTAATGATCCTTTAGAACAGTATCTGCTAGACCATGGAAATGATATGTATATGAATGAGAGAAGGGAAATAGATGAAATAATCTTTAAGCAGGGACCCGTATTGAAAAACAATTTGCCTGTTGAAATCCTAGGGGATCCTCCTCCACCGAAGGGTAATCCCGTGTTTGAACTAAAACCTTTACCTGGTAATCTTAAGTATGTTTATCTTAATGAAAAGAAGATATATCCTGTTATTATTAGCGCTAACCTTTCAGAGAAGGAAGAAGAAAAAATATTGAAAATTCTGAAGAAGCACCGTGCTGCTATTGGATATACTCTGGATGATCTTAAGGGCATTAGTCCCACTTTATGCCAACACAAGATAAAATTGGAAGAAGACGCTAAACCGGTTATTGATCATCAACGACGGTTAAATCCTAAGATGAAAGAAGTGGTAAGGAAGGAAATACTAAAGCTTCTAGACGCAGGTATTATCTATCCAGTTGCTGATAGCTAGTGGGTAAGTCCTGTCCATTGTGTCCCTAAAAAGGGAGGTATGATTGTTGTTCCTAATGATAAAGATGAATTGATCCCACAAAGAATTGTTACAGGTTATAGGATGGTAATTGATTTCTGCAAATTAAATAAAGTTACTAAGAAAGATCATTACCCTTTACCTTTTATTGAACAAATGCTAGAAAGCTTATCCAAACATACTCATTTCTGCTTTCTAGATGGTTATTCTGGTCAAAAAGATACTCCTTGTGTTTTTGATGATGATTGTCTAGAAGCATTTGAAATACTTAAGAAAGCATTGATCTCTGCACCTATTGTCCAGCCTCCTCACTGGAATTTACCCTTTGAGATTATGTGCGGTGCTAGTGATTATGTTGTAGGTGTTCTTCTAGGGCAAAGAGTTGATAAGAAATTGAATGTTATCCAATATGCTAGTAAAACTCTAGATAGTGCCCAGAGAAATTATGGTACTACTAAGAAGGAATTTTTAGCAGTTGTATTTGTTTGTGATAAGTTTAGACCTTATATTGTTGATTCTAAAGTAACTATTCACACTGATCATGTTGCTATCAAATACCTTATGGAAAAGAAAGATGCTAAACCTAGACTTATTAGATGGGTTCTCTTGCTGCAAGAATTTGATTTACATATTATTGATAGAAAGGGAGCTGAGAACCCCGTTGCAGATAACTTGTCTAGGCTAGAGAATATACTTGATGACCCACAACCTATTGATGATAGCTTTCCTAATGAACAATTAGCTGTCATAAATACTTCTCGTACTGCTCCATGGTATGCTGATTATGCTAATTACATTGTTGCTAAGTTTATACCACCTAGCTTCACATACCAGCAAAAGAAAAAGTTCTTCTATGATTTGAGACATTACTTCTAGGATGACCCACATCTTTATAAAGAGGGAGTAGATGGTATTATTAGACGTTGTGTACCTGAGCATGAATAGGAACAGATCCTACGCAAGTGCCACTCTGAAGCTTATGGAGGACACCATGCTGGAGATAGAACTTCACATAAGGTATTGCAATCCGGTTTTTATTGGCCTACTCTCTTCAAGGATGCTCGTAAATTTGTCTTATCTTGTGATGAATGTCAAAGAATTGGTAATATCAGTAGACGTCAAGAAATGCCTGATACGTCCATTTTGCATCATGCTTATGAGTTGATATTTATTGCATTATGGGTTGTTCATACATGTTTTGTCACAATACTTATGCCTTTTCTCTCTTATTTTGCAAGGTTTACAAGAAGAGGGAGAATGCCCGCAGCTGGAATTCTAGCTGGAAAAGGAGCAAACTTTGGAAACATATTCTGCACAACTCCAAAAGCCCTAAAACTCCACAGAACATCGTTTCGGAAAATATAAAAAATATCTGGCAGAAGAAACCCACGAGAGGGGCCACCGACTGGCCTCGAGGTGCTTTGACCTGGAAAAAATCATAAGGAGGCTTTCGGGACCAGACGCCACCGTCTCCAGGTGGAACCGAGGCGGAAACCAATCTAGGGCTCCGGCAGAGCTGTTCTGCCGGGGATACTTCCCTCCGGGAGGGGGAAATCGTCACCGCCGTCATCACCAACAACTCTCCCATCTTGGGGAGGGATATCTTCATCAACATCTTCACCAGAACCATCTCCTCTCAAACCCTAGTTCATCTCTTGTATCCAATCTTTGTACCAAACCTCAGATTGGTACATGTGGGTTGCTGGTAGTGTTGATTACTCCTTGTAGTTGATGCTAGTTGGTTTATTTGGTGGAAGATCATATGTTCAGATCCATTATGCATATTAATACCCCTCTGATCATGAACAATATTATGTCTTGTGAGTAGTTACTTTGGTTCCTGAGGACATGGGAGAAGTCTTGCTATAAGTAGTCATGTGAATTTGGTATTCGTTTGATATTTTGATGAGATGTATATTGTCTCTCCTCTAGTGGTGTCATGTGAACGTCGACTACATGACACTTCACCATTATTTGGGCCTATAGAAAGGCATTGGGAAGTAATAAGTAGATGATGGGTTGCTAGAGTGACAGAAGCTTAAACCCTAGTTTATGCGTTGCTTCGTAAGGGGCTGATTTGGATCCACTTGTTTCATGCTACGGTTAGGTTTTCCTTAATACTTCTTTTGTAGTTGCGGATGCTTGCATTAGAGGTTAATCATAAGTGGGAGGTTTTTCCAAGTAAGGAAAGCACCCAAGCACCGGTCCACCCACATACCAAATTATCAAAGTACCGAACGCGAATCAGATAATCGTGATGAAAACTAGCTTCACGATAATTCCCATGTGTCCTCGGGAGCGCTTTCCTTCATATAAGACTTTGTCCAGGCTTGTCCTTTGCTACACAAAGGATTGGGCCACCTTGCTGCACCTTATTTAGTTTTACCTTTTGTCACTTGCTACCAATTATCTTATCACAAAACTATCTGTTACCTATAATTTCAGTGCTTGCAGAAAATATCTTACTGAAAACTGCCTATCATTTCCTTCAGCTCCTCGTTGGTTCGACACTCTTACTTATCGAAAGGACTACGATAGATCCCCTACACTTGTGGGACATCAAGACTCTTTTCTGGCGCCGTTGCCGGGGAGTGAAGCGCCTTTGGTAAGTGGAATTTGGTAAGGAAAATTTTATATAGTGTGCTGAAATTTATTGTCACTTGTTACTATGGCTCAGAATCCTTTGAGGGGCTTGTTCGGGGTATCTTCACCACGAGCAGAAGAGAAAAGAGTTGCTCCTCAACCTACTGCACCTATTGAAAATGTTTGCTTTGAGATTCCTTCGGGTATGATAGAAAAACTGCTTGAGAACCCCTTTACAGGAGACGAAACACTGCATCCTGACTTACACCTAATCTATGTGGATGAAGTTTATGGATTGTTTAACCTTTCAGGTATGCCCGAGGATGTTATCAAGAAGAAGGTCTTCCCTTTATCTTTGAAGGGATATGCATTGACATGGTTTAGGCTATGCGATGATATGGGATCTTGGAACTATAATCGTTTGAAGTTGGAATTTCATCAGAAGTTCTACCCTATGCACCAGGTTCATCATGATCGTATTTATATTTATAATTTCTAGCCTCGTGAAGGAGAAAGCATCGCTCAAGCTTGGGGGAGGATTAAGTCAATTTTATATTCATGCCCCAATCATGAGCTTTCAAGAAAATTGATCATCCAAAAAATTTATGCTCGGCTTTCTCTCAGTAATCGCACCATGCTCGATAATTCTTGTTCTGGCTCTTTTATGATGAAGACTATTGACTTCAAATGGGATTTATTGGAAAGAATTAAATGCAACTCTGAAGATTGGGATCTCGACGAAGGTAAGGAGTCAGGTATGACCCCTAAGTTTGATTGTGTTAAAGCTTTTATGGATACCGATGTTTTCCACGAGTTTAGCACTAAATATGGACTTGACTCTGAGATAGTAGCTTATTTCTGTGAATCTTTTGCTACTCATGTTGATCTCCCCAACGAGAAGTGGTTTAAATACCATCCCCCTATTGAAGTAGAAGTAGTCAAACCTATTAAAGTTGAAGAAAAGACTATCACTTATAATGTTGATCCTGTTATACCTACCGCTTATATTGAGAAACCACCTTTCCCTGTTAGGATTAAGGATCATGCTTAAGATTCAACTGTAGTTCGTAAGAGTAATACTAGAACACCTACACCCTCTGAGCAAATTAAAGGCTAACCTAGTGTTGCTATGGTTAAGGATCTCTTCGTAGAAAATTTAGATGGACATGTTATTTACCTCCAAGAAGAGTCTGCTAGAATAGCCAAACCCAATGCTAGGAATAAACATAAACCTGTTGTAGGCTTGCCTGTTATCTCTGTTAAGATAGGAGATCATTGCTATCATGGTTTATGTGACGTAGGTGCTAGTGCGAGTATCATCCCTCTTGATTTGTATAACAAAATTATGCATGATATTGCGCCTGTTAAGTTAGAAGGGATTGATGTTACTATTAAGCTTGCTAATAGAGATACTATTTCACCAGTTGGGATTGTCAGATATATTGAAGTCTTGTGTGGGATGGTTAAATACCCTACTGGTTTTCTTGTTCTTAGTTCCCCACAAGATGCATTCTGCCCCATTATATTTGGTAGACCCTTCTTGAATACCGTTAATGCCAAGATAGACTGCGTGAAAGATATTGTTACTGTTGGATTAGGGGATATGTCTCATGATTTTAACTTTGCTAAATTCCGTAGACAACCCCTTGAAAAGGCACCACCCAGTAAGGATGAAATTATTAGCCTTGCTTCTATAACCATGCCTCCTAATGACCCTTTAGAACAATACTTGCTCGATCATGAAAATGATATGCATATGAATGAGAGAAGGGAAATAGATGAAATATTCTCTAACATTGCCCCATATTGAAAAACAACTTGCCTGTTGAAATCCTAGGGGATCCCCCTCCACCCAAGGGTGATCCCGTGTTTGAACTTAAACCTTTGCCTGATAATCTTAAGTATGTTTATCTTGATGAAAAGAAGATATATCCTGTTATTATTAGTGCTAACCTTTCAGAGCAGGAAGAAGAAAAAATATTGAAAACTCTGAGGAAGCACCGAGCTGCTATTGTATATACTCTGGATGATCTTAAGGACATTAGTCCCACTATATGCCAACACAAGATAAAATTGGAAGAAAATGCTAAACCAGTTATTGATCATCAACGACGGTTAAATCCTAAGATGAAAGAAGTGGTAAGGAAGGAAATACTAAAGCTTCTAGAGGCAGGTATTATCTATCCAGTTGCTGATAGCCAGTGGGTAAGTCCTGTCCATTGTGTTCCTAAGAAAGGAGGTATGACTGTTGTCCCTAATGATAAGGATGAATTGATCCCGCAAAGAATAGTTACAGGTTATAGGATGGTAATTGATTTCCGTAAGTTAAATAAAGCTACTAAGAAAGATCATTACCCCTTGCCATTTATTGATCAAATGCTAGAAAGTTTATCCAAATATAATCATTTCTACTTTCTAGATGGTTATTCTAGTTTCTCTCAAATACCTGTGTCAAAAGGGGATCAAGAAAAGACCACTTTTACTTGTCCTTTCGGTACCTTTGCTTATAGACGTATGCCTTTTGGTTTATGTAATGAACCTGCTACCTTTCAAAGATGCATGATGGATATATTCTCTGATTTTTGTGAAAAGATTGTTGAGGTTTTCATGGATGACTTCTCCGTTTACGGAACTTCTTTTGATGATTGCTTAAGAAACCTTGATCGAGTTTTACAGAGATGTGAAGATACTAACCTTGTCTTGAATTGGGAGAAGTGCCACTTTATGGTTAATGAAGGCCTTATCTTGGGACATAAATTTTTTGAAAGAGGTATTGAAGTTGACAAAGCTATAGTTGATGCTATTGAAAAGATGCCATGCCCTAAGGATATCAATGGTATACGAAGTTTCCTTGGTCATATCGGGTTTTATAGGAGGTTCATAAAGGACTTCTCCAAAATCTTCAGTCCTCTGACTAATCTCTTACAAAAAGATATTCCTTTTGTCTTTGATGATGATTGTCTAGAAGCATTTGAAATACTTAAGAAAGCTTTGATCTCTGCACCTATTGTCCAGCCTCCTGACTGGAATTTATCCTTTGAGATTATGTGTGATGCTAGTGATTATGTTGTAGGAGTTGTTCTAGGGCAAAGAGTTGATAAGAAATTGAATGTTATCCAGTATGCTAGTAAAACTCTAGACAGTGACCAAAGAAATTATGCCACCACTGAGAAATAATTTTTAGCAGTTGTATTTGCTTGTGATAAGTTTAGACCCTATATTGTTGATTCTAAGGTAACTATTCACACTGATCATGCTGCAATCAAATACCTTATGGGAAAGAAAGATGCTAAGCCTAGACTTATTAGATGGGTTCTCTTGCTACAAGAATTTGACTTGCATATTATGGATACAAAGGGAGCTGAGAACCATGTTGCAGATAACTTGTCTAGGTTAGAGAATATACTTGATGACCCACAACCTATTGATGATAGCTTTCCTGACGAACAACTAGCTGTCATAAGTACTTCTCGTACTGCTCCATGGTATGCTGATTATGCTAATTACATTGTTGCTAAGTTTATACCATCGAGCTTCACATATCAGCAAAAGAAAAAGTTCTTCTATGATTTGAGGCATTACTTTTGGGATGACCCACATCTTTATAAAGAAGGAGTAGATGGTATTATTAGACGTTGTGTACCTGAGCATGAACAGGAACAAATCCTACGCAAGTGCCACTCCGAAGCTTATGGAGGACACCATGCGGGAGATAAAACTGCACATAAGGTATTGCAATCCGGTTTTTATTGGTCGACTCTCTTCAAGGATGCCAGTAAGTTTGTCTTATCTTGTGATGAATGTCAAAGAATTGGTAATATTAGTAGACGTCAAGAAATGCCTATGAATTATTCACTTGTTATTGAACCGTTTGATGTCTGGGGCTTTGATTATATGGGACTGTTTCCTGCCTCTAATGGTTACCCACATATTTTAGTTGCTGCTGATTACGTTACTAAGTGGGTAGAAGCTATTCCAACTAGTAGTGCTGATCATAACACATCTATTAAGATGCTTAAAGAAGTTGTATTTCTGAGGTTTGGAGTCCCTAGATATCTAATGACTGATGGTGGTTCACACTTTATTCATGGTGCTTTCCGTAAGATGCTTGCTAAGTATGATGTCAACCATAGAATGCATCACCCTATCACCCACAGACTAGTGGTCAAGTAGAACTTAGTAATAGGGAGTTGAAATTAATCTTGCAAAAGATAGTTAATAGGTCTAGGAAGAATTGGTCCAAGAAACTTGATGATGCATTATGGGCCTATAGAACTGCATACAAAAATCCTATGGGTATGTCTCCATATAAGATGGTATATTGAAAAGCATGTCACTTACCTCTTGAGCTAGAACATAAGGCATATTGGGCTGTTAAAGAGCTCAACTACGATTTCAAACTTGCCGGTGAGAAGAGGCTATTTGACATTAGTTGTCTCAATGAGTGGAGAACCCAGGCCTATGAGAATGCCAAACTGTTTAAAGAAAAAATTAAAAGATGGCATGACTAAAGAATACAAAAGCGTGAGTTTAACTTAGGTGATTATGTCTTGCTATTCAACTCTCGTTTAAGATTTTTTGCAGGAAAACTTCTCTCCAAGTGGGAAGGACCTTACATTATCGAGGAGGTCTATCATTCCGGTGCCATAAAAATCAACAACTTCGAAGGCACAAATTCGAAGGTGGTGAATGGTCAAAGGATCAAACATTATATCTCAGGTAATCTTATAAATGTTGAAACTAATGTTACTGAAACGATAACCCCGGAGGAATACATAAGGGACACTTTCCAGAATGATTCAGCCTCCGAAAAGGAAGAGGTATGTGATACGGTAAGTAAACCGACTCCAAAACAGTTCTAAAGGCAATTTTTCTCCGTTTTAGAATATTTAGAAAAATAGAAACTAAACCGCAGTCCGGAAGAGACACGAGGCGTCCTCGAGGGTGGAGGGCGCGCCCCCTTTCCCAGGGCACGCCCCCCTACATTGAGGACACCCCGTGTGTCCCCTGGACTCCGTTTTCTTGTGGGTTACTCCTCTTGGTCGGTAAAAATTCATTATATATACTCCCGAAGGTTTTGACCTCTGTATCATGAAAAAATCCTCTGTTTTCATTCTGAGTTGTTCCTGTCGCAGATAAGAGCAACATGTCGTCCCAGGATTCGGAAGGAGAAAGCTATGTGGCTGATTCCCTTGCTGACCCTAAGGTCTATGGGGACCAGGAACATTATGGCTGGACCACGGAGGAAGAAGAGGACCATGATCCCAAGGGGAATGATTGGACTAGCTCTGATGAAGATGAAGTTCCATTGTCCCAACCGGGGGACATGCATGTGGAGTTCAAAAAGTCAAGCCTCCCCGACAGAGTAAAGAAACCTAAGATCGAATTTATCCCTTTTAACCTCTTGCAGGAGAACAAGCAGGCACTATGCAAGAAGATATTAAATCTTGAGCAAGAGATCAACGATCAAAAGGATTAAAATTCTGCCCTTAAGCGTAAGCTAAGGAAGAAGTCATCATCACCAACCCCGAAGAAGGAGACATAATCATATGGGTATGGGCACTCCCCTTGGCAACTGCCAAGCTTGGGGGAGTGACCCCGGTATCGTATCACCATTACTCCTATCTTTACCGTTTTACTTAGTTCGACCCTTTTGGTAGTATCTTGATCTATTAGAATAAAGTTAGCATGATCTAGTTGTGAGCTTTTGCTTTGTGAGCTTTACCCTTTGTAATCGAGTCCGTGAGACATATAATAAAGATTAGTGTAGAGTCAAGGGCTTGATTTCCTCACTTGGGTCATGATAAAAAGAAAGAAAACATAAAGAGTATCAAAGAGATCATATCGATCTTATGGGAAGTGATGACTTCACATACAAGAGTATGATAAATAAAAGTTGTTGGGAGGTGACAAACATAGCTTTGGTCATCGTTGCAATTAATAGGAAGTAATAAAAGAAGAGAGGCTTCACATACAAATATACTATCTTGGACATCTTTCATGATTGTGAGCACTCATTAAAATATGACATGCTAAAGAGTTGATGTTGGACAAGGAAGACAACATAATGGGTTATGTTTTCTTATATCCGAAATAAAGTATATTGTCATGGATCATCCAACATGTTGAGCTTGCCTTCCCCCCTCATGCTAGCCAAAACTCCTCGCACTAAGTAGAGATACTACTTGTGCTTCCATATATCCTTAACCCAGTTTTGCCATGAGAGTCCGCCATACCTACCTATGGATTGAGAGATCCTTCCAAGTAAGTTGTCATGTTGCAAACCCGCCAAAATATGTATGATTTATTAGTGTGGGAGAAATTAGCTTTATACGATCTTGTGATATGGAAGTAATAAAAGCGACGGACTGCATGTCCTTATCACAAGTGGCAATATAAAGCGAAGTTCTTCTATGCTAAGACTTTGTGCATCCAACCATAAAAACACATGACAACCTCTGCTTCCCTCTGCGAAGGGCCTATCTTTTATTCTTGTCTTATAAGTGTCAAGGTGAAATCCACCTTTCCTTTTTACATTTTATCCTTTGGCAAGCACATTGTGTTGGAAAGATCCTAACATATATACCCACTTGGATGTAAGTTGTCATGATTTATTACTGTTGACATTACCCTTGAGGTAAAAGGTTGGGAGGCAACACCATAAACCCTTATATTTCTCTGTGTCCGATTAAAACTCCTTAAACATAAGTATTGTGTGCGTGTGAGCAATTGTGAAAGACTATATGATACTTGAGTATGTAGGCTTGCTGAAAAGCTCTTATATTGACTCTTTTCGATGTTACGATAAATTGCGGTTGCTTCAATGACCGAGACTGTCGGGGATATACCCCGCGGTATGAACCGGCCGGAATTATAACCCGGGCGGACTTGGTATTTTACTTAAGACGGTTTACATTTGGCAAGTTACTGGTAACCCGGCAGGCGGATCATGGATGACAAGGCTCAAGGCCCAGAAGGCCGGTTCATATTAATAGTGGGCCGGTTTATGAAGAAAGCATAAGGAATATCCTCTTACAAAGGAAGCAAGACTAGGACTCCTTGTAATAGATTAATCCTAGTCCTATTAGGACTAGTCATGTAAACCCGCCCCTTCAACATATATAAGGAGGGGCAGGGCTCCCCAAAGGGGACAAGTTCTCACAAGTTAGAAGTTACAAGTTAGACGAGAGACAAGTTTTAGAGGAGAAGTTTAGGCAAGTTTCTAGGTTAGACACAAAGAGCCGGTTTACCGGCGACACCACGAGGATCATAATGAGACCTAGCCTCAAACAGCACATAGGGCTATTTCCGGATGATGTTTCCCGGGGCCCGAAGCTGTCTAAATCCGTGTCTTGCATCGCGTCTCTCGATTCTGCTCAACCCCTCTCAAGCTACTACATAGATGCGCGGCCTCACCACTAAGTCTGTAATCCGGACATCTGACGTGTTAATTCCACGATAGTTGGCGCCCACCGTGGGGCAGCGCACAGTGGTGTTGAGTTCTTGGAGGGATCTCTCATATGGATCGAGAAGCTCGCGGTTGACTAGATGAAGAAGAAGAAGAAGAAAGCAGGATGGCCCGGCATATGATCCGCTGAGACTAACAGGCATTGTTTCCCTGTGCAATTAAGAAATTTGAGCCAGATCGATCGTGGTATCCTGCTGGAAGGCATCGGGACCAAGGAAGACCTAGCTCCAATAAGGAAACCAGCGAATCCGCAGAGTTGACAAGACCGCCGGGCAGTCCAAATCCGAATCCAGATTGATCCAGGTGTGCTGCTAGAAGTACGGACCGCCAGGATTCTCCATCACGAACAAATTGCTAAAGCGACAGTTATTTATTGAGGTGACGCTGTCAAAACCGCGGGCCGCTACCATCAAACTGCAGTTAGAAAAACAAAGCCCGAGACGGACTTGTACCTCAACTACCAAAGGCAACTCAGCTTCCATGATAAAGTTGAAATAAATAAATGAGACTACAAGATCCATACGGGAACGATTCACGTGTAGCCTCAATCATGTTGAACACTCAAAGACAAGGCTACTACTGCTACTTTATTCAAGCCTGGAAAGTGCCTCCTTTACGTGAAGATAGAAATTCCATCATGTAAGTTGCAAGTACCAAGGGAAGATTACCATTAAAGAAAAGAGAAGAAGACAAAGCAATCAGGAGAAGGAACCACTAGTCCAAATTAATTCCATCTCAAGCCAAGCAATCGGCTGCCTGCGCTGCTGCTCCAGGCCAAGTCACCGTCGAAGCAGACTGCGACCCAGAAAAAAAAAGCGGTGGCAGGTGCCGCCGTGGCAAGTCTTTGCAGAGCGGCCGACGCTCTCCGGCCCGAGCCGCCTCGTCTCCGAGCCACCGGCGAACCGCCTGACTCTATTGCTATTCCTTTGTTCCCTATATGAAGAAAAGTCAAATCTGGAAAATCAACTAGTACTTACACTAGTACGTGACCGAGACTAGTACGACTCGTACTTGAGTGATAGTAGATCAGATTACTGCCTCCTTCCAAGTCAGAAGATTCCAAAAGCAGCTGTCGGATCATCACAGGGGCGCCAGTTTTCCGCTGTCATCGCGTCTACGATCTGGTCCACACATCCGGAAAAAATCATGACCCGGAGATGGATTGGTCAAAACATCTATGATTATCCGGCAAAAATACCAGGTGTTATTTTTCCTACATATGTATTTTATTGGCACATGTTAATTTATCCGACAACAATTACTCTCGCACGTGATATTTTTTACGCAGGATGACTATTAAAAAAAAAGGGGGGGTGGTGGTATGACACGGAGGCACGCTCAGTTGTGTTGTGGTGCTCTACGAACATACATGTCGCGGTCCGGTTTACATCAACACGCCGGCCGACTCGTCTGTCCGCGCCCACGCGCACTGGTCTCCAACACCGCGGGGATTCCCTTGCAATGGACGCGCGCAAATCGCCGCCCTTACGACCCGGTTTACATCAACTTGCCGGGACCGCGCCTATGATTAAATCGCCCGCACGCGCCAGCTTACAATGCCGCTGCCGACTCATCTGCTGTCCGGGCGGATCAGGTGATATCTTTCCTATTTATTTTTAATACATATTAATTCATCCGAGCAAAAATTCCTCGCCCTATTGTGTTTTATATGCAGAAAAATTATTCCTTACAAATGGTATTATACCACGGAGGTGGAGGCACGCCAAACATTATTCGACACAAGTGATCGTCGTCATTCCATGGATTCAAGCGTCGGTTTATAACGCCTTGGCCGCCTTTCGCGACCGTGCCGGTTTACAATGCCGTGGCCGTTTCTCGCGATCACACCGGTTTACACCGCCTTGGCCATCTCTCACGACTATGCCGGCTCACAACAAGGAAAGCGATTAGCCCGTCGGTGACGGCCGACCCATATGTTCTTCAAGCAAATCAGCACCGGTTTACAACACGGAGGACAACTTGCTCATCCACACCGGTTTACAACCCCACTGCCGATTTAACTATCTGAGCCGCCTCTGATACTGCGGTCATTTTACTGTCCACCCTGTGATCCGATCTATTCAACATACCGGTTCAAATTCACTGAGGTGATATCCATCTACAATATTATTTCTCTTGTTATATATCATTTTTTCATTAAGAAAATAAGATGCTTTGATCAGTCTATCTAATTTTGCAGAATATACTCAGAAGCAATAAAACTCTCTGAAGAGCATGAGGTGACATCCGGTTCAAGAGAGGACGCTTCAAAATTTACCCACCGGTTCAGGAGGAACCATGGAGACCCTCTGAAAAGATGGATAATCCACATTCAGTGATTGGTTTATATTTACCCACCGGTTCAGGAGGAACCATGGAGACCCTCTGAAAAGATGGATAATCCACATTCAGTGATTGGTTTATATTTACCCACCGGTTCAGGAGGAACCATGGAGACCCTCTGAAAAGATGGATAATCCACATTCAGTGATTGGTTTATATTTACCCACCGGTTCAGGAGGAACCATGGAGACCCTCTGAAAAGATGGATAATCCACATTCAGTGATTGGTTTATATTTACCCACCGGTTCAGGAGGAACCATGGAGGCCCTCTGAAAAGATGGATAATCCACGTTCGGTGATTGGCTCGGCCCTCTGGAAAGATGGATAATCCACATCCAGTGATTGGCTCAATTTTTTCTGTACGGTTCTATCGGCCCTCTGAAAAGATGGATAATCCACGTTCAGTGATTGGCTAGGCCCTCTGGGAAAGATGGATAATCCACATCCCATTGATTGGCTCAGTTTTTATTTGCGGTTCTATCGGCCCTCTGAAAAGATGGATAATCCACGTTCAGTGATTGGCTAGGCCCCCTGGGAAAGATGGATAATCCACATCCCATTGATTGGCTGAACCTTGCTTTGAGCCTGGCAGCTCTTAAAAAGCCTCGACTACATGGTCTTATTTGCAAAATTTGCATCTTTTTGTGTTTGTGTTTTATAACCCTTTAAAACCGGAGTGGAACAGCTACAGAAGCTGACCACATATCTATAAAGTGGAAAGTCTGGGTCATGAATACCAGCATGAGTAAACCGGTGTTCATTATAACCCGGATCATCCATCAGGCAACAAACTGCAAAACTTCTGGACAAAGTTTCAGAATGATATAAGCCGGTGTCTTTTATCAAGCCCGGGTTTGTTATTGGTTCCATGAAGATCTTCAACAAGAAATTTTAAGGATCTACCGGATTAAGAATATCAAGCATACTTGATCGCAGGTATGACGTATCTTGTTTTTAAATACATATTGGCAGTACATGATCAGTTATAATGACCGGTGTTTATTAAACCGGCCTGGTTTTGACTATAAGTCGCTAGTATGAGACAAAATAATGACCGGTGTTTATTAACCCGGCCCGATTGTGATCAAACATCATTGAAACCGGTCTTCAAACCGGATTATATTCTTCAAATCTTTAAATAGCCAACACGGCTGGATTTTTACTATGGTTATCAATATTATGATTGAGGTTTTCAAAGTCGCTTTAAGCGCAATGGATATTATTTCATCGATGGAAGTGATTTATTCTACAAAGGAATAGTCCCGAGTCGCTGCAGGCTTACAACCCGGCACTTGGGGGATACATTATTCAGATTGAGATTACATCAAATACACAAGTCTCAAGCACACAAACAAGTTGTCTACTTGACACTTGGGGGCTAATGGGCAGTTAAAGCAGTAAACAGCAGCAATTCAAAGGCAAAAGTCTCAAGCACACAAGCAAGTTGTCTACTTGACACTTGGGGGCTAATGGAAAGATCATTTGCTTCATCTAGAAGTACCGGTTCACCTTCTAAATGTAGCTAAACCGGAACTTGGGGGCTATAGGTAATATGCATATAAAGGAGGAACATCTTCAAATTTTCAGTTCTGGCAAATCAGATTAATTGTGTGACCCGGCAATTTTGGCAATCATAAACCGGCAAGTTCTACATCTTCAAGCCGGCTGGATATCAGTTGAATATTTCAAAGACCAATATTTTTGTCAAGTCGGAACATTTGAAGGCCGATTCAAATGGATTCTTTATTTACAATATTTCTTATGCAAGCAAGTTGAATATGTAGTTGGTCTGTTGACCCGGATTTTCTAGAAGAAGGAAGGACAAGGACTTAAAGATGATCAGGTGCCCGGTGTACAAGAAATTCTTAACCCAGAGCACAACCAGTCAGATTTGTTCTTGTGTTTATTTTGCAGCATAAGTTTACCATGGATAAATCCAAGCTAAACTTGGGGGCTAATGTCGGGGATATACCCCGCGGTATGAACCGGCCGGAATTATAACCCGGGCGGACTTGGTATTTTACTTAAGACGGTTTACATTTGGCAAGTTACTGGTAACCCGGCAGGCGGATCATGGATGACAAGGCTCAAGGCCCAGAAGGCCGGTTCATATTAATAGTGGGCCGGTTTATGAAGAAAGCATAAGGAATATCCTCTTACAAAGGAAGCAAGACTAGGACTCCTTGTAATAGATTAATCCTGGTCCTATTAGGACTAGTCATGTAAACCTGCCCCTTCAACATATATAAGGAGGGGCAGGGCTCCCCAAAGGGGACAAGTTCTCACAAGTTAGAAGTTACAAGTTAGATGAGAGACAAGTTTTAGAGGAGAAGTTTAGACAAGTTTCTAGGTTAGACACAAAGAGCCGGTTTACCGGCGACACCACGAGGATCATAATGAGACCTAGCCTCAAACAGCACGTAGGGCTATTTCCGGATGATGTTTCCCGGGGCCCGAAGCTGTCTAAATCCGTGTCTTGCATCGCGTCTCTCGATTCCGCTCAACCCCTCTCAAGCTACTACATAGATGCGCGGCCTCACCACTAAGTCCGTAATCCGGACATCTGACGTGTTAATTCCACGACAGAGACCAAAGTTTGTTAGTTTCCAATGAAGTTTATGATGCATACTTGATACTGTGGATGAATTGTTACTTTAGCATAAGAATCATATGAATATATTTATATAAGTTGCTGTTATAAGAATGATCATGATGCCCTCATGTCCGTATTATGCTTTTATCGACACCTCTATCTCTAAACATATGGACATATTTTTCGATATCGGCTTTCGCTTGAGGACAAGCGAGGTCTAAGCTTGGGGGAGTTGATACGTCCATTTTGCATCATGCTTATGAGTTGATATTTATTGCATTATGGGTTGTTCATACATGTTGTGTCACAATACTTATGCCTTTTCTCTCTTATTTTGCAAGGTTTACAAGAAGAGGGAGAATGCCGGCAGCTGGAATTCTGGGCTGGAAAAGGAGCAAACTCTCGAAACATATTCTTCACAACTCCAAAAGCCCTAAAACTCGATAGAACATCGTTTCGGAAACTATAAAAAGTATATGGCGGAAGAAACCCACGAGAGGGGCCACCGGCTGCCCTCGAGGGTGGGGGCGCGCCGCCCTTCCCAGGGCGCGCCCCCTACCTCGTGGGCCAGCCGGCAGGCCCCCGGTGCCCATCTTCTCCTATATGAAGTGTTTTGACCTAGAAAAAATCATAAGGAGGCTTTCGGGACCAGACGCCGCCTTCTCGAGGCGGAAACCAATCTAGGGCTCCGGTAGAGCTGTTCAGCCGGGGATACTTCCCTCCGGGAGGGGGAAATCGTCACCGCCGTCATCACCAACAACTCTCCCATCTTGGGGAGGGCTATATTCATGAACATCTTCACCAGCACCATCTCCTCTCAAACCCTAGTTCATCTCTTGTATCCAATCTTTGTACCCAAACCTCAGATTGGTACCTGTGGGTTGCTGGTAGTGTTGATTACTCCTTGTAGTTGATGCTAGTTGGTTTATTTGGTAGAAGATCATATGTTCAGATCCATTATGCATATTAATACCCCTCTGATCATGAACAATATTATGTCTTGTGAGTAGTTACTTTGGTTCCTGAGGACATGGGAGAAGTCTTGCTATTAGTAGTCATGTGAATTTGGTCTTCGTTCGATATTTTGATGAGATGAATGTTGTTTCTCCTCTAGTGGTGTCATGTGAACGTCGACTACATGACACTTCACCATTATTTGGGCCTAGAGGAAGGCATTGGGAAGCAATAAATAGATGATGGGTTGCTAGAGTGACAGAAGCTTAAACCCTAGTTTATGCGTTGCTTCGTAAGGGGCTGATTTGGATCCATATGTTTCAGGCTATGGTTAGGTTTACCTTAATACTTCTTTTGTAGTTGCGGATGCTTGCATTAGAGGTTAATCATAAGTGGGAGGCTTGTCCAAGTAAGGGCAACACCCAAGCACCGGTCCACCCACATACCAAATTATCAAAGTACCGAACGCGAATCAGATGATCGTGATGAAAACTAGCTTGACGATAATTCCCATATGTCCTCGGGAGCGCTTTACCTTGCATAAGAGTTTGTCCAGGCTTGTCCTTTGCTACACAAAGGATTGGGCCACCTTGCTGCACCTTATTTACTTTTACCTTTTGTCACTTGCTACCAATTATCTTATCACAAAACAATCTGTTACCTATAATTTCAGTGCTTGCAAAAAATGTTGGGGAACGTAGTATTTTAAAATTTTCCTACGATCACGCAAGATCTATCTACCAGATGCATAGCAACGAGAGGGGAGAGTGTGTCTACGTACCCTCGTAGACCGAAAGCGGAAGCGTTAGAACAACGCGGTTGATGTAGTCGTACGTCTTCACGGCCCGACCGATCAAGCATCGAAACTACGGCACCTCCGAGTTCTAGCACACGTTCAGCTCGATGATGTCCCTCGAACTCCGATCCAGCCGAGTGTCGAGGAAAAGTTCCGTCAGCACGACGGTGTGGTGACGATCTTGATGTTCTACCGTCGCAGGGCTTCGCCTAAGCACCGCTACAATATTATCGAGGAGAACTGTGGTGGAGGGGGGCACCGCACACGGCTAAGAGATCAAGAGATCAACTGTTGTGTCTAGAGGTGCCCCCCTGCCCCCGTATATAAAGGAGGGAGGGAGAGGCCGGCCCTAGAAGGGGCGCGCCAAGTGTGGGGAGTCCTACTAGGACTCCCAAGTCCTAGTAGGATTCCCCTTTCCTTTCCGGAGTAGGAGAGAAGGAAAGAGGGGGAGAGGGAGAAGGAAAAGGGGGCTGCACCCCTTGTCCAATTCGGACCAGAAGGGGGCCACGCGCCTCCTTCCTTTTGGCCTCTCTCCTCTATTCCCGTAACTCCCCGGTACTCCGAAAATACCCGAATCACTCGGAACCTTTCCGATGTCCAAATATAGTCGTCCAATATATCGATTTTTACGTCTCGACCATTTCGAGACTCCTCGTCATGTCCCCGATCTCATCCGGGACTCCGAACTCCTTCGGTACATCAAAACTCATAAACTCATAATAAAACTGTCATCGAAACCTTAAGCGTGCGGACCCTACGGGTTCGAGAACTATGTAGACATGACCGAGACACGTCTCCGGTCAATAACCAATAGCGGAACCTGGATGCTCATATTGGCTCCCACATATTCTACGAAGATCTTTATCGGTCAAATCGCATAACAACATACGTTGTTCCCTTTGTCATCGGTATGTTACTAGCCCGAGATTCGATCGTCGGTATCTCAATACCTAGTTCAATCTCGTTACCGGCAAGTCTCTTTACTCGTTCCGTAATACATCATCCCGCAACTAACTCATTAGCTGCAATGCTTGCAAGGCTTATAGTGATGTGCATTACCGAGTGGGCCCAGAGATACCTCTCCGACAATCGGAGTGACAAATCCTAATCTCGAAATACGCCAACCCAACAAGTACCTTCGGAGACACCTGTAGAGTACCTTTATAATCACCCAGTTACGTTGTGACGTTTGGTAGCACACAAAGTGTTCCTCCGGTATTCGGGAGTTGCATAATCTCATAGTCATAGGAACATGTATAAGTCATGAAGAAAGCAATAGCAGTAAAACTTAAACTATCATAGTGCTAAGCTAACGGATGGGTCTTGTCCATCAGATCATTCTCCTAATGATGTGATCCCGTTGATCAAATGACAACTCATGTCTATGGCTAGGAAACATAACCATCTTTTATCAATGAGCTAGTCTAGTAGAGGCATACTAGGGACACTCTGTTTTGTCTATGTATTCACACATGTATTAAGTTTCCGGTTAATACAATTCTAGCATGAATAATAAACATTTATCATGATATAAGGAAATAAATAATAACTTTATTATTGCCTCTAGGGCATATTTCCTTCAGTCTCCCACTTGCACTAGAGTCAATAATCTAGTTCACATCGCCATGTGATTTAACACCGATAGTTCACATCGTCATGTGATTAACACCCAAAGGGTTTACTAGAGTCAATAATCTAGTTCACATCGCCATGTGATTAACACCCAAAGAGTACTAAGGTGTGATCATGTTTTTCTTCGTGAGAGAAGTTTAGTCAACGGGTCTGTCATATTCAGATCCGTATGTATTTCGCAAATCTCTATGTGTCTACAATGCTCTGCATGGAGCTACTCTAGCTAATTGCTCCCACTTTCAATACGCATCCAGATTGATACTTAGAGTCAGCTGGATTTAGTGTCAAAGCTTGCATCGGCGTAACCCTTTACGACGAACTCTTTATCACCTCCATAATCGAGAAACATTTCCTTAGTCATCCAGTTACTAAGGATAATTTTGACCGCTGTACAGAGATCTACTCCTGGATCACTATTGTACCCTCTCGACAAACTCATGGCAAGGTATACAACATGTTTGGTACACAGCATGGCATACTTTATAGAACCTATGGCTGAGGCATAGGGAATGACTTTCATTCTCTCTATATTTTTCTGCCGTGGTCTGGCTTTGAGTCTTACTCAACTTCACACCTTACAAGTCAGGTAAGAACTCCTTCTTTGACTGATCCATTTTGAACTACTTCAAAATCATATCAAGGTATGTACTCATCGAAAGTCTTATCAAGCGTCTTGATCTATCTCTATAGATCTTGATGCCCAATATGTAAGCAGCTTCACCAAGGTCTTTCTTTGAAAAACTCCTTTCAAACACTCCTTTATGCTTTCCAAAAAATTCTACATCATTTCCGATCGACAATATGTCATTCACATATACTTATCAGAAAGGTTGTAGTGCTCCCACTCACTTCTTGTAAATACAGGCTTCACCGCAAGTCTGTATAAATCTATATGCTTTGATCAACTTATCAAAGCGTATATTCCAACTCCGAGATGCTTGCACCAGTCCATAGATGGATCGCTGGAGCTTGCACATTTTGTTAGCACCTTTAGGATTGACAAAACCTTCTGGTTGCATCATATACAAGTCTTCTTTAATAAATCCATTAAAGAATGCAGTTTTGTTATCCATTTGCCAGATTTCATAAAATGCGGCAATTGCAAACATGATTCGGACAGACTTAAGCATCGCTACGGGTGAGAAAGTCTCATCGTAGTCAACTCCTTGAACTTGTTGAAAAACTTTCGCAACAAGTCGAGCTTTGTAAACACTAACATTACTGTCAGCGTCAGTCTTCCTCTTGAAGATCCATTTATTTTTGATGGCTTGCCGACCATCGGGCAAGTCAACCAAAGTCCACACTTTGTTCTCATACATGGATCCCATCTCAGATTTCATGGTCTCAAGCCATTTTGCGGAATCTGGGCTCATCATCGCTTCCTCATAGTTCGTAGGTTCATCATGGTCCAGTAACATGACTTCCATAACCGGGTTGCCGTACCACTCTGGTGCGGAACGTACTCTGGTTGATCTACGAAGTTCAGCAGTAACTTGATCTGAAGTTTCATGATCATCATCATTAGCTTCCTCACTAATTGGTGTAGGAATCACTGGAACCAGTTTCTATGATGTACTACTATCCAATTCGTGAGAAGGTACAATTACCTCATCAAGTTCCACTTTCCTCCCACTCACTTCTTTCGAGAGAAACTCCTTCTCTAGAAAGGATCCACTCTTAGCAACAAAGACCTTGCCTTCGGATCTGTGATAGAAGGTGTACCCAACAGTTTCTTTTGGGTATCCTATGAAGATTTACTTCTCCGATTTGGGTTCGAGCTTATCATGTTGAAACTTTTTCACATAAGCATCGCAGTCCCAAACTTAAAGAAATGACAGCTTAGGTTTCTCGTCAAACCACAGTTCATACGGTGTCATCTCCATGGATTTAGATGGTGCCCTATTTAACGTGAATGTATCTGTCTCTAATGCATAACCCCAAAAGCGATAGTGGTAGATCGGTAAGAGACATCATCGATCGCACCATATCTAATAAAGTACGGTTATGACGTTCGGACACACCATTACACTATGGTGTTCCAGGTGGCGTGAGTAGTGAAACTATTTCACATTGTTTTTACTGAAGGCCAAACTCGCTAACTCAAATATTTTACCTCTACGATCATATCGTAGAAACTCTTATTTTCTTGTTACGATGATTCTCCACTTCACTCTGAAATTCTTTGAACTTTTCCAATGTTTTAGACTTGTGCTTCATTAAGTAGATATACCCATATCTGCTCAAATCATCAGTGAAGGTCAGAAAATAACGATACCCGCCGCGAGCTTAAACACTCATTGGTCCACATACATCTGTATGTATGATCTCCAACAAATCTGTTGCTCGCTCCATTGTTCCGGAGAACGGAGTTTTAGTCATCTTGCCCATGAGGCATGGTTCGCAAGCACCAAGTGATTCATAATCAAGTGATTCCAAAAGTCCATCACTATGGAGTTTCTTCATGCGCTTTACACCATTATGACCTAAACAGCAGTGCCACAAATAAGTTGCACTATCATTATTAACCTTGCATCTTTTGGCTTCAATATTATGAATATGTGTATCACCACGATCGAGATCCAACAAACTATTTTCATTGGGTGTATGACCATCGAAGGTTTTATTCATGTAAACAGAATAACAATTATTCTATGACTTTAAATGAATAACCGTATTGCAACAAATATGATCAAATCATATTCATGCTCAACGCAAATGCCAAATAACATTTATTTAGGTTTTACACTAATCCCGAAAGTATAGGGATTGTGCGATGATGATCATATCAATCTTGGAACCACTTCCAACACACATCATCACTTCACCTTTAACTAGTCTCTATTCATTCTGCAATTCTCGTTTCGAGTTACTAATTTTAGCAACTGAACCGGTATCAAATACCCAGGGGTTGCTATGAACACTAGTAAAGTACACATCAATAATCTGTATATCAAAATATACCTTTGTTCACTTTGCCATCCTTCTTATCTGCCAAGTATCTAGGGCAGTTCCACTTCCAGTGACCATTTCCTTTGCAGTAGAAGCACTTAGTTTCAGGCTTGAGTTTTAGCTTTGGGTTTCTTCACGGGAGTGACAACTTGCTTGTCATTCTTCTTGAAGTTCCCCTTCTATCCCTTTGCCCTTTACTTGAAACAAGTGGTCTTGTTAACCATCAACACTTGATGCTTTTTCATGATTTCTACCTTCGCCGACTTCAGCATTGCGAAGAGCTCGGGAATTCCTTTCGTCATCCCTTGCATATTATAGTTCATCACGAAGTTCTACTAACTTGGTGATAGTGACTAGAGAACTTTGTCAATTACTATCTTATCTGGAAGATTAACTCCCACTTGATTCAAGTAATTGTAGTACCCAGAAAATCTGAGCACATGCTCACTGGTTGAGCTATTCTCCTCCATCTTGTAGGCAAAGTACTGTTAGAAGTCTTATACCTCTCGACACGGGCATGAGTATGAAATACTAATTTCAACTCTTGGAACATCTTATATGCTCCGTGGCGTTCAAAACGTTTTTGAAGTCCCGGTTCTAAGCCATAAAGCATGGTGCACTTAAACTATCAAGTAGTCATCATACCGAGCTTTTGTCAAAACGTTCATAACGTCTACATCTGCTCCTGCAATAGGTATGTCACCTAGCGGTGCATCAAGGACATAATTCTCTGTGCAGCAATGAGGATAATCCTCAGATCACGGAACAATTCCGCATCATTGCTACTAACATCTTTCAACTTAGTTTTCTCTAGGAACATATAAAAAATAAACGGGGAGCAACATCGCGAGCTATTGATCTACAACATAGATATGCTAATACTACCAGGACTAAGTTCATGATAAATTAAAGTTCAGTTAATCATATTACTAAAGAACTCCCACTTAGATAGACATCCCTCCGGTCATCTAAATGATCACGTGATCCAAATCAACTAAACCATGTCCGATCATCACGTGAGATGGAGTAGTTTCAATGGTGAACATCTTATGTTGATCATATCTACTATATGATTCACGCTCGACCTTTCGGTCTCCAGTGTTCCGAGGCCATATCTGCATATGCTAGGCTCGTCAAGTTTAACCCGAGTATTCTGCGTGTGCAAAACTGGCTTACACCCGTTGTATTTGAACGTAGAGCTTATCACACCCGATCATCACGTGGTGTCTCGGCACGACGAACTTTCGCAACGGTGCATACTTAGGGAGAACACTTATACCTTGAAATTTAGTAAGGGATCATCTTATAATGCTATCGTCGTTCTAAGCAAAATAAGAAGCATAATAAGATAAACATCACATGCAGTCAAAATATGTGACATGATATGGCCATCATCATCTTGTGCTTTTGATCTCCATCTCCAAAGCACCGTCATGATCACCTTCGTCACCGGCGCGACACCTTGATCTCCATCGTAGCATCGTTGTCGTCTCGCCAACTATTGCTTCTACGACTATCGCTACCGCTTAGTGATATAGTAAAGCAATTACATGGCGATTGCATTTCATACAATAAAGCGACAACCATATGGCTCCTGCCAGTTGCCGATAACATTACAAAACATGATCATCTCATACAAAACCGTATAACTCATCATGTCTTGACTATATCACATCACAACATGCCCTGCAAAAACAAGTTAGACGTCCTCTACTTTTTTGTTGCAAGTTTTACGTGGCTGCTACGGGCTTAGCAAGAACCGTTCTTACCTACGCATACAAAACCACAACGATGTTTCGTCAAGTATGTGCTGTTTTAACCTTCACAAGGACCGGGCGTAGCCACACTTGATTCAGCTAAAGTCAGAGAGACAGACACCCACCAGTCACCTTTAAGCAACGAGTGCTCTTAACGGTGAAACCAGTCTCGCGTAAGCGTACGCGTAATGTCGGTCCGGGCCGCTTCATCTCACAATACCGCCGAAGCAAAGTATGACATGCTGGTAAGCAGTATGACTAGTATCGCCCACAACTCATTGTGTTCTACTCATGCATATCATCTATGCATAGACCTGGCTCATGATGCCACTGTTGGGGAACGTAGTATTTTAAAATTTTCCTACGATCACGCAAGATCTATCTACCAGATGCATAGCAACGAGAGGGGAGAGTTTGTCTACGTACCCTCGTAGACCGAAAGCGGAAGCATTAGAACAATGCGGTTGATGTAGTCGTACGTCTTCACGGCCCGACCGATCAAGCATCGAAACTACGGCACCTCCGAGTTCTAGCACACGTTCAGCTCGATGACGTCCCTCGAACTCGGATCCAGCCGAGTGTCGAGGAAGAGTTCCGTCAGCACGACGGTGTGGTGACGATCTTGATGTTCTACCGTCGCAGGGCTTCGCCTAAGCACCGCTACAATATTATCAAGGAGAACTGTGGTGGAGGGGGGCACCGCACACGGCTAAGAGATCAAGAGATCAACTGTTGTGTCTAGAGGTGCCCCCCTGCCCCCGTATATAAAGGAGGGAGGGAGAGGCCGGCCCTAGAAGGGGCGCGCCAAGTGTGGGGAGTCCTACTAGGACTCCCAAGTCCTAGTAGGATTCCCCTTTCCTTTCCGGAGTAGGAGAGAAGGAAAGAGGGGGAGAGGGAGAAGGAAAAGGGGGCTGCACCCCTTGTCCAATTCGGACCAGAAGGGGGCCACGCGCCTCCTTCCTTTTGGCCTCTCTCCTCTATTCCCGTAACTCCCCGGTACTCCGAAAATACCCGAATCCCTCAGAACCTTTCCGATGTCCGAATATAGTCGTCCAATATATCGATCTTTACGAGACTCCTCGTCATGTCCCCGATCTCATCCGGGACTCCGAACTCCTTCGGTACATCAAAACTCATAAACTCATAATAAAACTGTCATCGAAACCTTAAGCGTGCGGACCCTACGGGTTCGAGAACTATGTAGACATGACCGAGACACGTCTCCGGTCAATAACCAATAGCGGAACCTGGATGCTCATATTGGCTCCCACATATTCTACGAAGATCTTTATTGGTCAAACCGCATAACAACATACGTTGTTCCCTTTGTCATCGGTATGTTACTAGCCCAAGATTCGATCGTCGGTAACTCAATACCTAGTTCAATCTCGTTACCGGCAAGTCTCTTTACTCGTTCCGTAATACATCATCCCGCAACTAATTCATTAGCTGCAATGCTTGCAAGGCTTATAGTGATGTGCATTACCGAGTGGGCCCAGAGATACCTCTCCGACAATCGGAGTGACAAATCCTAATCTCGAAATACGCCAACCCAACAAGTACCTTCGGAGACACCTGTAGAGTACCTTTATAATCACCCAGTTACGTTGTGACGTTTGGTAGCACACAAAGTGTTCCTCCGGTATTCGGGAGTTGCATAATCTCATAGTCATAGGAACATGTATAAGTCATGAAGAAAGCAATAGCAGTAAAACTTAAACGATCATAGTGCTAAGCTAACGGATGGGTCTTGTCCATCAGATCATTCTCCTAATGATGTGATCCCGTTGATCAAATGACAACTCATGTCTATGGCTAGGAAACATAACCATCTTTGATCAATGAGCTAGTCTAGTAGAGGCATACTAGGGACACTCTGTTTTGTCTATGTATTCACACATGTATTAAGTTTCCGGTTAATACAATTCTAGCATGAATAATAAACATTTATCATGATATAAAGAAATAAATAATAACTTTATTATTGCCTCTAGGGCATATTTCCTTCAAAAAATACATTACTGGAAACTGCCTATCATTTCCTTCTGCTCCTCGTTGGGTTCGACACTCTTACTTATCGAAAGGACTACGATAGATCCCCTGCACTTGTGTGTCATCAATGCCTATGAATTATTCACTTGTTATTGAACCATTTGATGTTTGGGGCTTTTATTATATGGGACCGTTTCCTTCCTCTAATGGGTACACACATATTTTAGTTGCTGTTGAATACGTTACTAAGTGGGTAGAAGCTATTCCAACTAGTAGTGCTGATCACAACACCTCTATTAAGATGCTTAAAAAGTTATTTTTCCGAGGTTTGGAGTCCCTAGATACTTAATGACCGATGGTGGTTCACACTTTATTCATGGTGCTTTCCGTAAAATGCTTGCAAAGTATGATGTTAACCATAGAATTGCATCCCCTTATCACCCACAGACTAGTGGTCAAGTAGAACTAGGTAATAGAGAGCTAAAATTAATTTTGCAAAAGACAGTTAATAGGTCTAGAAAGTATTAATCCAAGAAACTTGATGATGCATTATGGGCCTATAGAACTGCATACAAAAATCCCATGGGTATGTCTTCATATAAGATGGTTTATGGAAAAGCATGTCACTTACCTCTTGAGCTAGAACATAAGGCATATTGGGCTATTAAAGAGCTCAATTATGATTTCAAACTTGCTGGTGAGAAGAGGTTATTTGACATTAGCTCTCTTGATGAATGGAGAACCCAGGCCTATGAGAATGCCAAGCTGTTTAAAGAAAAAGTTCAAAGATGGCATGACAAAAGGATACAAAAGCGTTAGTTTAACGTAGGTGATTATGTCTTGCTATACAACTCTCGTTTAAGATTTTTTGCAGGAAAACTTCTCTCTAAATGGGAAGGACCTTACGTTATCGAGGAGGTCTATCGTTTCGGTGCCATAAAAATCAACAACTTCGAAGGCACAAATCCGAAGGTGGTGAACGGTCAAAGAATCAAACATTATATCTCAGGTAACCCTATAAATGTTGAAACCAATGTTATTGAAATCGTAACCCCGGAGGAATACATAAGGGGCACTTTCCAGAACGATTCAGACCCCGAAAAGGAAGAGGTATGTGGTACGGTAAGTAAACCGACTCCAAAATAGTTCTAAAGGCAACGTTTCTCCGTTTTGGAATATTTAAAAAATACAAAAATAAGTGGCAGTCTGGAAGAGGCACGAGCCGTCCACGAGGGTCGAGGGCGCGCCCCCTTCCCCTGGGCGCGCCACCTGCCTCGCGGGCACCTCGTGTGCCTCCCGGACTCCGATTTCTTGTATGTTACTCCTTTTGGTCGGTAAAAATTCATTATATATTCTCCCGAAGGTTTTGACCTCTGTATCACGTAAAAATCCTCTATTCTTGTTTCGAGCTATTTTCTGCTAGGGTTGACAAGGCCAGGCATCATGTCGTCTTCCTCCTCCAAAAATGAGGGCAATGATGCTTGGCTAATGAAGATAGATCTGAAGAGGGAAGGACCCGAGGAGATCAACAAGGAGAAGAGGATCAAGAAGGCTGTGGAAGATCAGGCTCCGACAATAGGAGAAGAAGACGTCCATCAGCCCCTTCCAAACCTTTTTACTTCAACTGAGATTGAAGCTTTCAAGATGATTGAGTTAGCTCAAATTCAAAATAAGTATCTCACAAGTGAAAATATTTTGTTGAAGGAGCATATATTTGCACTCAAAGGTATTATCCGCAAGTTGGAGGATCTCCTACGCTCGATGTATGATGATCCGACATCACTACTTTCAACTCCATCATCACCAACCCTGAAGAAGGAGACATAATCATATGGGTATGGTGATGGGCCTCGAACCCCTCGTTGGATTACCCCAAGTGGAAGGTGTAAGATGCAGTAAGTAGAAGTGTTTTCCCTTAGCAAAGATGCCAAGGATCGAATCCCCAGAGACTCCTAGGTTCAACAGGTAGGTGTCAACTGCTAACGGCGCAATTAGCAATCAACGTGGACCTGCACACAGATACAAATAACTTTGCTCCCAACGAGTACAGAGAGGTTGTCAATCTCTCCGGCCTTGTAGTTCACAAAGGGTTAAAAGCAATATGATAGTAGTGATAGATAGTAATTTGAAATAGTAAGTAAAATAGCGGAAAGTAAAATAGTGTATGTGATCAATGATAGTAATATGGACCGGAGTCACATGATGTTCACTAGTGATGTCTCTCTCCCAAAAGACGATAAAACAGCTATGCGAGGTAACAAATTACAGCTGGGCAATTGACAGGACCACGAACGCAAACCAATGCTGACTACATTGCAAGAAAGGTTGAGGTTCAAAGCATGGGCGGTACGCCAAAGTAAGTAGACCGAAATCCAACTGCATCTACTACTAATCATCCACCTTGAGATATCTATCCAGAACATCTCGCTGGTATTAAGTTGCGAGTCCCACCCATAGTGTAAACTCAATGCAACAGACAACTGCATTAAAAGAACTTTGCGTAAAGTAAACAATCCTTGCACCCGCGGGCACAAGCACCGTTGTTTTCCCCCTTGTGGCAACAGCACATCCCCTAGACTCATGTTTCTGTCACTCAAGCTAGTCATCGAGGGGCATGAACCCACAATCAAGCATAACGTTCCCTCTTGGAGTCACTACTTACTACTTGGCCAAAGCAATAAATAACAACGGAGAACATGCAAGAATTACTTATGAACTAAAACATAAAAGAAGTGAATCAAATATATTACTCAAGATCAATCTGAACATAATCTCATAATCCATCGGATCCCAGCAAACTCAACATAGCAACAACACAAGGATTACATAGGTGCCTCGATCATGTAGGGCAGCTCACGAGGACTAATTAGTGAAGCACAAGAACGGGAGGAGAACATCACATAGCTACTGGTCATGGACTCATGGTCCAAGGGAGACTACTCACGAGTCATCCGGGAGGCGTCCATGGTGGTGGAGAAGCTCCCGGTGGTGATCCTCCCCTCCGGCAGGGTGCCGGGAAGAGTTCTCCTGGTGCTCCCTATCTTGGAAGCGGCGGCGGCGGCGGAACAGAGATGGGATCGCAAAAAGAAGTCATGTTTCAAGGGTTACGAGGGACCCTTTAAATATCTGCCAAAGTAGGGCATCGGGGGGCTCTCGGGGTGCCGAGGCGCCCCCCCCC
>LR738715.1:834569717-834583860 GCA_902687465.1 Secale cereale | reverse complement strand
CCCCCCCCCCGGCGCGGCCCAGGGGGGGGCGCCCACAGGGCGCCTGGGCCCCCTGTGGCCCCCCCAGGCTCCCCTTCGGAAGCAGTGTCCTTTCCGGAACGCTGATTTTATATATATATTTTATGGATTTTTCTGGGCAGTTCTCGAAACGTGATAACCTGAAATACAAAAACAGCCGAAAACAGAAACTGGCACTGGGGTGCACTGGATTAGTAAGTTAGTCCAAATATGATCAAAAGTGTATGGAAGTGTATGAATATCATAGCAATATCACCCAAAAGTGGCATGGAGCAAGCAGAAATTATAGATACGTTTTGGACGTATCATATGGGCACTCCCCTTGGCAACTGCCAAGCTTGGGGGAGTTGCCCCGGTATCGTATCACCATCACACTCCTATCTTTACCGTTTTTCTTAGTTCGATCCTTTTGGTAGTATCTTGATCTAGTAGAATAAAGTTAGCATGATCTAGTTGTGAGCTTTTGCTTTATGATCTTCACCCTTTGTAATCAAGTCCGTGAGCTATATAATAAAGATTAGTGTTGAGTCAAGGGCTTGATTTCCTCACTTTGGTCACTATAGAATAAAAGAAAACATAAAAAGTATCAAAGAGATCATATTGATCTTATGGGAAGTAATGACTTCACATATAAAGAGTATGATGAATAAAAGTTGTTGAGAGTTGACAAACATAGTTTTGGTCATCGTTGCAATTAATAGGAAGTAATAAAGAAAGAGAGGTTTCACATACAAATATACTATCTTGGACATCTTTTATAATTGTGAGCACTCATTAAAATTTGACATGCTAAAGGATGTTGGACAAGGAAGACAACATAATGGGTTATGTTTTCTTATATCCAAAATAAAGTATATTGTCATGGATCATCCAACATGTTGAGCTTGCCTTTCCCCCTCATGCTAGCCAAAACTCCTCGCACCAAGTAGAGATACTACTTGTGCTACCATTCATCCTTAAACCCAGTTTTGCCATGAGAGTCCACCATACCTACCTATGGATTGAGTAAGATCCTTCAAGTAAGTTTTCATGTTGCAAACTCGCTAAAACATGTATGATTTATTAGTGTGGAGGAAATAAGCTTTATACGATCTTGTGATATGGAAGTAATAAAAGCGACGGACTGCATAATAAAGGTCCTTATCACAAGTGGCAATATAAAGTGACGTTCTTTTGCGCTAAGACTTTGTGCATCCAACCATAAAAGCACATGACAACCTCTGCTTCCCTCTGCGAAGGGCCTATCTTTTATCTCTGACTTATAAGAGTCAAGGTGAAAATCACCTTTCCTTTTACTTTTTATCCTTTGGCAAGCACACTGTGTTGGAAAGATCCTGACATATATACCCAATTGGATATAAGTTTTCATGGTCTATTACTGTTGACATTACCCTTGAGGTAAAAGGTTGGGAGGCAACACCATAAGCCCCTATCTTTCTCTGTGTCCGATTAAAACTCCATAACCACAAGTATTGCATGAGTGTGAGCAATTGTGAAAGACTATATGATAGTTGAGTATGTAGGCTTGCTGAAAAGCTCTTATGTTGACTCTTTCCGATGTTACGATAAATTGCAATTACTTCAATGACTGAGATCATAGTTTGTTGGTTTTCAATGAAGTTTCTGATTCATACTTGACATTGTGAATGAACTGTTACTTTAGCATAAGAATCATATGACAATATATATGTGTTGTTGTTATTAGAATGATCATGATGCCCTCATGTCCGTATTTTACTTTTTATCGACACCTCTATCTCTAAACTTGTGGACATATTTTTCGATATCGGCTTTTGCTTGACGACAAGCGAGGTCTAAGATTGGGGGAGTTTATACGTCCATTTTGCATCATGCTTTTATGTTGATATTTATTTCACTATGGGCTGTTATTACACGTTATGTCACAATACTTATGCCTTTTCTCTCTTATTTTATAAGGTTTACATGAAGAGGGAGAATGCCGGCAGCTGGAATTCTGGGCTGGAAAAGAAGCAAATTCTGGAAACCTATTATGCACAACTCAAAAAGCTCCAAAACTCCACAGGACACCGTTTCAGAAAATATAAAAAATATCTGGCGAAAGAATATCACCAGGGGGGCCACCACCTGTCCACAAGGGTGGGGGCGCGCCCCCCCTCTCTGGGCGCGCCCCCTGCCTCGTGGGCCCCCAGATGGCCCCCGGTGCCCATATTCTCCTATATGAGGTGTTTTGACCTGGAAAAAATCATAATGAGGCTTTCGGGACCAGACGCCGCCGTCTCGAGGCGGAACCTTGGCGAAAACCAATCTAGGGCTCCGGCAGAGCCGTTCTGCCGGGATTACTTCCCTCCGGGAGGGGGAAATTGTCACCGCCGTCATCACCAACAACTCTCCCATCTTGGGGAGGGTTATCTTCATCAACATCTTCACCAGCACCATCTCCTTTAAAGCCCTAGTTCATCTCTTGTATCCAATCTTTGTACCCAAACCTCATATTGGTACCTGTGTGTTGCTAGTAGTGTTGATTACTCATTGTAGTTGATGCTAGTTGGTTTATTTGGTGCAAGATCATATGTTCAGATCCATTATGCATATTAATACCCCTCTGATCATGAACAATATTATCTCTTGTGAGTAGTTACTTTTGTTCCTGAGGACATGGGAGAAGTCTTGCTATAAGTAGTCATGTGAATTTGGTATTCGTTCGATATTTTGATGAGATGTATGTTGTCTCTCCTCTAGTGGTGTCATGTGAACGTCGACTACATGACACTTCACCATTATTTGGGCCTATAGAAAGGCATTGGGAAGTAATAAGTAGATGATGGGTTGCTAGAGTGACAGAAGCTTAAACCCTAGTTTATGCGTTGCTTCGTAAGGGGCTGATTTGGATCCACTTGTTTCATGCTACGGTTAGGTTTACCTTAATACTTCTTTTGTAGTTGCGGATGCTTGCATTAGAGGTTAATCATAAGTGGGAGGTTTGTCCAAGTAAGGACAGCACCCAAGCACCGGTCCACCCACATACCAAATTATCAAAGTACCGAACGCGAATCAGATAATCGTGATGAAAACTAGCTTGACGATAATTCCCATGTGTCCTTGGGAGTGCTTTCCTTCATATAAGAGTTTGTCCAGGCTTGTCCTTTGCTACAAAAAGGATTGGGCCATCTTGCTGCACCTTATTTACGTTTACCTTTTGTCACTTGCTACCATTTACCTTATCACAAAACTATCTGTTACCTATACTTTCAGTGCTTGCAGAAAATACCTTACTGAAAACTGCCTATCATTTCCTTCTGCTCCTCGTTGGGTTCGACACTCTTACTTATCAACGACGACGGCCCCGTGTCACCGCCCCCTCCTTCCCCATCTCGTCGTCGCCTCTCTCTCCCACCCACCCCGATCCATCCCCTCCCCTTGTCTCACATCGCCTCCGCACCCATGCCCTCCCCCGACGAGATTCGCCGCTCCCCCTTCCTTCGTCTCGCTCCCACCCACAGCCGCCGCCCCAGCCCAAACCCTCTCCCTCCCACCTCGACCCGCTGTCACCCCCACCGTCGGCTGAAGGGAAGGAAGAGCCGGAGGCCGAGGCGGTCGCGCGGAAGGAGGAGACCGCCGTCAAGGGCGAGAAGGCGGCGCCGACGGCGGTGGTCTTTGTTGACAAGGACGTGGCGCTGTGGGGCGTGCCACTGCTGCCAAGCAAGGACGGCGAGGCGACGAACGTCGTCCTCCTCAAGTTCCTCCACGCACGCGACTTCAAGGCGGGCACCGCCTTCGAGATGCTCTGTTGCATGCTCGGGTGGTGCTGGGAGTGGAAGAGCCTGGCCGCCACCGCCCCGGCGGTGTCGCATCGCTGCTACAGGTGACGGACCTCCGCGGCTCCCCCGGCCTCGCCAAGAAGGACCTCCGCGCCGCCATGAAGCAGGTGCCAGGTCGACCTCTTCCAGGACCATCGAGATAAAGGCCACCGAGGTACAAACAGTAGAAATCTGAATCCATTCCTTTAGAAAATTTCATTCGGAACTGCAGAGCCGGGTGACTGACTGACTGAATCTGGTTGTGACACAGACAATTCAGGGCGACACGACGCTGACCTGTGACGAGACGGTGCCGGGGTGGGACATGAGGTACGCGGAGGAGTTCGTGTCGGCCGAATAGGGCGCCTACACCATTGTGGTGAGCAAGGGTTTACATGATTGGTCTGTGCGGTTGTTCTACTCTGCAATCTTGAGATTGGTTAGATTAATATCGTGAAAAAAGAGAGATTATATTAGATGTACACAGGAACCGTTTCATGTTCTTGTGGTCTGGTATGCTTCACTGTCTACAGACAGTTGGTTTTTAATAGTTGACTGGACGAAATATTGTCCGGTTTTACGTAAAAAATTATCCTAGTTTAAATGAATATCGTCCATTTTGTTCGAGTTTGAATCATTTTTTTTCATTTTTTGTTAAATTTCATTTGAAATGTAACCGGACATATGCGGACACAGGCGGAGCTCCCGGTAGTGCGAGGTTGGGCGCTTGCTCTACCTTGATTTTCTCTGATATTTTTACATACATATTTATTTTGATCGAGCGTTAAAAAAATCGAAGGAAAGTAGAAACCTGCTGAGAAAACTTGGGGCGTCCCGTGTCATTGGGCAGAACCCACCTTATTGGGCTGTAGCTGTACACAGGTCCTCCTAAATCACTCGATCTAGTCCAGAGGAGGTTTTTTGGGAGAGCTCCTATTGGGGGGCTCCTATTTGCCGCGTTCTGTGGCAAATACACGCCCCGTCGCACTGGGGGCGCCGACTGAGCTGGCCCATTCAGTGCACTGCGAATACGAGTGCGAAAAATCATAAAAAGGATAGCACGAGGTGGCTAGGACTACCACGGGACTGCCTGCTTGCGCTAGCTCGGTGCTAGCCACTGCGATAGAACAGACTTGCCGATTGAAAAACAGCGGAACTCTAAAAGAAACTAAGTACAGTTTCAGACTTAACACCGTCTGACAAAATCCCAATTTTGTTTCCAAATTTTGAGTAATTTTTTGAACGTACGGTTTTTTCACAAACGCAAAGAAAATTTATGAAAATGAACAATTTTTGAATTTTGGAAACATTTTTCGAAAACATGAACATTTTTGAAATTTGTAACAATTTTTTAAAGCACGAACATTTATTGAATCTTGAAAACAAATTTGGAAGCACGATTTTTTTAAAAGCATGAACATTTGTTGAATCTTAAGTACAAATTTTGCATCGTAGAACAATTTAAAAAAATCCCGAACAAATTTGGAAGCGCAACCAATTTTTGACTACGTAAACAAAAATAGAAATCTGGTATATTTTTTGAATTTCGAAAGTTTCAACATTTTTGTGTAACGAGAACATTTTTCAAATTTTGTGCACATTTTTAGAAAATTGACTATTTTTTGGAAACCCGAAAAAGTTGATTTTCTTTTATTTTTTTAAAGAAGTAAATAAAAGGAAATTAAAAACCAAAAAAGAAAACAAACAGAAAACCCAAAAAAAAGGAACAGAAATAACTAAAATTGAAAAGAAGACGAAAAAATAAAAAGGAAAATCGGAAAACCTTGTTCAAGAACCTTCTAGAAGGTTCCAAAAACAGGCCAGGAACCATCCAGATGGATCCCCAAACCGGAAAATGATACCACATAAAAAAGAGGTAACTGGGCCGGCCCATTTACTATCGAACATGTGCGGTAGGTCGACAACTTGCGGCAGTATGCGGCGAATAGGGTTTTCCCGGACGCGTCGGGCAAACGGGCTGGCCCATAACCAGGCAACGAGCGATAGTAAAAATGAATAGAGAAAGAAATGCGCACAGAACAGTGTCGAACACACGACCTCATGCTTACTAGCGGCCACGCCAACAATCTGACCTAGCTCCTGAGTATGGCCAATTGCAGCGCAAATTTTAAAGTACTATGTACAACGACAAAATCCGTTTTTTTCCTTCAAAATTGCCAGCAATTCTTGGAAACAAATGTGAATGATTTTCCTTAAATATATTTTAAAGTCGTGAATAAATATCAAAATTCGAACAAACATTTAAAACTTGAACAATAATTGAAAACGTAACCACTATTTTGAAATTCCAATTTTTTGTTGATTTTTTATATACGTTATTTTTTTCTAAAATATATATTGAACGTTTTTGTACTATGTGCTGAACAATTTTTAAATACACCTTTAACATTTTGTGATATGCGTTGAACAATATTTAAATTTACATTAAACTGTTTTGTATAAAATGTGTTTTGGAATTCATATCTTTGTTCTAATGATTGAACAAAAATTTGAAAAGAGAATAAAGTAAAAAGAAAATAAAATAAATATAAACAGAAAAAACATCGATGCGTACTTGGGCCGGCCTAACTCGGAGCGCCTTCAGCAAAGCCTCAACGTTTGGACGCTCATGAGCATCAAATAGGATCCACCGCTTTTAGTTGGTCCTCGATCTTGTCCTCCGCGTCGCTCGAACCCTAACCCAACGGCTAGCACGAGCGCACGGGGTCGATAACGAGGAGGAGTGGTGCGTAGGCCGGCGACCAGCAGAAGTGGCCATGTGTCACGCAGCAGCGGCGGCGCATTCAATGGCAAGCAATCCTTGGCCTCGGCGTGTGAGGTGCCGATGTTGTCGGTTTGCCGGTGAAGAGAAAGGGAAAATATGGACAGTAAGATAAAAGGGCTAGCAAAGACAAATGATTGAGTTTTTTCTTTTTTGAAAATCTACAATGTAGTGATCTCAAAAACATTCTCGTGTGATGAATTACATATTTAACAAGCTAGCTTGAAGTAGTTGGTAATCATAGTAGCTTCAATCAAGCACCCCATGAAAGTGATAATGCTATGAGACAGTCTGCTCATCAAAAGAAGGACAGGGCACTGCAGGGTCTTGTGGACACCATTAAAGCTTTCATTATAGGCATGTTTTTTCGGTTGTTTTTATTTTAAAAAGATTGCACTTCCATTGCATTTGTTTATTACATTTAGGATTGTATAAAAGTATTTGCGTTCATTTTAGTGTGTATGGATTATTTTGGTTTTGCATTATATGTTTTTCTGCTTCACACCTCAAAAAAAATTGTCCTCGGCCACTGTATGCGGATAGTTTTGGATGGCCGCCTCCCATATGCTTGTCCGCGGACTGGTCCCCTGTGCGCAGACGGATGCAGGAGCAAATTTACGGGCCAGTGTTGGAGATGCCCTTATGACGAGTTTTTTGGACGTGCGAGCTCCACAAAACTAGACGGATTTGTGAATACTCAATAGCAAATGTTATTTCCTCAGTAGCTCCAAATATACGCAGTATACCTCGGTATATGCGTGTGAATTCTTTTTCAAGATGTATTTTACATCCCTCAAAGTTTTATTTCTGTTGCGAACCAACCCGGTTCATCAGGGTTCAATTCCTGGAACTCACATTATTACCGAATTTATTCAGGATTTCCAGCGATGCCCTTCCAGTGGGAGAAGACAATCTCAATGAATTTGTATGTAGGGGCGCTTGCGTCTGTACTGTGTTAAAAAAAGTTTTGTTTCCGTTTTCTTATACCTCTCGAGTGTGTGCATGCCTTTTTTTGTTTTATAAATAAAATAATAATAACATCGTGTGCACGACGTTTCCTCTGGACCTCCCAATCTCTTATAAACTCCGTGTGCGTGGCGTTTTATTGTGACCTCTTTTTTTGTTCCGACTGAGATGAACGGAACGGAACGGAACGCGTACTGTCTTTTTTTAACAATAAACACGTACAGTTTTTTAGCAACATGGAACACGTAGATTTCTTTTGGGGGAGAACGGGAGTTTTATTGCATATTAATGTTCATAGGGGTACAAAACGGGTCTGGAGGCTCTGCGAACCAGACATGCCTACCCCCACCCAGGGAGGTTGCATTTTTGGCTAGAGCGTGAGCATCCCTATTTGACTCTCGTCGTTCGTGGTCGAAACTGACCATCTGAAAGCTATCTTTCCGCCTATCTACTTCTTTCAAGATAGCACCATAAGTTGTCATTCTGTTGCCTGAGTTAATATTCTTGATGACACTTAAGCAGTCTGATATTATAAGCACTCTAGAAACCTGTAGGTCAGCAGCCAAAGCCATAGCTTCACATATCGCTTGTGCTTTGAGGGCTTCGGGATCAGTCATTCCAGCTTGCACCACGGCCGAAGCACCTTGAAAGATGCCTTGGTCATTGCGGCATACAGCTGCTACTGCTCCCACTTGCCGATATTTAGATAATCCACCATTGGCATGTATCTTGGCTACGCCCGTAGCAGGAGGTGTCCAACAAATTGAAGGAATAAGGGTTCTTCCTCCGGCCTTTTTCAACCGACGGTTCCTTCACTAGTAGAAAACAGGGCATTGGACCAGGCCTGTCCAGCCCATTAGCCCCGGTTCAATCTAGAACCGGGTCCAATGGGGCACTGGACCCGGTTCGTGAGCCCAGGGGGCCGGCCGGGCCACGTGGGCCATTGGTCCCGGTTCGTTTGGACCTTTTGGTCCCGATTGGAGCGACAAACCGGGACCAATGGCTCTTGGTCCTGGCCCACCACCATTGGTCCCGGTTAGTGATATGAACCGGGACCAAAGGCTCCCCTTTAGCCCCGGTTCATAGCACCAACCGGGATCAATGAGGTGTCTATATATAACCCCTCACTCAAGAGCAGAGCTCACTGCTCTGTTTTTTTTCTGGCCGAGGAGGAGAGGGATTAGTGGTGCTCTAGCTCACCTTGTATGCACACAACGTGTTTGGTGGAATGCCCGAGCCACACTAGTTAAGCTTTTCTCCTCTCGAAGTTCTATTTTTCTCCGAGATTTGTCTAGATTTAGCGGTCCGTCACGTCCCGTCCCCGTCTTCGCCGCCGTCGATCGCCCCCGTCGATCTCGTCACCGGCACCATCGTGGTGAGCCTCTTGTTATGTCCATGCTTTTCTTACTTTTATTATTGCTTGTTATTATTGCTTTAGATAGATATTTGTCTAATTTTCTTACGTTTATTATTGCTTGTTATTATATAGTGCGATGGTTTTGATATCCGCCCACGTGGGCCCTCGTCCTGTCTACGATTCGGATGTGGTATATTATCTTTAATTTATAACTAATTGTTTTAGTGTTTATGATAGTTATGCCGACCAACCTGACATGCATAGATGTTTTATTATGTCTAGGAGGTAGTTGAACCGGAAATTCCAACCGACCCTCTTGTGGAGAGGTTAAATTTAGTTGAAGAGGAAAACATTTCCTTAAAGAAAAAATTGGAAAAAATGGAGGAGGAGAAGATGGAATTGGAGTTGCATGTTGCGGAAGTCATCGATGATCACAAGATCAAGATGGACCCTATTATCGAGAGGTTAAATTTAGTTGAAGAAGAAAACAAATTCTTGAAGGAAAAAATAAAAAAAAAATTGTGGACGAGAAGATGATATTGGAGTTGCATGTTGCGGATGTCGTCGATGATCACAAGATCAAGATGGATGCAATGCGGTTGAAGATTAAAAAGATTAGAAAATATGCCATTCATACCGAGGCTTGGTATCATTATGCCGTTGGATCAATTGTTACCTTGGTTGCGATTATGATCGCATTTGTTTTCGCATTGAAAAGTTTTACATAGTTTCGATGTGTATGGAGAGCTATATGTTGTTAGATGAGAACTATATATGTATGTACTTTGGTTTTAATGTGATGATGAACTTTTATCCATTTGGTCACTTAATTATCTATTTATGATGTTCTGTAATGGTTTTTGACACACTTAATTATATATAATGCACGCAGATGAACCGGCAATGGATGTACGGTGACAGACACACCTCCGAGTACATTAAGGGCGTGCATGAGTTTCTAAATGCGGCTGAGGCAAACAAGCAGAATGGTTTTATGTGTTGTCCATGCACTAAATGTGTGAATACGATGTCTTACTCTAACCGGAAAATCCTTCACTCCCACCTGCTTTACAAGGGTTTCATGCCACACTATAATGTTTGGACGAGGCACGGAGAAATAGGGGTTATGATGGAAGACGGCGAAGAAGAAGAGTACGATGACAACTATGTGCCCGCTGAATACGGTGATGCTGCAATGGGGGGAGCTGGTGAAGATCAAGAGGAACCAGACGATGTGCCCAATGATGCTGCAACGGGTGAAGCTGCTGAAGATCAAGAGGAACCAAATGATGATCTCCGCCGGGTCATTGTCGATGCAAGGACACAATGCGAAAGTCAAAAGGAGAAGATGAAGTTCGATCGCATGTTAGAGGATCACAAAAAATGGTTGTACCCCAATTGCGAAGATGGCAACACAAAGCTCGGTACCGTACTAGAATTGCTGCAGTGGAAGGCAGAGAATGCTGTGGCTGACAAAGGATTTGAGAAGCTACTGAAAATATTGAAGAAGAAGCTTCCGAAGTATAACGAATTGCCCGACATTACATACGCAGCAAAGAAGGTCGTATGCCCTCTAGGATTGGAGGTGCAGAAGATACATGCATGCCCTAATGACTGCATCCTCTACCGCGGTGCATACAAGGATCTGAACGCATGCCCGGTATGCGGTGCATTGTGGTATAAGATGAGACGAGATGACCCTGGTGATGTTGATGGCGAGCCCGCCAGGAAGAGGGTTCCTGCGAAGGTGATGTGGTATGCTCCTATAATACCATGGTTGAAACGTTTGTTTAGAAACAGAGAGCATGTCAAGTTGATGCGATGGTACAGTGAGGACCGTAAGAAAGACGGGAAGTTGAGAGCACCCGCTGATGGGTCGCAGTGGAGAAAAATCGAGAGAAAGTACTGGGAGGAGTTTGCAAAGGACGCAAGGAACGTATGGTTTGCTTTAAGCGCGGATGGCATAAACCTTTCGGGGAGCAGAGCAGCAATCACAGCACCTGGCCCGTGACTCTATGTATGTATAACCTTCCTCCTTGGATGTGCATGAAGCGGAAGTTCATTATGATGCCAGTTCTCATCCAAGGCCCTAAGCAACCCGGCAATGACATTGATGTGTACCTAAGGCCATTAGTTGAAGAACTTTTACAGTTGTGGAATGGAAACGGTGTACGTGCGTGGGATGAGCACAGACAGGAGGAATTTGACCTAAAGGCGTTGTTGTTCGTGACCATCAACGATTGGCCCGCTCTCAGTAACCTTTCAGGACAGACAAACAAAGGATACCACGCATGCACGCACTGTTTAGATGACACTGAAAGTATATACCTGGACAAGTGCAGGAAGAATGTGTACCTGGGCCATCGTCGATTTCTTCCGACCAACCATCAATGTCGAAAGAAAGGCAAGCATTTCAAAGGTGAGACAGATCACCGGAAGAAGCCCGCCATGCGTACCGGTGATCACGTACTTGCTATGGCCAATGATTTACACGTAATCTTTGGAAAGGGCCCCGGCGCACTAGCTGTTCCGAATGACGCTGAGGGACACGCACCCATGTGGAAGAAGAAATCTATATTTTGGGACCTACCCTATTGGAAAGACCTAGAGGTCCGCTCTTCAATCGACGTGATGCACGTGACGAAGAACCTTTGCGTGAACCTGCTAGGCTTCTTGGGCGTGTATGGAAAGACAAAAGATACAGCTGAGGCACGGGAGGACCTGCAACGTTTGCACGAAAAAGACGGCATCCCTCTGAAGCAGTATGAAGGTCCTGCCAGCTATGCTCTTACGAAAGAAGAGAAAGAAATCTTCTTTGAATGCCTGCTCGGTATGAAGGTCCCGACTGGCTTCTCGTCGAATATAAAGGGAATAATAAATATGGCAGAGAAAAAGTTCCAGAACCTAAAGTCTCATGACTGCCATGTGATTATGACGCAACTGCTTCCGGTTGCATTGAGGGGGCTTCTACCGGAAAACGTCCGATTAGCCATTGTGAAGCTATGTGCATTCCTCAATGCAATCTCTCATAATGTGATCGATCCAGAAATCGTACCAAGGCTAAGGAGTGATGTGGCGCAATGTCTTGTTAGTTCCGAGCTTGTGTTCCCACCATCCTTCTTCAATATCATGACACACGTCCTAGTTCATCTAGTCGACGAGATTGTCATTCTGGGGCCCGTATTTCTACACAATATGTTCCCCTTTGAGAGGTTCATGGGAGTCCTAAAGAAATATGTCCGTAACCGCGCCAGGCCAGAAGGAAGCATCTCCATGGGCCATCAAACAGAGGATGTCATCGGGTTTTGTGTTGACTTCATTCCTGGCCTTAATAAGATAGGTCTCCCTAAATCGCGGTACGAGGGGAGACTGACTGGAAAAGGCATGCTTGGAAGGGACTCAACAATATGCAGGGACGGATATTCTTGGTGTCAAGCACACTACACAGTTCTACAGAACTCTACATTAGTGACCCCGTATGTCGATGAACACAAGAACAGTCTGCGCTCCAAACACCCGGAGCAGTGCGACGACTGGATTACATGTGAACACATCAGGACTTTCAGCAGTTGGTTGGAAACACGTCTCAGAGGTGACAACACTGTTTGTGATGAGTTTTACTTGTTGTCCAGGGGACCATCTTCGACTGTATTGATTTACAAAGGATACGAGATAAATGGGAATACATTTTACACGATTGTCCAAGATCAAAAGAGCACCAACCAAAACAGCGGTGTCCGCTTTGATGCAACAACCGAGAGGGAAAGGACACATATTATGGTTACATAGTGGACATATGGGAACTTGACTACGGACATGATTTTAAGGTCCCTTTGTTTAAGTGCAAATGGGTCAATCTGTCAGGAGGCGGGGTACAGGTAGACCCACAGTACGGAATGACAATAGTGGATCTGAAAAATCTTGGATACACTGACGAACCGTTCGTCCTAGCTAATGATGTGGCACAGGTTATCTATGTGAAGGACATGTCTACCAGACCGAGAAAAAGAAAAGATAAGGAAGCGAATACATCATACGATGAGCCAAAGCGCCACATAGTTCTTTCAGGAAAAAGGGACATCCTGGGAGTGGAGGGCAAGACAGACATGTCTGAAGATTATGAAAAGTTTCATGAAATTCCTCCCTTCAAAGTCAAGACTGACCCAAGCATCCTGATAAACGATGAAGATTATCCATGGTTACGGCGCAATAAGCAAATGACACAAGCGAAGAAAAAGTGAAGACTTTTTTCGGCAACTATTATGATGATACCATGCCAACTTTGTAACAAACGAGTATGATACCATTGTCCGTTTGTACGATTCAAATTTGCACTAACAAAAAGTTTGTAATTGGTTTTACCAGAAAGAATTAAAAAATAAAACAAAAAATAAAAGAAAATAAATAATGCAGAAAACAAAAAAAACTTGCAAAAAAATAAAAAATAGCAACAATAAGTATTTCATTGTAAGTAGAAACAAAATAAAATAAATAAAGCAACAAAGAAAACAAATAATTTCAAATTTAAACTATTCAAATTTGAATACTACTTGCACTAACAGAAAATTTGTAATTGGTTTTACCAGAAAGAATTAAAAAATAAAGCAAAAAACAAAAGAAAATAAATAATGCAGAAAACAAAACAGAAAAACTTGAGAAAAAAATAGCAACAATAAGTATTTTGTTGTAAGTAGAAACAAAATAAAATAAATAAAGCAACAAAGAAAACAAATAAATAAAAATAGCAACAGTAAGTATTTTGTTGAAAGTAGAAACAAAACTAAAAAATAAAGCAACAAAGAAAAAAATAAAAAAATGCAACCTACTGGGCCCACACGGCCTGAATACGACTAGAAACCCAACCATAGGCCAGGATTCAGGCCCGTAGAAAGCCCAGCAAGCCCACAGGCAAAGCAGTGTCAGTTTAGGCCCTTAGGCCTGCAGTTAAGAGGAGTTCAAGAGGAGAGAGGCAGCGGGGCTTATAAACTGGTGCTGGCCTCTCTCAACTAGCGAGGTGGGACTAAACTTCCCACCACACCGCGCCATCAAGGCCTTTCGTCCCGGTTGGTGGCACCAACCGAGACTAAAGGGTGGCATTAGTCCCGGTTGGTGGCTCAAACCGGGACTAATACCCCCCTTTAGTCCCGGTTGCTGCCACCAACCGGGACTAAAGGCCCCTCCTTCCCGCCCTTTGGGCTGCTGAAAAGGGACCTTTAGTCCCGGTTGGTGGCAGCAACCGGG
>LR738715.1:834504938-834549655 GCA_902687465.1 Secale cereale | reverse complement strand
CATCCACCACCGCCACCCCCAGCCCCCCACACCCGATGCGCCGCCGGTCCACGCGCGCCAGGGCCGCCATCGCCCCCGCCCCCGACCCGCAGTCGCCGCCGGCGGCGATGGGCGGCCTGCTGAGCACGCCGGCGCCGTCCCCGTCCACCTCCGTCTCCCTCGGCCTCGGCTCCCCCGCCGCCGCCGCCGACGACGACGACGGCTCCCTCAAGTCCCCCGCCGTCGAGGCGCCCCGCCGCAGCCTGCGCCTGGCCGGCGCCGCCAGCCCGGACACCCCCGCGCCGGCCTCCTCCGACCGCGACGGCGCTTCCTCGGGCGCTCGCGGGAGGAGGCGGGGGAGGCCTCGCGTCTCCGCCCGCGCTGCCGCCGTTGCTCCGGATGCCTCCCCGGTGGTTGGGGAGTCCGGGAGCGATGGCGGCGGCGGCGAGGTTACGGCTTCCGGCGACACCGGCAGCGGTGTTCAGTGGACGCGCGTGAGCTTGCGGTCAGGGTCACGGCTCGGGAAGCGTGCTGTGGAGCCAGATGCTCACGCGGAGGTGGGGCTTGGACCGGATGGAGGAGGGTCCGGGTCTGGAGACAAGGTGCACGACGAAATGCTGCACCAGGACGCCGAGGGGTCGGCGAAGCGGCGCAAGGGCGTATCGGCTCGGCTGGCCGACTACGTGGCTGATTCAGAGAGCGACAGCGATGATGACTTTGTGCTGCCGGCGAAAGGGAGTGCGAGCATGTTGGCCGGAGCGGCGGCCCATTACGTGCCTGATTCGGAGAACGACATGGAGGATTTTCTGCTGCCGGGGGGTCATGGCATGAAGGTACCGGAGAACCTGTTCGCTCCTTTTCATCTGACTGAACAAAATGTGGTGGATATGGGTTCGCATATCACCGGCCAGGGGAGTGGTGGTTCTATGAGGACTCGTAGTGGGGGAATTGGACAAGTTAATGACAGGAATGAACAGCTCTTCAGTGAGGAGTCTATGCTCATGCATGATTCGGCAGAGAAGGCAGCTGCGGATATGGATTTCAGTGAGGAGGTTCTCAGGCATGAGTCTGGAAATAGAGGTGAAGGGAGCACAAAGCTGGTTCTTGGGAACAACAATTCTGGTGCTGCTGACAGTGTGGGTGTTCAATCTGGTACCAGGACCAGGAAGTTCAGTCGTGATGATAAAGGAAAGGGGAAGATGGTTGTGGAAGAGGTTTTATTGCCCCAGAACTTGAGTGAGGATGAGCTGGACTGGGAACCTGTGGTTTTAGAAGAGAACCAGAGCGTCTCAGGAGCAGTTGATGCTGATGTGGAGCCGCTTCGGAGGCAAGCGGCAAGAGAGAGAGCTATTAAGCTGGCCCCAAAATTTGCATTCTTCAAAGCAGATGAAGATGTGCATAGTGACGAAGATGATGAAGAAGAGTTAGAGCCTGCGGCTGATGCTCAGGATTGGCCAGGTCCATATTCTACTGCATTGAGGATCATGGATGATAGAGATGCCAAATTGAGAGCCCGGGAGTTGAATCCGTCTAAACTAGCTAATGATGCTGATAATGTCATTTTGTGGACACCTTTGAAAAACAAGAAAGCTCCGCTGCGACCTGTCCCATCACTCGCAAGCTTATGCATGCAAACTCTTGCAAGCCATGCTGAAGGTATTGAATCACTTGGAGGCATACCTGAGGAGTTAAAACATAAACTTCTCACGGAACTGTGCCGTTCTAGGAAGATGAATACCCATCTTCTGACTGAAATCTTGTGTGACAATCCCGTGGCACTGCAGCTTAGGGAGTGTTCGTGGTTGAATGAGGATGACTTTGAGGCGGTTTTTGGGAAATGCATGACTGAATCCTTAGAGGTACTGCTTTTCACTTATGCAATTCATGTTTCATGTTTCATGATCATGTCATTTACTACTTTTGCTAAACATGAGTTTGTTATTTTATTAACTAAGACATCATTGCTTCTGTTGATTATGAGTATTTGACCAGCAGACTTTGCTGCCCTGTTTTTGGGCAAGTCATCTTTCAAGGACTTATTTTCTCTTTTCTTTTCTTTTGTGAAGGTTCTGCAGCTTGACTTATCTGGGCGATGCATGCCTGACTATATTTTGCCTGCTACCTTGGCAAAGGTTCCTAATTGCATGCCATTATTAAGAAAAATATCTCTGATGGGAAATTACCGTCTTTCTGATAATGGGTTAGACAAACTCATCTCAGCAGCACCTTCTCTGAGTTCGCTAAATTTAAGTGAGTGCTCTCTTCTCACATCAACTGGAATTGAGAATCTTGCTAATAGGCTGCAATCTGTATTGAGTGAGCTATATATTAATGACTGCCTAAATGTGGATGCCATGGTGATTCTTCCTGCTCTAAAGAAAATTAAACAACTGGAGGTTTTATCAATGTCTGGCATACAGTCTGTCTGTGATAAGTTTGTGAATGAGCTCATTCCTATACATGGTTCTAATATAAGGGAGTTAGCGTTTGCTGGTTGCCTGTAAGTCTTCCTACTTATAGCTGTAGTTTCTTCAGTGTATATTATATTTTGTAGTTCTCTTATAACATTACAATTTTCTACTTTACCATTTGCCTTTTACTTAAATCCCAGGAGCATTTTGTCCGTAGAATTTCATTCTATAACTGAAGTCACTAGTTGTAAGTTGTCACTGAATTAGGATCCCATTAAAATATTTTTTGTTACGAAAACTATCAAACTTCACTGGTCATATGATAGATGTCTGCTGTGTCTCATTCGTAATCATTCTGTCAGTTGTGTTTCTTGAAAAATGCTTACCTATCCATTTGAAACCTTCTAGTAAAATTGTTGTGTGGAAAAATGTGTGTGTGTGTGTGTGTGTGTGTAGGAGACAGAAGCTGAAAGTGTAGCTTGATTTTCCATGCTGCTAATGGCATCGGTACCTTACTTTCATCTTGTCTTTCCGATTAGATCCTTGGTCTTAACTCCGTTATAGTTGGAGTCAGCGGTCATTTGTGCCTTTGTTCTTCACACCTGGGAGGACATTAATATCCTTGATGGAACAAACTAGGTATCTACTGCCGCGAAGATGGCTGGACCTGTAGGGGATTGTGGAGTTGGTTAGAGAGGATGAACAATGGCATAAATAGATTGCTAAAATTCTTTTTGCTTGATTGATAACTATTCTCTTGTTCATTGACCCTCCTAACTCTAATCTTGCAAAACCAAATACAATCTCTTTCCTATTTAAATGCCTCCGCGATCTATCTATATAATATTCCATATCTATATCTTATATTGTGGAGTAAGTTAAGGAGCCCCCTGTACTATATGCTAACTAACCGTGTTCTTCATAGTCGCTTGCAACCATAATGTGTCCATTTACCAATAAATATGATGAGTCATGTTTTTTAAGTTAACTATGCCATGTTTATGCAGATAAAGAGAAGTAATATGAGGGTACATTCTGACTTTTTTGTTATCGTGCTGTCTAATTTGCAGGAAACTGACCACATTCTCCATTAAGACTATTGGGGTGAACTGCCCCCAGTTATCATCTTTAGATATACGTAACTTGAATAGGTTGCGTGACTCAGCAACGAGACATCTTCGTGATGGCTGTCGGCTTATAAAGAAATTAAAGCTTCAGAAGAATACGTTCAGGTATTCACATTTTCCCATTCATATTCATGTTTATATCTGCTTAAATTTTGCATATGTATCTTAAGGCTTTCAAAATTTGTGGTGTATATAATAATTAAATATGAACTATCTTTCCCTTTCAACTAGCAATCTACCCATGATTTTCAGTAAACTCATTTACACATGGGATTATTTGTAGATTTGTAGAAGTGCCAATATGGTTTGGTCTGACTTTAATGAGTGTTTTAGTAACGTCAACTGATTATGAGAAGCAAATTCATGATTCTTACTCCGCTATTTGTCAAGGTCTTATGTGCTGCTGGATGGCATGTGTAGGCAACGTGTTTGGTGGTCATAATGTTTTGTTTCAGTAGATTTGATTGCTACTGTTTATTTTAGGATGTTGGAAACACCTAGGACTCTAGACTGGTTTCCTGTTTCCCAAAAGTTCCCAGAAGAAACAGATTAGTTATGTGTACAAGATATTGTTATTCTCCTGGGTTATTTGCTGTCTCAACCAATGCATCAGCACAGTTTAACACTTGTGAATATTTGGAACATGTTTTACATTTTTAGGATGCTTCAGTTTATGAATATATTGTTTTTTGTAGTCTTCTTTTGTATTGATCAGTTGATCATGATCTGCACATGATTTTTGTGTAATGAGATCGTGCAAAAAAATCTTCCTTATGCTGCAGTTGACCTAATCAATTTTGCAGTGATGTGGCACTGTCTCAGTATTTGGAAGAATCTGGAGGATCTTTAACTGAGTTGAGCCTAAACAACATTGAGAAGGTACTTTGTCCATGCTCCTTTTTGTCTGTTGGGATGTGTGTTTCTCATTGATATGAAACCTTCAGAAGGCAAAACACAACTCTATAATCCAGTGTATGCACGTGTACCCACGTCAGCATACTTGAAATAAGAATATGCTAGCGGGTGCACTGTTATTAGAATCTAAGTTTGATGATCAATAAAATTTCAAGGTAGTGATAAAATAAATAGACTGTAGATCTTCTACAAGTTGTAGTCCTAATCCTCTATCATGCAAACACACTTCCACATTATACCCCAACTCTCGCAGGCCGACATATAATATAAGTATATAGCACATACACAAGTCATGCACACAGTTCTGACAAACATAATCAAAGTCCTATATCATGGAACATAGAACCCCCTTACACAGATGACACCAATCCCTGGGGCTCCCACCTTCTTTAGATCTAACACTGATGTGGAACAGAAAATGCATCTTGCCTTTGGTCTCACATTTACTGTACTGTTCCTGTCTACTTTGTTTCACTGTATTTTTGTGATGCTTCTTGGTTGTTTCATATGTGACCAACTTTTCTGCACATTTTAATCTATAATTACTGCTCTTACTTTAGGTTGGAAACCTTACTGCACGGGCGATTGCTCTCAAGTGCTCTGTACGCTTGGAGGTTCTGGATGTTTCCTTCTGCCGTGGTCTGTCCAATGAAGCTTTGGGGCTGATTGTTGACAGTTGCTCATCGTTGAGAACTCTCAAGCTATTTGGGTGTACCCAGGTATGCTGATATGCGTAAATCATACCAAGTATTAGTTGTTAATATATAATGTCAGTCATTTTTGCTGGCCCATTCTTCTCGTGCAAGCAGCTTTGTAGAGAGCAACATCGTGAACTTCCATAATTCATAGGTGTTTGGTGTCATGGCATGAGTCTTTTGATAGCATCAGTTGTTTGAAACTTCATTTTGTGGGACCATGCTCAGTGTGTGAATCATTTGATTGCAGATCACGGATATTTTCCTCAAGGGCCACTCAAACTCATTGGTAAAAATTATTGGGATAGAAGGGAGCATACTGGAGCAACTGGGTCATTGTTAGTCTGCCCCAGAATGATGCTACATTTGTCTGACCAGTCAGCGGTCCAGCTTGGGCAGGGAAACTCTTCTAGAACCTACCTTGCTGATACCAGTTAGATTTCTAGAACTTTGTCGGTTCGATTTCTAGAACTTTGTCATTTTGATTTATAGCATTTTGCTATAGGTGGCATGACACTGGTCATGGATGTCATCTAGAACTTTATATGATTCGTGATGGAAGTGCTATTTCGGCTATTAGGTGCATGACTGATCATATGATTCATGATGGAAGTGTTATTCTGGCTTTGAACTTTGTCGATGTGGTCTAGAACTTCGATATATGCATGTTGGTTATGCTATATGGATGTGATCCGATGTTTACACCTGAAATCATCTGCTTTTGTTATACTGCACGCATTGCAAATGAGCCTGTGTGCAATGTGGCATACTGTGCACACTGTTAATCAATGACATCCTGTGCAATGAGGGTGATGTGGTGGCACTGGACATTTTGTGATGTGGTGTTCTAAGCATGTTTTTTTTAAATAACTCGAAAATGGTGTTTATAAGTTTCAAAAATAGTTGTTTATTTTACACAAATACATATGCATGTGCTCTAAGTATCTGTTGATTTTCGTTCAAAAATACATTATTGTATACTCCCTCCGTTCCTAAATACAAGTCTTTTTAGATATTTTTAATGGACTACAACATACGGATGTATGTAGACATATTTTAGAGCGTAGATTCACTCATTTGGTTCCGTATGTAGTTACCTACGGAGGGAGTACACTGCACCTGAAGGACAATATTTCAGCCCAAAATTAGCAGAAAAACAGACCCATTTGTTGCATGCAGGTGTGTATATTTTAACTTGAAAAGTTAGGTTTATTCCCAAAAAAACATGATATACTTGCGAGTAGGGGGTATTGCAAAATACAAATCGCCGTACACAAATTTTCAGGTTTTTCTGAGCCGTAAAAAGTTAGTTTATTTGAACTCGAAAAAAATGAATGGGCTCAAAGTGTCCGTGCTCCAAAGCGATATTTCGCTGTCTGACAGCTAATTACGGCCAGGTTTCAGATGAGTGAAACCTAGTGCATCTACTACAGTTAGGAGTTCTGCTCGTACAAGAAAAATAGAAGGCGTGCCTATACACAGGGGAACTCCGCCGACACCATCCATATCGTAACCATTTTTCCCCATAGAGACATCTTGCATTGATGCTCACACGGCCTTCGTCCAGGAGATCCAGATGATGAGCATCTGGCTAGAAGTAGTGAATCCCATGCGAAAAGCGAGATTGTGCAATTGATGGGAGTAAATTCAAGTCAAGCGGCAATATAACGATGTACGAGCTAGTGATGTAGAACTTCCATACGAATTTCTGGTGCATCTTATTCCTACAGATCACATCTTTGCTACTATTTCAACATCATGCATCTTTGTACTGCTCCTTACTCAAATAATGTTAGTCTCGTGTCTCCTCACGGCCATTTCAATGAATGGTTCCGCCACTATATATACATGTTTCACAGTTCACACGAGTGAGTAGCTTGCACTTCGGTGCTTTACCTACTATGACTAGAGCCGCATGTGCAAAAGAGCTGGTACAATACCGAGTTGACTACATGTGCATAGGACTTCCATATTTTCGGTCATGAAAAGGTCACAATAGCTAGTACTATGGGCACATTCCCTTCTTCATTTAAGTAAATATCGCAGATGTTAGTGCATTAGTCTTTCTGAAGTCAAATTAAGCAGCTTGAGAGTTTGCTCATACATATAAATAAATAATAATAATAAGAAGACAAAACCTACTCCCTCCATCCAGGATTTTGGGGTCGACGGGCCACGAAGCATCGAATGGTACCTACTGATCTTTCGTTCTTTATTGGAGGAAAGACCCTTAGTCTCTGCATCGAGTGATATACACAACCATATTGTTGGGAAACGTAGTATTTTAAAATTTTTCTATGATCACACAAGATCTATCTACTAGATGCATAGCAACGAGAGGGAAGAGTGTGTCTACGTACCCTCGTAGACCGAAAGCGGAAGCGTCAAGTGACGCGGTTGATGTAGTCGAACTTCTTCGCGATCCAACCGATCAAGCACCGAACGTACGACACCTCATGTTCTATGCTAACGGATGGGTCTAGTCCATCACATCATTCTCCTAATGATGTGATCCCGTTGATCAAATGACAACTCATGTCTATGTCTAGGAAACATAGCCATCTTTGATCAATGAGCTAGTCTAGTAGAGACATACTAGGGACATACTATTTTGTCTCTGTATTCACACATGTATCAAGTTTCCGGTTAATACAATTCTAGCATGAATAAAAGACATTTATCATGATATAAGGAAATACAAATAACATCTTTATTATTGCCTCTAGGGCATATTTCCTTCAGTCTCCCACTTGAACTAGAGTCAATAATCTAGATTACAAAGTGATGATCCTCACACCCATGGAGTCCTGGTGCTGATCATGTTTTGCCCGTGGAAGACGTTTAGTCAACGAGTCTGCAACATTCAGATCCGTATGTATTTTACAAATCTCTATGTCTCCCTCCTTGACTAGATCGCGGATGGAATTGAAGCGTCTTTTGATGTGCTTTGTTCTCTTGTGAAACCTGGATTCCTTCGCCAAGGCTATTGCTCCAGTGTTGTCACAAAAGATTTTCATTGGACCCGATGCACTAGGTATTACACCTAGATCGGATATGAACTCCTTCATCCAGACTCCTTCATTTGCTGCTTCCGAAGCAGCTATGTATTCCGCTTCACACATAGATCCCGCCACGACGCTCTGCTTGGAACTGCACCAACTGTCAGCTCCACCGTTCAATAAAAATACATATCCGGTTTGTGACTTAGAGTCATCCGGATCAGTGTCAAAGCTAGAATCGACGTAACCATTTACGACGAGCTCTTTGTCACCTCCATATACGAGAAACATATCCTTTGTCCTTTCAGGTATTTTAGGATGTTCTTGACCGTTGTCCAGTGATCCACTCCTGGATTACTTTGGTACCTCCCTGCTAGACTTATAGCAAGGCACACATCAGGTCTGGTACACATCATTGCATACATGATAGATCCTATGGCTGAGGCATAGGGAATGACCTTCATTTTCTCTCTATCTTCTGCAGTGGTCGGGCATTGAGTCTTACTCAACTTCATACCTTGTAATACAGGCAAGAAACCTTTCTTTGGCTGATCCATTTTGAACTTCTTCAAAATCTTATCAAGGTATGTGCTTTGTGAAAGTCCAATTAAGCGTCTTGATCTATCTCTATAGATCTTGATGCCTAATATATAAGCAGCTTCACCGAGGTCTTTCATTGAAAAACTCTTATTCAAGTATCCTTTTATGCTATCCGGAAATTATATATCATTTCCAATTAACAATATGTCATCCACATATAATATTAGAAATGCTACAGAGCTCCCACTCACTTTCTTGTAAATACAGGCTTCTCCAAAAGTCTGTATAAAACCATATGCTTTGATCACTTCATCAAAGCGTATATTCCAACTCCGAGATGCTTGCACCAGTCCATAGATGGATCGCTGGAGCTTGCATACTTTGTTAGCACCTTTTGGATCGACAAAACCTTCTGGTTGCATACAACTCTTCTTTGAGATATCCATTTAGGAATGCAGTTTTGACATCCATTTGCCAGATTTCATAATCATAAATGCGGCAATTGCTAACATGATTCGGACAGACTTAAGCATCGCTACAGGTGAGAAAGTCTCATCGTAGTCAACTCCTTGAACTTGTCGAAACCCTTTCGCAACAAGTCGAGCTTTGTAAATAGTAACATTACCGTCTGCGTCGGTCTTCCTCTTGAAGATCCATTTATTTTCGATGGCTTGCCGATCATCGGGCAAGTCAACTAAAGTCCATACTTTGTTCTCATACATGGATCCCATCTCAGATTTCATGGCCTCAAGCCATTTTGCGGAATCTGGGCTCATCATCGCTTCCTCGTAGTTCGTAGGTTCATCATGGTCTAGTAACATGACTTCCAAAACTGGGTTGCCGTACCACTCTGGTGCGGAACGTACTCCGGTTGATCTACGACGTTCAGCAGAAACTTGATCCGAAGTTTCATGATCATCATCATTAGCTTCCTCACTGATTGGTGTAGGAATCACTGGAACAATTTTCTGTGATGTACTACTTTCTAATTCAGGAGAAGGTACAATTACCTCATCAAGTTCTACTTTCCTCCCACTCACTTCTTTCGAGAGAAACTCCTTCTCTATAAAGGATCCATTCTTAGCAACGAATATCTTGCCTTCGGATATGTGATAGAAGGTGTACCCAACAGTCACTTTTGGGTATCCTATGAAGACACATTTCTCCGACTTGGGTTCGAGCTTATCAGGTTGAAGCTTTTTCACATAAGCATCGCAGCCCCAAACTTTAAGAAACGACAACTTTGGTTTCTTGCCAAACCACAGTTCATAAGGTGTCGTATCAACGGATTTAGATGGTGCCCTATTTAACGTGAATGCAGCTGTCTCTAAAGCATAACCCCAAAACAATAGTGGTAAATCAATAAGAGACATCATAGATCGCACCATATCCAATAAAGTACGGTTACGACATTCAGACACACCATTACACTGTGGTGTTCCGGGTGGCGTGAGTTGTGAAACTATTCCACATTGTTTCAAATGAAGACCAAACTCGTAACTCAAATATTCTCCTCCACGATCAGATCGTAGAAATTTTATTTTCTTGTTACGATGATTCTCTACTTCACTCTGAAATTCTTTGAACTTTTCAAATGTTTCAGACTTGTGCTTCATTAAGTAGATATACCCATATCTGCTCAAATCATCAGTGAAGGTCAGAAAATAACGATACCCGCCACGAGATTCAACACTCATTGGCCCACATACATCAGTATGTATGATTTCAATAAATCTGTTGCTCGCTCCATAGTTCCGGAGAACGGAGTTTTAGTCATCTTGCCCATGAGGCATGGTTCGCAAACACCAAGTGATTCATAATCAAGTGATTCCAAAAGTCCATCACTATGAAGTTTCTTCATGCGCTTTACACCAATATGACCTAAACGGCAGTGCCACAAATAAGTTGCACTATCATTATTAACCTTGCATCTTTTGGTTTCAATATTATGAATATGTGTATCACTACAATCGAGATCCAATAAGAATAGACCACTCTTCAAGGGTGCATGACCATAAAAGATATTATTCATAAAAATAGAACAACCATTATTCTCTGATTTAAATGAATAACCGTCTCGCAACAAACAAGATCCAGATATAATGTTCATGCTCAACGCTGGCACCAAATAACAATTATTTAGGTCTAAAACTAATCCCGAAGGTAGATGTAGAGGTAGCGTGCCGACGGCAATCACATCGACTTTGGAACCATTTCCCACGCGCATCGTCACCTCGTCCTTAGCCAATCTTCGTTTAATCCGTAGTCCCTGTTTCGAGTTACAAATATTAGCAACCGAACTGGTATCAAATACCCAGGTACTACTACGAGCATTAGTAAGGTACACATCAATAACATGTATATCACATATACCTTTGTTCACTTTGCCATCCTTCTTATCCGCCAAATACTTGGGGCAGTTTCGCTTCCAGTGTCCAGTCCCCTTGCAGTAGAAGCACTCAGTTTCACGCTTGGCTCCAGACTTGGGTTTCTTCGTGGGAGTAGCAACTGTCTTGCTATTCTTCTTGAAGTTCCCCTTCTTTCCCTTGCCCTTTTTCTTGAAACTAGTGGTTTTGTTAACCATCAACACTTGATGCTCCTTTTTGATTTCTACCTCCGCAGCCTTGACCATAGCGAAGAGCTCAGGAATTGTCTTTTGCATCCCTTGCATATTATAGTTCATCACGAAGCCTTTATAGCTTGGTGACAGTGATTGAAGAACTCTATCAATAACACTATCCTCGTCAACTTTGCAACCAAGTTGAGTCATATGATTGTAGTACCCAGACATTCTGAGCAAGTGTTCACTGATAGAACTATTCTCCTCCATCTTGCAGCTGTAGAACTTATTGGAAATCTCATATTTCTCAATCCGGGCATTTGCTTGAAATATTAACTTCAACTCCTGGAACATCTCATATGGTCCATGACGTTCAAAACATCGTTGAAGTCCCGGTTCTAAGCCGTAAAGCATGGCACACTAAACTATCGTGTAGTCATCAGACCGCAACTGCCAGACGTTCAAAGCGCCTACATTAGCGGGAGGGGGCTTGTCACCTAGCGGTGCTTCAAGGACATAATTCTTCCGTGCAGCAATGAGGATAATCCTCAAGTTACGGACCCAGTCCGTGTAATTGCTACCATCATCTTTCAACTTAGCTTTCTCTAGGAATGCATTAAAATTCAAAGGAACGGTAGCACGGGCCATTGATCTACAACAACATAGATATGCAAAAACTATCAGGACTAAGTTCATGATAAATTAAAGTTCAATTTAATCATATTAATTAAAGAACTCCCACTTAGATAGACATCCCTCCGGTCATCTAAATGATCACGTGATCCAAATCAACTAAACCATGTCCGATCATCACGTGAGATGGAGTAGTTTCAATGGTGAACATCTTATGTTGATCATATCTACTATACGATTCACGCTTGACCTTTCGGTCTCCAGTGTTCCGATGCCATATCTGCATATGCTAGGCTCGTCAAGTTTAACCCGAGTATTCTGCGTGTGTAAAACTGACTTACACCCGTTGTATTTGAACGTAGAGCTTATCACACCCGATCATCACGTGGTGTCTCGGCACGACGAACTTTCGCAACGGTGCATACTCAGGGAGAACACTTATACCTTGAAATTTAGTAAGGGATCATCTTATAATGCTACCGTCGTTCTAAGCAAAATAAGAAGCATAATAAGATAAACATCACATGTAATCAAAATATGTGACATGATATGGCCATCATCATCTTGTGCTTTTGGTCTCCATCTCCAAAGCACCGTCATGATCACCTTCGTCACCGGCGCGACACCTTGATCTCCATCGTAGCATCGTTGTCGTCTCGCCAACTATTGCTTCTACGACTATCGCTACCGCTTAGTGATAAAGTAAAGCAATTACATGGCGATTGCATTTCATACAATAAAGCGACAACCATATGGCTCCTGCCAGTTGCTGATAACATTACAAAATATGATCATCTCATACAAAACCGTATAACTCATCATGTCTTGACCATACCACATCACAACATGCCCTGCAAAAACAAGTTAGACGTCCTCTACTTTGTTGTTGCAAGTTTTACGTGGCTGCTACAGGTTTAGCAAGAACCGTTCTTACCTATGCATACAAAAATCACAACGATGTTTCGTCAAGTATGTGCTGTTTTAACCTTCACAAGGACCGGGCGTAGCCACACTTGATTCAGCTAAAGTGAGAGAGACAGACACCCGCCAGTCACCTTTAAGCAACAAGTGCTCGTAACGGTGAAACCAGTCTCGCGTAAGCGTGCGCGTAATGTCAGTCCGGGCCGCTTCATCTCACAATACTGCCGAAGCAAAGTATGACATGCTGGTAAGCAGTATGACTAGTATCGCCCACAACTCATTGTGTTCTACTCGTGCATATCATCTACGCATAGACCTGGCTCATGATGCCACTGTTGGGGAACGTAGTATTTTAAAATTTTCCTACAATCACGCAAGATCTATCTAGTAGATGCATAGCAACGAGAGGGAAGAGTGTGCCTACGTACCCTCGTAGACCGGAAGCGGAGGCGTCAAGTGACGCGGTTGATGTAGTCGAACTTCTTTGCGATCCAACCGATCAAGCACCGAACGTACGGCACCTCCGCGTTCAGCACACGTTCAGCTTGATGACGTCCCACGAGCTCTTGATCCAGCTGAGCTTCACGGGAGTGTTTCGTCAGCACGACGGCGTGGTGACGGATATGATGTATCTACCGGCGTAGGGCTTCGCCTAAGCACTGCGAAGGTATGACCGAGGTGTGTTTCTGTGGAGGGGGGCACCGCACACAGCTAGAACAATTCAACTTGTGTGTCTTTGGGTGCCCCCCTGCCCCTGTATATAAAGGAGCAAGGGGGGAGGCCGGCCGGCCCTCTATGGTGCAGCTAGGGAAGCAATCCTACTAGGAATAGGATTGCAATCCTATTCCTAGTAGGAGTCCACCAATGAAGGAAAGGGGGGGAAGGAAAGAGAGGGAGAGGGAGAGGGAAGGAGGGGCCGTGCCCCCCTCCCCTAGTCCTATTCGGACTCCTCCTAGGGAGGGGGCGCGCCACCTCCTGGCTACTGCCCTCTCTCTCCCCTATGGCCCACCAGGGCCCATCATTCCCCCGGGGGGTTCCGGTAACCCCCCCCCCCGGCACTCCGGTAAATTCCGAAACTTTCCAGAACACTTCCGGTGTCCGAATATAGTCGTCCAATATATCAATCTTTATGTCTCGGATATTCCGAGACTCCTCGTCATGTCCGTGATCTCATCCGGGACTCCGAACTACCTTCGATACATCAAAACTCATAAACTCATAATACCGATCGTCATCAAACGTTAAGCGTGCGGACCCTACGGGTTCGAGAACTATGTAGACATGACCGAGGCTCATCTCCGGTCAATAACCAATAGCGGAACCTGGATGCTCTTATTGGCTCCTACATATTCTACGAAGATCTTTATCGGTCAAACCGCATAACAACATACGTTGTTCCTTTTGTCATCGGTATGTTACTTGCCCGAGATTCGATCGTCGGTATCTCTATACCTAGTTCAATCTCGTTACTGGCAAGTCTCTTTACTCGTTACGTAATACATCATCTCGTGACTAACTCATTAGTCATTTGCTTGTAAGGCTTATTATGATGTGCATTACCGAGAGGGCCCAGAGATACCTCTCTGACACTCGGAGTGACAAATCCTAATCTTGATCTATGCCAACACGACGAATACTTTCGGAAAACACCTGTAGAGCATCTTTATGATCACCCAGTTACGTTGTGACGTTTGATAGCACACAAGGTGATCCTACGGTACTCGGGAGTTGCATAATCTCATAGTCATAGGAACATGTATAAGTCATGAAGAAAGCAATAGCAGTAAAACTAAACGATCATAGTGCTATGCTAACGGATGGGTCTAGTCCATCACATCATTCTCCTAATGATGTGATCCCGTTGATCAAATGACAACTCATGTCTATGGCTAGGAAACATAGCCATCTTTGATCAATGAACTAGTTTAGTAGAGGCATACTAGGGACATACTATTTTGTCTATGTATTCACACATGTATCAAGTTTCCGGTTAATACAATTCTAGCATGAATAAAAGACATTTATCATGATATAAGGAAATACAAATAACATCTTTATTATTGCTTCTAGGGCATATTTCCTTCACATATATCATTAATTATTATTAACATTAAACAAATCAGCTTACAAAAAAGAAAAAAAAACAGAAAACTTGAGGCCATCCTCATAGGACATGCCTCGCGACAACATTCCCAAAAGCATACCACCGAAGCTATGATGGCATATTAATTAGCAGACAAAGGGCACAACACTCCGAAACAATGCCTTCAGGAAGGAATAGTTGCTCATGTTCTAATGTTGGTTGGTGCAACGAGATGTCAGGCCAAGGTCCATCACCCCAAAGAAGATCTTCGAAGTCAGAAGGCGCCTACTAGTACTTAGGGAATCTCTAGCATATTCCCTATCATATAATTTCAAATCGTATCCCTATGCTACATATACCTTGTTGATATCCGTTAGATTTCTAGAACTTTGTTAAATTTTGTTTGTTTTGCAATTTGATGCATGACTGTGATATGCGATTCATGGTATGGAAGTGCTATGTTGGCTTTGAACTTTGTCATACATATGGATGTCATCTAGAACTTCGTCATATGCATGTTGGTTATGCTATATGGATGTGACCATGCCAATGTGATGTGATGTTTACATCTGAAATCACGTGTTTTTGTTATTACTACACACATTGCAAATAAGCCCGTGTGCGATGTGGCATACATTGCACATAGTTAAGCAATAAAACTCATGTGCTGCGAGGGCCTCGAGTTGTTGATATGTCCGATGCATCATCGGCATTAGTGATGGGCCTTTTCAATGTTTGCGATGTGGTGTTCTATAGGGAAGGTTTCGGACGAGTGAGACTCAAAACTTAGTGCTTCACCTAAAAAGTTAAAAACTAAACGTCTGTTGGGGAGAAGTGATGACAATGACGTCCAACTGTATCTTGATGAGGTCCTTCTTGTTGAGGTGTGTGGGGGTATCATTTGTGTGCCGCTCGATGGTTTGTGACAGTTTTAGTCCAGTTTTTTGTTAATTAACCTAGCGACTCTCTTTGCTTATTTAGTGAACGAGGCAAATCTTTTGCTTCTACTTCGAAAAAAGAAACAAGTGCAGACTGCAGAACATGTAAAAGAGCGGCCCTTCATAACTGTGGATTGTTGCTCCAGCACTCACTATTGTTGATGCATTGCACCCCGCTCCATATATGGTGGGTAGTAGAGTACATTAAATTTTTAGAAGTTAAATCGATTGGCTTGTGAGTGTTGCTCGTACATGAAATAAAATACCTAGGCTGTTAGGGCTAGTTTGGTTTGTATCCAGGGGTGTGTGCCTGGCTAAAACAGGAGGCTAGCCTGGACGTGAAGAAGTCGAGGAAAGTTTTTTTTTTCTACATCGAAGAAGTCAAGGAAAGTGGCTTGACCAGGCCAGCCTGGGAGTGATGTGTTTGCTTTACGTCCTCAGCCTGGCAGACCAACCATTATTCTTCAACCGCATAAACTATTGCCGGCACACCAAAAAAACTAAATGTTTATTTCCCAGGCTGCACAAGGCCTCCGATACTTCAAGGCTCGCCCAGGCTAATGACCATGCCTGGGTTTGTAGCCAGGCTAATGAGCATGTCAGGAGACCCAGGCCAGGCTACTATTTGATTGCACAGGACACGATCCAAACATCTTCCTAGCTACTCTCAGGCAGGCTCCAAACATCTTCCTAGCCCTTAGTCCATGAGTACCGGACGATGAACATCTGGTTAGAAGTAGTCGATCCCCATGCGAAGTGTGAGATTGTCCGGCCGAACCCGTTTGTACAAATCGGCGGACATTATTTTGGTGGGACTAAAATGGCAGTCGGCCGCAACTGGATTGATGTGCAGGCACTTCGTGCGAAGCTTCCATGCGAATTTCTGCTGCACCCCATTCCCACCAAGCTTGATTCCAATGCAGATCTTACTACTATTTTTACACATCATGCATCTCTACTCTACTCCTCACCCAAATAGTGTCGCGCTTTTGTGTCCCCTCACGGCCATTTCAATGGATAGTTCCGCCAGTATATATACATGTCTCTAATGAGCGGGTAGTTCGGACTTCAGTGCTTCACCTATTATGACTAGAGCAGCACATGCAAATGGGAGCAGCACCCCAGAACCATTTAACTGCATCATTGGCCCAATACTCCCCACTGTTGTGACTTTGCAAAAAAAAAAAACTCACCGTGATGTTTCTTTTAGGGGTGAGGCATTAATTAGTCTTATTACTATGAAAGAAAAATGCATATTGAGCTGTTCCGTTTAAAAAAAATTAAACAAGGCAAAAGATTTTTTTTTAATAGCTGTTCCGTTATTTAAAAAGGTGAACACCGAGGTGTCGGCATTTGGGCATAGGACTTCCATATTTCTGCTCCTATAGAGGAGATCACAATATCTAGTATTGTGGGCCGCACGTCCCTTTCTTCTTTCAGCAAATATGGCACACACTAGTACGATAATCTTCAAATGGATTGGCTTGGGAGTTTTGCTCATACAAAAAAAAATCACATAACCAATATATCATCAACCCACCACTTCTATCTTACTACATAGCTGCGTTCTCAAGGACGGTGGACCACAACGTGCAGTTCTTCGATTGATCCATGAAAACATCTACCAATGTGAGCCCTAGGCACATGCACAAGCAAACAGGATGTGAGCACCTCTGCGTCGATGAGTACTTTGATCATCACAATCCTCTTATTATTAGGCAAAGCAGTTGAGGGCACAATACCTCATCGGCAGGCTCCTAAGCCACGTTGTACCCTTCTGCGCTGAAATGAATGGTAATTAGGCGTTGATAAAATATAGTTAGATTTCAAGTTTGTTAATTAGTTAGAGTTCGGTCATTTTGCAATTTGATGCATGACTGTGATCTGTGTTTCATGGTATGGACATGTTGTGTTGGCTTTGAACTTTGTCATACATATGGATGTCATCTAAAACTTCTGTCATGTGCATGCTGGTTATGCTATATGGAACCCTGCCAACGTGAATCTGATGTTTACATCTGAAATCATGTGCTTTTGTTATTACTGCCTGCATTGCGAATAGGCATGTGTGTAATGTGGCATACATTGCACATGGTTAAGCAATGGAATTCGCGTGCAACGAGGCCTCGAGCTATCGGTGTTTCCGATGTGTCGTTCGCATTAGTGAGAAGTCAGTAGCAATGGGTCCAAAATCAATGTACGATGAGGCTTTTCAATGTTTGTTATGTGGTGTTCCGTAGGGAAGGTTTAAGACGAGTGAGACTCGAGCTAAGTGCTTCACCTACAAACTAATGCAGACTGCAGAACATGCCAAAGAGCGGCCCCTGTTACTCCAGCACTCACCATTTTTGGTCCATTTGCACCCTGATCTACACATTAGTATTTTTAGAAGTTCAATTGATTAGCTTGTGAGATTTCCTAGGGCATGAAAATAAAATACATAACACAGAATGTTCGTCCAGGAGAACCGGAGGATGAGCATCTAGGTAGAAGTAGTGGATCCCCATGCGAGGTCTGAGATTGTGCAGCTGATATTTTTTTTGTAGGGAACACCATCATGGCTTACAAAATACTTTTTTACACAATTTGGGGCATACATCTCGAAATTATATGTGTGCACGTCAAGTTTCGTAGAAAACCGACATTTTTTGTTACTTGTGTAAAAAAAGACAAAAGGATGTCTTCTAAAAAGCATTTTTTAAACCGGATTTTGTCTTTTTCACAGGTGACACATAAGTTGTTGGTTTTTCACGAAACAACTTTGTGAGCATGTACAAATATCGGGATGTACGCGCCAAGTTACTGTTTGATTTTTTTTTGACATTTCAAAATATGTTTAAAAAACATTTTAAAAATCAGGAGGCTCCCATGTGCCAAAACGCCATTCTCGGGAATCTACGCAATTACATTGAAGACTGTCTCTCGTAACACTATATAATCTTATTTGTACGAGGGGCAGACGTTATTTTGGTGGGACTAAAATCCCAGTCGGCCGTCACTGGACTTCAGTACAAGAAATCCGTCTACAGCTTCCATGTGAATTCCCGCTGCACCCCATTCCTACCATGCTTTATTCCAGTGAACATCTTGCTACTATTTTGACACGTCATGCATCTATGCACTGCTCCTCACCCAAATAATATGTCTCACTTTTGTGAAGTCTAACTCGCAGCCATTTCAATGGACGGTTCGGCCAGTATATATACATGTATCAGATGAGCGGGTAGCTGAGACTTCAGTGCTTCGCCTATTATGCCTAGAGCAGCATGTGCAAACGAGAGGGCCACCCCAGAACCATTTCACTTGATCATTGGTCCAAACCACCCCAGAAACATCACAATGATCATGATAGCAGCATCCTCCTTCCATATGAGACATTGGTCAAGTATATCCTGTGCCCAGGTCAAAGGATTGAGTCTAGGAATTTTTATTCCGAATAAAGGAGTGGCAGCCTCCCAGAAATCCCGAGCATGGTCACATTCTGTGAGACTACGAAACAATGTATCATTATCATGCCCACACATTGGGCAGTTTGGCAATTGCTTGATATGTTGTCGCCGAAGCTAACTGTAGCACGACAGAAATCCTTTAAGCACACGCCACCAGACAACCCTAATATTGAGGAGAACAGTAATCTTCCATAGTGATCGCCAAGTCGCCTCATTCCTATCAGAGCTTCCAGTTGTTTATGTTGCACTCAACTACGTATTCATCGTGATGTTTCTTTTAGGAGTGAAGCATTTGTCTTATTGAAAAGGCATATTGAGGTATTTTGTTATTTGAAAAAAAATGAACACCGAGCTGTTGGTATTTGAGCATAGGACTTCCATCTTTCCGCTCCTAAAGAGGATATCACAATATCTAGTACTATGGACCGCACATCCCTTCCTTCGTTTCAGCATATATGGCAGACATTACCATGTCAATCTTTGTAAACTCAAATTGACTGGCTTGGGTATTTTGCTCATACAAAAATAAAAATAAAATCATATAATCTACATAAACATGACATCAACCCACCACTTCCATCTTACTACATCGTTACAATCTCAAAGACAACGAGCCACATCGTGCAGTTCATCCATCGATCCATCAAAACATGTACCAATGTGAGCCCTAGTCACATGCACAAGCAAACATGATGCTTCGTTGGGTACTTCGGTTGTCACGGTTCTTTAATATTAGGCAAAGCAGTTGAGGCCGCAACACCGCATCAGTAAGCTCGTCAGCCACATCCTACTGTTCTGTAATTTGAAACAAAAGATTATTAGGCACTAATAAGAGCTAAAATTAAACATTACTGGTAGTTGAAATTTCTGGCCACTAAGGGGAACTGTATTCCACAATACCACCTTCGTCCCACAATACAAGACATTTTTGCAAGTTGTTTTAGCTTGCAAAAATATCTTATATTATGGGACGGAGGGAGTACAATTTATTGATAGAGAAACCAACACATGTACTTAATTTTTATTTCTCGCCTAATTTGTTGCAAAACTCAAGTCACAAGCCCATATATTTTAGTTCTTTTGTTTGAGTGCTTTGTGTGCCGTGGCAGGCTCGAAGCATTGGTTGATGACGGCCGCCTTCCAGCCACCGGCGTCGCCATCGTTGTGGTTGTTCCACTCGCCGAACACCGGGACACGCCTCCCGCGGCTTGTTCTTGCTCTCTGCATACATACAACTCCGTCACGAAGCTATCGACCATGAAATGTCGAAATAGAGCATGCATATGTGCCGCGGGTACAGAGGAAGGGAAGGATGTATAGAGCGAAATGGACATGCGTATGCAGGAGAGGCGAGCAGGGCAGTGTGATGTGTTTCGTAAGGAAATGCAGTGTGGGGCCCACGCAAAAGCTAGAGCTCTGTGCTGTGCGTGCACCGGTCAGAGGACTGCTGATTGTTGACCCAGCGTGGATAGGGTTGACTAGAGGGCGTGTCGTGTACTGCAAGCCTACCAGGCATTTTAGCTTCCAGAGCAGATTTTTTGTCGAAAAAGACCATCTGCCCAACGGAATTGTCAAAAAAGACCCCATCTGAATAAAATTGGTAGAAAAGACCCCCTGCCGTGGTGGCAGGCGCTCCAGACGACACGTGGCACATGCCGCCACGGTGCGAGGCTGCAGCCCCTGCCACCACCGGATCAGGCGGCAGGCTGTCCATAACTAGAATCGACAGTCACGACTGAACGGGGCTGGCGTGATGGGCCCGGCCGCCTCAGTGGCTGGTGCCAGTACTCTAGTAGCTGGGCCCTGCACGCCTCACGGGCTGGCAGCCGGAGTGTACGTATGGACTGATCGTGCATGCATGAAGATGACTTTTTAGTTTGATGCATCAGACTACAGATGTTTGCTGCCTATCAGACCAGTAGAATGCCGTCTGATCAGGTGCAGGTAAGTCGTCTGATCAGGTAGTTAAACCACCCACGAGATTTGCTGAGTTCGTTCATTATTAGGCCCGCACTAAATTTTCTCGGTAGTAACTGCTCCAGGGAAGCACATGCACTACTCGGTTATCTCTCTTGCTTCCTCCAACTAAGATCTTGGGATATACTTCCTCCGTTCCTAAATATAAGTCTTTGTAGAGATTTCACTATGAATCATATACAGATGTATATAGATGCATTTTAGAGTGTAGATTCACTCATTTTGCTCCGTATGTGGTTCATAGTAAAATTTCTCCAAAGACTTATATTTAGGAACGGAGGGAGTAAAATTGTGCTTCCATCAGGCGTTGCTTCCTCCTTGGGAAATAAACTATGTTCCGTGGTATTACTATTGAGTTTCTGCCGAAAAGAATATTTGCTTCCAATGTGTTTCTGTCGAATATTTTTTTGCTTCCACCTAAAATAAGATTTGTTTATACTCATCTTACAAAAAGTTGCATCCAATGTATTTTCTTACAATGTGTTTCTGTCGAATATTTTTTTTGCTTCCACCCAAAATGAGATTTGTTTTTATCTCACAAAAAAATTGCATATAGTGTATTTGCTTCCGATGTGTTTCTGTCTTATAACGGAATCTTACAAAAAATTGCATCCGATCCAATTTTAAGCTACTTCTTTACAATTATGCAAAATTTATTCACATCGCCCATAGATTTGTTTCGGGTAAACATAAAAATGCTACTTTTCCATTTGATTACATATGCTTCCAAGGTTATGGAAATTACAATTCAGAGTGCGCCTTAACCAGTTCAAGCAACATATTTCCCAGCTCCTTTTTGGCTGCCTTCACTCTCCCTTACTGTAGACACCTAGGGTTTCTGGCAAACGCCTTCGTGAACTGGGCTTCAGCTGCTGCGTACCACCAAACATAGCCTCCACCTGGAATACAACAAGCAGTCATTATCTACACCAGCAAAATAAAAATAAAAATTGCATACATAAGTTCACCAAAACAGCAACCAAATTACCAGCAAATGGCTTTGAAGCAAAAACATGACTCTGTATGAAGGCAATAACATGTTTGGAGAAGTTATAGTGCCGCAATTGATCAATACATAAGAAGCACATATATGTGACCTGGGAAGCATGGATGTTCTGAATCAAAATTTTGTTATTATCAAAGTGGGAAGCTTGGAATATTGATAATGGAAACAAACTGATTTTGCGACCAACATGAGTATGCATGTTTTGTGTCACCTATGTTACTATGTACACAACAGCCTATGTTTTTTTCTTTTTTCCAATGAAACCAAACCTTGTACTACACAGAACCATATATTACAATTAAGAAGCAAGGTGAGTACAAAGCATGAAAATGGTTCTCTGGAAACATAACTAGTGTCAGTTCGAAGCATGGGAATGTGAAAATGGAACAAAAAATAATATCGCCGCCAACATGGCAATGCACATTTGTGTGATGTAAGCACGGAATTCCCATAAGCAGATTATTAATTTAGTGATCCAATAGGCTGTACATTGTGAAAATCAAACCCAACATACATATCAATCTATGTATCAAGACAAGGTGAATCATAACCTAGGTCCAATGAAGACGGTGCTGGAGGCTTCGTTTCCGAACCGGGACTCCGAAGAAGATGCGAAGATGAATGTAGATAAATCCTCCACTCCTGCTACAGGCTGCCTAGTTATCCTCCACAAAGCAAGGTGAGGCACTGGTGATGGAAGGCACGGGTGCGGCGGTCTAACTAAGGTTCGAGCATCGAGGGGGAGGGGAGGACCGAGGACAAATCGGATTGTGTGCGGGGCAGGGGATCCTAACCAGGGTATAGTTTCGGCAGAGAGGTCAGAGGGGGCGAGGAGTATTGCGAGCTCGACGGCGCAGTGTGTCGGAAGCCGGCCACGGACCGTGAGCTCGGCAGGGGCGGAGGGGAACCAGCGCGGCGGCGGAGATCGGCTGTTGTTGTTGGCGTCGCTGCGTCGGCAGGAAAGAGGAATGAGAAAGGCGAGATTTGGGGATAGAGATGGACGGGTGCGTTAATCGGGTGGCTTGGTCATTTATTTACATTTTTGAGTGAGTTGTTGGCCGTGGGATGGTGCAGGATCAACGTCAAGCAATTAGTCTCGCGTTTGCTTTCTATCAGCCGTATGATAGACAGTGTTTCCCTTTTAGTTTCCACCCATAAATAAACTACTGCCTTCCTCGTGGAAGTGACATGCAATGCAAGACTAGCTGCTGCATGCATGCACGCACGCCAGCTGTTAGCTAGCTTAAACGTACGGTGACGAGGACATCACTAACAAGGTTACATCCACAACTCCAACTGACACATATACAGGACCAATTACTAGAGCTCGCGCACGCCATTTAAATTGCCAGGTACTTTCATTTCTTGGTAATGAATCTAATGTTCATGAGAATATGATGCTGCCTAAATTGGATACATTTGTCTTGCTTACAAATGAAGGGCCTAGCTTGGACAAGAAGGATGAACATTGGAGCAAGATCAAGCATGGAGATGATGGCATGCGCAAGGGGAACAAGAATGGAGTTTCAATTGATGATTTCAGGACTTTGAAGCCACCATAATGAGTGCGAGAAGCCTTGGACGAAATATACAAGATGCCACTTCATAAGTTTCGGACCCCTCCACCAAGGGCCACGAAATTCCCCCCTCTTTCCCCCATATATACAGCCCTTAGGGCGTCGTTTAGACGTTGGGTTTTGTTTAGATTAAAAGTTCGCCATAGCTGCAACTTCGCGTACTTCGTTTGTGTTCAACGACCAAACAAATGCGTCACAGAACCCCACCTTGATCAATAAAGCTTTCATCTTATATTCGCAATATCCAGATTGCAATCTTAGTTTCTTGCTTGTTCTTCGTTTGCCTGCAGGAAATAGACCTTAGTGGTCAGGTTGATCGTGCTCCGGTGTGGTCGATAACCTCTCGGAGTTGGTTTAGCGATTGCTAAGGCACGACGTCCACGCACGTTCGTAGTCGGATCATCAAAGTCGACTTCAACCAAATCGATAGTTACCATCTCATCGAAAGATCGGGCCCTTCGCCTCTATCAAGTGGTATCAGATTTCCAGGTTGCTCGGTGAGATTTTACAGTTTTCGTAGATTAGATCGAGTCTGTTCTTCATACCTACAGTCCACGAAAAAGCCAAAAAAAATTAGGGTTAGTTCATCATATCTGAACCAGTCTGAGCCATTGCATAATCTTTTCCTTGTTTGCTTAGTTGAATTTACGGTTGCATCGTGGTGTCAAGTTGCTGGTCTTAGCGTCTAGTCTTTTAGAGTTTCGAGTTCTGGTCATAAGTTGTCACGCCACCGCCGCAACATCTTCATCGCTACTGCCATATACCACCACCGATCCGTATCCATATACCACCACCAATCTGTATCCATATACCACCACCGCTGCCATAACCTACCACCGCTGCCATATCCTACCAGCATATATCCATCACCAATCAGAGTTCTTTTCGTATTAGGTTTGTTCTCGAAATCCTATTTTTGGGCTTTTCTGAGTCTTTTGAGACACGTGCCACCATACTGCTTTTTTACCGCACTTTTTCGTCGTCGCTGCCCTGATTCCGAAAAAAAATTCATCAAAAATATTTCGTGCCTATCATCTTAGTTTGACTTGGGAAGTGTTTTGAGACACTCGCCATTATAGTGATTTTCGGCAAAAAAAAAACAGCGCAAAAAAAAAAGAGGCGAAAAAAAAATTCAGAGTGTGCTTTCCCCTTGATTACGTGCAGCGCCGTGATTTTGTTAGTGTTCTAGGCTCGCGTCTCTAGTACGGTCTAGCCTAGGACTAGCACAGTACCGTCGTTGAGCGTTTATTCACCTTTGCATCTCTGAATTGATTATTGCTGACCCTTTTTGCTACCATATTATAAGCCTTCCCAGCTCCACATACATCTACATCGTGCATTTGACTCTCCCTGGTAATCGCTCTATCCAAGCTTTGAGAGTTTTGACTACATCGGTTGCCGATCACCGCCTGCTGCTGGGTAAGAACTGGTAAGAATTTGAGATTTGCTTGACGGATTTGTGACACCCGCCACCACCACCACTTGTTAGTAGTCTGTAGGATCATATTCTTCTGTGTTTCTATTGCTGCTAACCATGCCAGGATCACAAGTCGACGAGACTGACTGGGAGAACTTGACGAACAAGGAGATTCATGATAAGTTTCAGCAAATGATGAGTGTACAGGTGCAAGATGTGCTAAACACATTGGATGAGGCCATGGAGAAGATAGATGGCATGGAGAAGACGTTTGAAACAAAGCTGGATAACAAGTTTGCTGAATTGCTTTCGCGTCTTCCACCACCACCGGCTGCTGCAGCTGTCCCACCTCTACAACAACAACAACAACAACAACAACAACAACAACAACAACAACAACATCACCTTCCAAATCAAGTGGGACGAGCACAGCGCGTTCCCCTTGAGCCTGGTCAAGCTTCTGGTGCTGCTGTTGATGTTTCTGTAGCTCTTGCTGCTACTGCAGAGGTGGAGGACCATAACGAGGATGAGGTCGACCAAAATCAGAACTACGTGCAACAACCAGCACCACAACCACCAGGTCGTCCTCATGCATATCATCGCAACAGTAGGGCTGCTCCACCACCTGAGGTACATGACCATCTTCCTAAACTGAAATTGAATATTCCACCATTTGAGGGTAGATATGTTCCTGATATATATCTTACTTGGGAGTTAGAAACTGAACAACGTTTTACATGTTTACATTATCCCGAGGAGAGACGTGTTCCTGCTGCTGTTTGTGCTTTCACTAGTTTTGCATGTGTTTGGTGGTCTGAACATTGTAGATTATATCCTATTCCAGCTACTTGGGCTGCTTTGAAAACTGCTATGCGTACTCGTTGGGTTCCATCATATTATCAACGTGAATTACTTCAAAAACTGCAGCGCTTAAGACAAGGAAAAAATTCTGTAGAAGAATATTATCAGCAATTACAAACTGGCCTGATTAGATGTGGTATTGTTGAGGAGAATGAAGCTATGCTTGCACGTTTTATGGGTGGATTAAATAGAGAGATTCAGACCATTCTAGAGTATAAGGATTATACTAATATCACTCGTTTATTCCATCTTGCTTGTAAAGTTGAACGTGAAGTGCAGGATCGACAGGCATTGGCGCGGACTAACTTTTCTACAGGTCGACCTTCATCATGGACACCGCGTGCATCCTCTACTTCCACACATTCTACTGCACTGACACCTCCATCAGCTGTTACCTCCAGCCATGATACAAGGAAGGGGAACAACCACCATTATCTGCCAAGAGCACACCTATTGGGCCTGCACAGAGTTCTTCTTCGTCCATGGCATCAACAGGGCACACCAGTGATATTATTTGTCGTCGTTGTCAGGGAAGAGGACATTTTGCGAGAGATTGCAAATCTCAGCTGGTGATGATTGCTACTGAGGATGGTGGATATGAATCCGCTAGTGACTATGATGAGGATACTTTGGCTCTTATTACAAGTGAAGAACACGGCGGAGACGATTCTGATCATGAGACGCAATACATGGCTCCTGAAGATGCTGACATGTATGAATGTTTAGTTGCTCAACGTGTTTTGAGTGTGTAGGTTACACGAGCTGAGCAAAATCAGAGGCATAATTTGTTCCATACAAAGGGAGTTGTGAAGGAACGTTCTGTTCGCGTGATCATAGATGGAGGGAGTTGCAACAACTTGGCTAACATGGAGATGGTGGAGAAGTTATCTCTCACCACAAGACCACATCCACATCCTTACTACATCCAATGGTTCAACAACAACGGCAAGGTTAAGGTAACACGTACTGTTCGTGTGCATTTTAGTATCTCTATATATGCTGATTATGTTGATTGTGATGTGGTACCTATGCAAGCATGTTCCTTATTACATGGTAGACCATGGCAATTTGATAAAAATTATGTACACCATGGTAGAAACAATCAGTATACTCTTGTTCATAAGGATAAAAATATTACTTTGCTTCCTACGACTCCTGATTCCATTTTGAAAGATGCTATTAATAGAGCTAATAAAGCAAAACAGGAGAAAAATAAGAGTGGAAATCAGGTTGTGGCAAAAGAATTTGAGCAACAAATGAATCCTAATAATAAACCATCTACTGTTGCTTCTGAAATTAAATTGAAAACTGCATGTTTATTTGCCACCAAATCTGATATTGATGAGCTAGATTTTAGCAAATATGTTTGCTATGCTTTTGTGTGCAAAGAGGCATTATTTTCATTCGAGGACGTGCCTTCCTCTTTGCCTCCTGCTGTCACTAACACTTTGCAGGAGTTCGCCGACGTCTTTTCACAAGACGTGCCACCGAGATTACCACCTATTCGAGGGATTGAGCATCAGATTGACTTAATTCCCGGTGCATCGCTACCCAACCGCGCACCATACCGTACCAATCCAGAAGAGACGAAGGAGATTATGCGTCAAGTACAGGAGCTACTCGACAAATGTTATATACGCGAATCCCTTAGTCCTTGTGCTGTTCCTATTATTCTAGTGCCGAAAAAGGATGGTACATTGCGTATGTGTGTTGATTGTAGAGGCATTAATAATATTATTATTCGTTATCGTCATCCTATTCCTAGGCTAGATGATATGCTTGATGAATTGAGTGGCTCTACAATTTTCTCCAAAGTTGATTTGCGTAGTGGATACCATCAAATTCGTATGAAATTGGGAGATGAATGGAAAACAGTATTTAAAACTAAGTTTGGATTATATGAGTGGTTAGTCATGCCTTTTGGGTTAACTAATGCACCTAGTACTTTCATGAGATTAATGAATGAAGTTTTACGTGCTTTCATTGGACGATTTTTTGTAGTATATTTTGATGATATATTGATTTTTAGCAGATCTTTGGAGGAACATTTGGAATATTTACGTGCTGTTTTTATTGCTCTACGTGATGCACGTTTGTTTGGTAACCTTGGAAAGTGCACCTTTTGCACCGACCGAGTCTCTTTTCTTCGCTATGTTGTTACTCCACAGGGAATTGAGGTTGATAAAGCCAAGATTGAAGCTATTGAGAGTTGGCCGCAGCCCAAAACGGTCACACGCGTGAGGAGTTTCTTTGGCCTCGCTGGATTCTATCGGCGTTTTGTGAGAGATTTCAGCACCATTGTTGCACCTCTCAATGAGCTTACAAAGAAGGATGTACCTTTTGTTTGGGGTACTGCACAGGAAGAAGCATTCACGGTATTGAAAGATAAGTTGGCACATGCTCCTTTACTCCAACTTCCTGATTTTAATAAGACTTTTGAGCTTGAATGTGATGCTAGTGGAATTGGGTTAGGAGGTGTGTTATTACAAGATGGTAAACCTGTTGCATACTTTTCTGAAAAATTGAGTGGGCCTAGTCTGAATTATTCGACTTATGATAAGGAATTATATGCTCTTGTTCGGACTTTGGAAACATGGCAACATTATTTATGGCCCAAAGAATTTGTTATACATTCTGATCATGAATCTTTGAAGCACATTAAAAGTCAAGCAAAACTGCACCGTAGACATGCTAAATGGGTTAAATTCATAGAGACTTTCCCTTATGTTATTAAACACGAGAAGGGAAAAGAAAATGTTATTGCTGATGCATTGTCTCGTCGTTATACTATGCTTTCACAACTTGACTTTAAAATATTTGGTTTGGAGACCATCAAAGATCAATATGTGCATGATGCTGAATTTAAAGATACATTGCAGAATTGTAAAGAAGGGAGAACATGGAACAAGTTCGTCGTTAATGATGGATTTGTGTTTTGTGCTAACAAGCTATGCATTCCTGCTAGCTCTGTTCGTCTTTTGTTGTTGCAGGAGGCGCATGGAGGAGGATTAATGGGACACTTTGGCGTGAAGAAGACGGAGGACGTACTTGCTACACATTTCTTTTGGCCAAAGATGCGACGGGATGTTGAGCGTTTTGTTGGTCGCTGCACTACATGTCAAAAAGCTAAGTCACGACTCAATCCTCATGGTTTATATATGCCTTTGCCTGTCCCTAGTGTTCCTTGGGAAGATATATCTATGGACTTTGTTTTGGGTTTACCTCGAACAAAGAAGGGGAGGGATAACATATTTGTTGTCGTTGATAGGTTCTCGAAGATGGCACACTTTATACCATGTCATAAAAGCGATGATGCTGCTAATGTTGCTGATTTGTTCTTTCGTGAAATTATTCGCTTGCATGGTGTGCCAAATACTATTGTTTCAGATCGTGATACTAAATTTCTTAGCCACTTTTGGAGATGTTTATGGGCTAAGTTGGGGACTAAACTGCTTTTTAGTACTACTTGTCACCCCCAAACTGATGGACAAACTGAAGTAGTCAACAGAATTTGTCTACTATGCTTAGGGCTGTTTTGAAAAATAATAAGAAAATGTGGGAAGAATGCTTGCCTCATATTGAATTTGCTTATAATCGTTCGTTGCATTCTACTACTAATATGTGCCCTTTTGAAATTGTCTATGGTTTCCTACCTCGTGCACCTATTGATTTGTTGCCTCTTCCATCTTCGGAGAAGGTTAATTTTGATGCTAAACAACGTGCTGAATTGATCTTAAAAATGCATGAGTTAACTAAGGAAAATATTGAGCGCATGAATGCTAAATATAAACTTGTTGGAGATAAGGGTAGAAAACGTGTTGTCTTTGCACCTGGAGGTCTTATTTGGTTACATTTGCGTAAGGATAGGTTTCTTAATTTTCGCAAGTCAAAGCTAATGCCACGTGCTGATGGTCCTTTCAAGGTGTTAGAGAAAATAAATGATAATGCATATAAACTTGAGCTGCCTGCAGATTTTGGGGTTAGTCCCACATTTAACATTGCAGATTTGAAGCCTTACTTGGGTGAGGAAGATGAGCTTCCGTCGAGGACACTTCAATTCAAGAAGGGGAGGATGATGAGGACATCACTAACAAGGTTACACCCACAGCTCCAACTGACACATATACAGGACCAATTACTAGAGCTCGCGCACGCCAATTAAATTACCAGGTACTTTCGTTTCTTGGTAATGAATCTAATGTTCATGAGAATATGATGTTGCCTAAATTGGATACATTTGTCTTGCTTACAAATGAAGGGTCTAGCTTGGACAAGAAGGATGAACATTGGAGCAAGATCAAGCATGGAGATGATGGTATGCGCAAGGGGAAGAAGAATGGAGTTTCAGTTGATGATTTCAGGACTTTGAAGCCACCATAATGAGTGCGAGAAGCCTTGGATGAAATATACAAGATGCCACTTCATAAATTTCGTCCAGAGGCTATTATAGGTGCTGCGTCACCTTATTATTGGGCCAGGCCCATGCAATTTCGAAATACTTGAGTATAGGCTGTTTTTAGAGTCCGTATGTGTGGGGAAACAAGAGTTAGGGTTGGTTTCGGACCCCTCCACCAAGGGCCACGAAATTCCCCCCTCTTTCCCCCATATATACAGCCCTTAGGGCGTCGTTTAGACGTTGGGTTTTGTTTAGATTAAAAGTTCGCCATAGCTGCAACTTCGCGTACTTCGTTTGTGTTCACCGACCAGACAAAGGCGTCACAGAACCCCACCTTGATCAATAAAGCTTTTCTCTTATATTCGCAATATCCAGATTGCAATCTTAGTTTCTTGCTTGTTCTTCGTTTGCCTGCAGGAAACAGACCTTCGTGGTCAGGTTGATCGTGCTCCGGTGTGGTCGATAACCTCTCGGAGTTGGTTTAGCGATTGCTAAGGCGCGACGTCCACGCACGTTCGTCGTCGGATTGTCAAAGTCGACTTCAACCAAATCGATAGTTACCATCTCATCGAAAGATCGGGCCCCTCGCCTCTATCATACGGACTATTATACAGTATATTTGAAAACTAATAAAACGATCGAAACAACAAGATCCAGTGCTGCCGCCAGCCAGAGAGACGGCAGGGCCCATTATATTGGTGGTGCTAATCAGATTCAAGTAGACTTTCCCTGTACTTATGTACAGGCACTTCTTCTACAGGTTTCATGCGAATTCTTGCAGCACCTCATTCCTATCAAGTTTGATTTCTAAAGACATCTTGCTACTATTTTGACACATCATGCATCTCACCACTTCTCCTCACCCAGATAATGTCTCTATTTTGACACATCATGCATCTCTCCACTTCTCCTCACCCAGATATACGAAAACTTGTTCGATCAATCTCTCAGAGAAAGAGATGAGATCACTTCTCTCTGTATATGTTGATGACAATTTTGTGTACTTAATGGTTCCTTCATTTGTTTACTAGTTAGCGTGTCGAGTTTTCGCTATACGTATAGTAGGTAGTGTCGACCAAGCACGGAGAAAGAGAGGACACTTCTCTCTATTAGCTAGATAACACAATATGAAACTGCCAAATTAACCCTCCAAATCCCCCCCCCCCCTCCGAAAAAACAAAACGAAACGCCAGCTTCTGCTGACGCGTGGATGCCTTTTGGTCCCGGTTGGTGTTACAAACCGGGACTAAAGACCCTCCTGCCCGGGCTCCACGCAGCGGCCATGTGGAGCACCTTCTGTCCCGGTTCGTAAGCAAATCGAGACTAAAGGTTTTGAGCTTTAGTCCTAGTTCCAGAACCGAGGCTAATGGGCCTCTGGAACAGGGACAAATTGGTCATTTTCTACCAGTGTCTGAAATAGATGGAGTAAGTATGTGGTGCTGCCCTTGGTTACGTCTCGTCTAGACTTATATGTTCGTCTTCTCTCGATGACCTTGGGGATATTTTGGTTAACTTTTCTTTAAAAAAGGGACAAGCTACGTGCAAGTTGAATGAATTTTGTTTTTGGGTCAGTCGAGTGAAAAAAAAATATCCATCAGTCGATTTGCTTGCAGATGTTTCTACTGGAGCACATCACTCCGACCTGTTACTCCCAGTCCCATATGAATAGCTCCCGGGCTTCATCTCTCCGTTACAACTTCTCATAAGTTGCAAAAACAGAAAAAAAATCGAGCCCAAAATCAGCAGGAAAACATCAAAATTTTCGAGAGCTACACAAAATTTCAGATTTTTTCTGAGCCGTAAAAATAATTTTTTTAGAGAAAAAACGAGCTAGTAGTGTCGGCCAGCTTTGAGGTGAGTGGAACGTAGTGCATCTACATCAGCTAGGAGTTCTGCTCGTACAAGAAAAGGTGTGGCCTATGCACACGGGAATTCCACCTACGCCGTCGATATCGTTAAAATTTCTCCCCCACAGAGACATCGTGCATCGATGCTCACACGGCCTTGGTTCAGGAGATCTAGACGGTTAGCATCTTACTAGTAGTGAATCCGCATGCAAGGTCTGAGATTGTGCAGTTGATGGGAGTACAATCCAAGTCGACAGGCAATACACAAATGTACGAGTGAGTGATGTAGAACTTCCATATGAATTTCCGCTGCATCCTATTCCTGCATATCACATCTCGCTACCATTTTGACATCATGCATCTTTGTGCTGTGCCTCACTCAAATAACGTCTCTTGTGTGTCCCCATAGCCATTTCAATGGATGGTTCTGGCACTATATATACATGTTTCCCTTCGCAAAAAAAAAACTATATATACATGTTTCACACGACTGAGTAGTTTGGACTTCAGTGCTTTACCTACTATGACTAGAGCGGCATGTGCAAAAGAGCTGGTACAACACCGAATTGATGGCATTTATGCATAGGAATTCCATATTTTTGGTCATGAAGAGATCATAATAGCTAGTGTGATGGGCACGTTCCCTTCTTCATTTCAGAAAATATGGCAGACATTAGTACACTAATCTTTCTAAAATCAAATTAATCAACTTGAGAGTTTTGCTCATACATAAATAAATAAAAATAAGAAGACATAACCTACTCTCCTAGTCCAGGATTATAAGGCCGGCGGGCCACAAAGCATTTAGTGGTACATACTGGTCCTTTTCTTTTTTCGGAAAGAGGGAAAGAACCTCAGTCTCCGCATCAGGTGATACACAATTACACGCAACCATACGATTAATAATTAATAATGTAAAAACAAATCATCTTACAAAGAGGGAAAATAAAAAACTTGAGGCCTTCCTCATAGGACATGCCTCACGACAACATTCCCAAATCATACAGCCAAAGCTATGATGACATATTAGCAGACAAAGGTCGCACCACTCCAAGATAACGCCTTCAGAAAGGAATCGTTGCTCGTGTGCCAATGTTGGTTTGTCCAACCATATGCTAGACCAAGGGCTATCGCCCAAAAGATCTTCGAAGCCAGAAGGCACCAACTAGTACTTAGGGAATCTCTAGCAGATCCCCTATCATACAATTCCAAATAGTATCCCCTATCATACAGTTCAAAATCATATCCCCTATCCTACATATACCCTACTGATAGTAGTTAGATTTCTAGAAGTTTGTTAATTAGTTAGATTTCGGTCATTTTGCAATTTGATGCATGACTGTGATCTGTGTTTCATGGTATGGACGTGTTGTGCTGGCTTTGAACTTTGTCATACATATGGATGTCATCTAGAACTTCGTCATATGCATGTTGGTTATGCTATATGGAACCTTGCCAACGTGGATCTGATGTTTACATCTAAAATCATGTGCTTCCATGTGATGTTTACATCTGAAATCTAGTACAAGAAATCCGTCTACAGCTTCCATGTGAATTCCCGCTGCACCCCATTCCTACCATGCTTTATTCCAGTGAACATCTTGCTACTATTTTTACACATCATGCATCTATGCACTGCTCCTCACCCAAATAATATGTCTCACTTTTGTGAAGTCTTACTCGCAGCCATTTCAATGGACGGTTCGACCAGTATATATACAAGTATCAGATGAGCGAGCAGTTGAGACTTCAGTGCTTCGCCTATTACTCCCTCCGTTCCATATTATTCTAAATCAGCGACTACTAATATGGAATGGAGGGAGTATGTCTACAGCAGCATGTGCAAACGAGAGGGCCACCCCAGAACCATTTAACTCGATCAATGGCCCAAACCTCCCCACGGTTACGACTTTGTAAAAAAAACACGATCGCCACTGTTGGTCCACTTGCAGTCTGGTCCATATTACCATTAGCTTGGCTCTTTTGAATCTAAAAAAAAGCTTTGCTCTTTTTTTTTTGCTCTATTGGTCCAAAGACCGGGATACTTGTTTTATTTAAAAAAAGCTTTGCTCCAAAGACCCATATCACGTGCCAGCACCAACGCATCTCGAGTTCTCGACAGGCAAACACGCTCTCAACCTTTTGAGTCCCTCACAATGTTACAATTGCCTCCCTCACCCTCGCCGTCGCCAGCAGGGCTACCGGGCGAAGCCTGGCCGGCAAGGGCGGCAGCGGGGTTATATCTCCCCTACGCGCGATCTGGCTGGCACGGGACGGCCTCTGCGTGAAGTGGTGCCGGACTGCCGTGGGGTTCAGCGGCGCTGCGGGCGGATCATGGCGGCGGCAGCGCCAGGATCTGGTGGCTGCGTGAGCCGTCGCGTCCGGGTCAGATCTTTCACGATCTGGCGCTTGAACGCCGGCGGCCAGTGCGGAGTGGTGGTACTCGTCGTTGCGCAGGTTGGATTATTTGGATATGGAGCCTGGACGGATCTGCACTAGAGTCGCCCCATGGTGCTTTCTTCTCCGGATGGTTTCGTTTCTCGGTTTGTGGGCAGATTCGGAGCAGACAGAGGTTAGTGGTACAGGTTAGGGACCGGAGGAAAGTTTGGTCGGCTAGATCGACCTGGCATCGGTGAAGCCGAGGTCCCCTCCTACCCACGTCTGACCCACTCCCGGACAAAAGTCCAAAATCCGTCATGGATTGGGTAGCGGCGGCGCCCTTAGCGTCGTGTCCTCCATGTAGGCGCTGTCTTGGGAGGCTTGGGTGTTCGTGGGAGAGGTACTGTGGGTGGTGGGATCTACATGGCAGTTCCCGCAGCGGCGACGGTGTGGAGGTCGGCAGATGGAGCGGCGTTGGATCTACCGCTTCGACGACGATGAGTATTGGCGGCATGGTGTAGCTGATTCTCGACGACGGATGTGTCTGGATGGACGTGCATAGGAGGAGGAAGCTGTCTAGCGTCATGGTGGCGTTGATGGCAGGCAGGCCTGGCAAGGTCGGTACATCATTTTTCTTCTGGGGATGGACCAAGGGTTGATGGAGGTGACGGCCCTTGCAGCGTGCGGTGCTCACTAGGAGCGTGCCACTAGTAGAAAAAGGGCCATTTGTCCCGGTTCGTAAGGGCCATTTGTCCCGGTTGGGGAACTGAGATTAAATGGTCGATACAAATGCCCTTGACCATTAGTCCCTGTTCATATACCAACCGGGACAGATGGGCCTCCACGTGGCCACTGCGGCTTGCCCAGGCAGGGGGGCCTTTTGTCCCGGTTGGTAGCACCAACCAGGACAAATAAGTTTCCACGCGTCAGCAGTTCAGTGGCTAGGGTTTTTGTTCTTTTTTGAAAGGGGGAGGGGGTTTGGGGGTTTTGTAGGGTTAATTTAGGGGTTTCATATATTGTGTTAGCCCGCTAATAGAGAGAAGTGTCCTCTCTTATCTCCGTTCTTGGTCGATGCTACGTACTATATACGTCTACATACCAAAAAAATCAATGCATCAATCAGCTATAGTGTCAGCACATGCTTAATAAATATATATTTATACCTGACCGGACTCTGTTCGGTCACCGGAGCCGTCATCACAGTGTCCTTCTTCCACCGGTAATCGGTCACCGGAGCCATCATAATCATGTGTTTCCTCCTCCATTATTGTATCACCGTAGTCTGCTTCTTCATCACCATGTCCTTCCAAATGACCATCGTAGTCGACGTTGATATACAATTCGACAACAGCTCCGTCTGCGATTATGTCCCCCAACACCTGTTCTGCTACCTCGTCTCGTCCTATCTCCATAGTTTCTGGAAATATTACGACATGGCAATTATTATACAAACATAGACCTAGCTAGCTAATCACAACAAGGAACCATCTTAGTAGCAAACGTAGACCTAGCTAGCTAATCACAACAAGGAACCATCTTAGTAGCAAACGTAGACCTTGCTAGCTAATCACAACAAGGAACCATATTAGTGGCATCGATGCTTCTCTAGGGTTTGCGGTGGCCTCGGCGACCCTCGACCCTCGAACCCTCAGCAACCCTCGACCCCTCGGCTACCCCTCCCCCCTCATGTCGAAGTTATCGGGGAGGGGGTTATATATATCAACAACAACGACATATACGTAGAAAAAAATGTTATCGATGAGGGGGTAGATCGACCCCCCCCCCTCATGTCGAAGTTATCGGGGGAGGGGGTATATCGACAACGACGACATATACGTAGAAAAAAATGTTATCGGGGAGGGGGTAGATCGACCCCCCTCATGTCGAAGTTATCGGGGAGGGGGTATATCGACAAAATTACATCATTGAATAAAATTACATCATCATCATCATTATATATTATACATCTAAAAAAGTTTTCATATATCACCATATATATCATCATCATCTAGTACAAAAAATTGACCCCTCGACCCTCGAACTCTCGGCGACCCTCGACCCCTCGGTGACCCTCGATCCTCTCTACCCTAGCTAGTTCTCGACCCTCGCCCCTCGAACCCTCGGCGACCACTCCCTGATAACCCACAAGTGTAGGGGATCGCAAGAGTTTTCGAGGGTAAAGTATTCAACCAAAATTTGTTGATTCGGCACAAGGGGAGCCAAAGAATACTATTAAGTATCAGCAGCTGAGTTGTCAATTCAACCACACCTGGAAACTTAGTATCTGTAGCAAGGTAGTTTAATAGCAAAGTATTATGGTAATAGCGGTAATAGCAATAAAAGTAACGGTAGTGTTTTTGTAGTTTTTGTAATAGTAGCAGCGGAAAAGTAAATAAGCAACAAGCAATATGTGAAAAGCTCGTAGGCATTGGGTCGGTGATGGGGAATTATGTCGGATACAATTCATCATGTAGAAGTTATAACCTAGGGTAACACAGAACTAGCTTCAGTTCATCAATGTAGTGTAGCTAGGCATGTATTCCGAATATAGTCCTACATGATTATGGAAAAGAACTTGCATGACATCTTTTGTCCTACCCTCCCGTGGCAGCGGGGTCCTATTGGAAACTAAGGGATATTAAGGCCTCCTTTTAATAGAGTACCGGACCAAAGCATTATCACATAGTGAATACATGAACTCCTCAAACTACGGTCATCACCGGGAGTGGTCCCGATTGTTGTCACTTCGGGGTTGCCGGATCATAACACATAGTAGGTGACTATAGACTTGCAAGATAGGATCAAGAACACACATATATTCATGAAAACATAATAGGTTCAGATCTGAAATCATGGCACTCGGGCCCTAGTGACAAGCATTAAGCATAGCAAAGTCATAGCAAACATCAATCTCAGAACATAGTGGATACTAGGGATCGAACCCTAACAAAACTAACTTGATTACATGATAGATCCCATCCAAACCATCACCGTCCAGCAAGCCTACGATGGAATTACTCACGAACGACGGTGAGCATCATGGAATTGGTGATGGAGGAAGGTTGATGATGACGATGGCGACGACCTCCACTCTCCGGAGCCCCGAACGGACTCCAGATCAGCCCTCCCGAGAGAGATTAGGGCTTGGCGGCGGCTCCGTATCGTAAAACGCGATAATTCTTCCTCTCTAATTTTTTTCTCCCCGAAAGTGAATATATGGGGTCTGGAGATACGTCGGTGGAGCGTCAGGGGGCCCAAGAGGCAGGGGGCGCGCCCTGGGGGAGGGGGCGCGCCTCCCACCCTTGTGCACAGGGTGTGGGCCCCCTGGTCTGGATCTTTTCGTAGGTATTTTTTATATTTTCCAAAATAATTCTCCGTGGATTTTCAGGTCATTCCGAGAAATTTTTATTTCTGCACAAAAACAACACCATGGCAATTCTGCTGAAACATCGTCAGTCCGGGTTAGTTCCATTCAAATCATGCAAGTTAGAGTCCAAAATAAGGGGAAAAGGGTTTGGAGCTTTCCACTTTGGCGTGGCCTTACTCTGAACCTTCTCTTTCAGCGGCATTTCAAGTGCCCACACTATCTCCTCTATGAAAATCATTGACTGTAATGGTTGGTATTCCTTCTCCCCATGTGAATATTTGTGTCATGAGTGCCATACAGCCCACATCACAGTGATCATGATAGCAGCATCCTCCTTCCATATGAGACATTGGTCAAGTATATCCCGTGCCCAGGTCAAAGGATTGAGTCTAGGAATTTTTATTCCGAATAAAGGAGTGGCAGCCTCCCAGAAATCCCGAGCATGGTCACATTCTGTGAGACTATGAAACAATGTGTCATTATCATGCCCACACATTGGGCAGTTTGGCAATTGCTTGATATGTTGTCGACGAAGCTAACTGTAGCACGGCAGAAATCCTTTAAGCACACGCCACCAGACAACCCTAATATTGGGGAGAACAGTAATCTTCCATAGTGATCGCCAAGTCGCCTCATCCCCCATCAGAGCTTCCAGTTGTTTATGTTGCACTCAACTACGTATTCATCGTGATGTTTCTTTTAGGAGTGAAGCATTTGTCTTATTGAAAAGGCATATTGAGGTATTTTGTTATTTGAAAAAAATGAACACCGAGCTGTTGGTATTTGAGCATAGGACTTCCATCACAATATCTAGTACTATGGACCGCAAGTCCCTTCCTTCGTTTCAGCATATATGGCACACATTACCATGTCAATCTTTCTAAACTCAAATTGACTGGCTTGGGTATTTTGCTCATACAAAAATAAAAATAAATCATATAACCTACATAAACATGTCATCAAACCACCACTTCCATCTTACTACATCGTTACAATCTCAAAGACAACGAGCCACATCGTGCAGTTCATCCATCGATCCATCAAAACATGTACCAATGTGAGCCCTAGGCACATGCACAAGCAAACATGATGCTTCGTTGGGTACTTCGGTTGTCACGGTTCTTTAATATCAGGCAAAGCAGTTGAGGCCGGAACACCGCATCAGTAAGCTCGTCAGCCACATCCTACTATTCTGTAATTTGAAACAAAAGATTATTAGGCACTAATAAGAGCTAAAATTAAACTTTACTGGTAGTTGAAATTTCTGGCCACTAAGGGGAACTGTATTCCACACTACCACCTTCGTCACACAATACAAGACATTTTTGCAAGTTGTTTTAGCTTGCAAAAATGTCTTATATTATGGGACGGAGGGAGTACAATTTATTGATAGAGAAACCAACCCATGTACTTAATTTTTATTTCTTGCCTAATTTGTTGCAAAACTCAAGTCACAAGCCCATATATTTTAGTTCTTTTGTTTGAGTGCTTTGTGTGCCGCGGCAGGCTCGAAGTATTGGTTGATGACGGCCGCCTTCCAGCCACCGGCGTCGCCATCGTTGTGGTTGTTCCACTCGCCCAACGCCGGGACGCGCCTCCTGCGGCTTGTTCTTGCTCTCTGCATACATACAACTCCATCACGAAGCTATCGACCATGAAATGCCGAAACAGAGCATGCATATGTGCCGCGGGTACAGAGGAAGGGAAGGACGTATAGAGCGAAATGGACATGCGTATGCAGGAGAGGCGAGCACGGCAGTGTGATGTGTTTCGTAAGGAAATGCAGTGTGGGGCCCACGCAAAAGCTAAAGCTCTGTGTTGTGCGTGCACCGGTCAGAGGACTGCTGATTGTTGACCCAGCGTGGATATGGTTTACTAGAGGGCGTGTCGTGTACTGCAAGCCTACCAGGCATTTTAGCTTCCAGAGCAGAATTTTTGTCAAAAAAGACCTTCTGCCCAACGGAATTGTCAAAAAAGACCCCATCTGAATGAAATTGGTAGAAAAGAACCCCTGCCGTGGTGGCAGGCGCTCCAGGCGACACGTGGCACATGCCGCCACGGTGCGAGGCTGCAGCCCCTGCCGCCACCGGGTCAGGCGGCAGGCTTCCCATAACTAGAATCGACAGTCATGACGGAACGGGGCTGGCGTGATGGGGCCGGCCGCCTCAGTGGCTGGCGGCAGTACTCTAGTAGCTGGGCCCTGCCGCCTCACGGGCTGGCGGCTGGAGTGTACGTATGGACTGATTGTGCATGCATGAAGATGACTTTTTAGTTTGACGCATCAGACTCCAGATGTTTGCTGCCTATCAGACCAGCAGAATGCCGTCCGATCAGGTGCAGGTAAGTCGTCCGATCAGGTAGTTAAACCACCCACGAGATTTGCTGAGTTCGTTCATTATTAGGCCCGCACTAAATTTTCTCGGTAGTAACTGCTCCAGGGAAGCACATGCACTACTCGGTTATCTCTCTTGCTTCCTCCAACTAAGATTTTGGGATATACAATTGTGCTTCCATCAGGCGTTGCTTCCCCCTTGGGAAATAAACTATGTTCCGTGGTATTACTATTGAGTTTCTGCCGAAAATAATATTTGCTTCCAATGTGTTTCTGTCGAATATTTTTTTGCTTCCACCTAAAATAAGATTTGTTAATACTCATCTTACAAAAAATTGCATCCAATGTATTTTCTTACAATGTGTTTCTGTCGAATATTTTTTTTGCTTCCACCCAAAATGAGATTTGTTTCTATCTCACAAAAAATTGCATATAGTGTATTTGCTTCCGATGTGTTTCTGTCTTATAACGGAATCTTACAAAAAAATTGCATCCGATCCAATGTTAAGCTACTTCTTTACAATTATGCAAAATTTATTCACATCGCCCATAGATTTGTTTCGGGTAAACATAAAAATGCTACTTCTCCATTTGATTACATATGCTTCCAAGGTTATGGATATTACAATTCAGAGTGCGCCTTAACCAGTTCAAGCAACATCTTTCACAGCTCCTTTTTGGCTGCCTTCACTCTCCCTTACTGTAGATACCTAGGATTTCTGGCAAACGCCTTCGTGAACTGGGCTTCAGCTGCTGCCTACCACCAAACATAGCCTCCACCTGGAATACAACAAGCAGTCATTATCTACACCAGCAAAAAAAATAAAAATTGCATACATAAGTTCACCAAAACAGCAACCAAATTACCAGCAAATGGCTTTGAAGCAAAAACATGACTCTCTATGAAGGCAATAACATGTTTGGAGAAGCTATAGTGCCGCAATTGACCAATACATAAGAAGCACATATATGTGACCTGGGAAGCATGGATGTTCTGAATCAAAATTTTGTTATTATCAAAGTGGGAAGCTTGGAATATTGATAATGGAAACAAACTGATTTTGCGACCAACATGAGTATGCATGTTTTGTGTCACCTATGTTACTATGTACACAACAGCCTATGTTTTTCTTTTTCTTTTTTCCAATGAAACCAAACCTTGTACTCCCTCCGTTCGGAATTACTTGTCTCGAAAATGGATGTATGTAGAACTAAAATACGTCTAGATACATCTATTTCTACGACAAGTAATTCCGAACGGAGGGAGTAGTACATAGAACCATATACTACAATTAAGAAGCAAGGTGAGTACAAAGCATGAAAATGGTTCTCTGGAAACATAACTAGTGTCAGTTCGAAGCATGGGAATGTGAAAATGGAACAAAAAATAATATCGCCGCCAACATGGCAATGCACATTTGTGTGATGTAAGCACGGAATTCCCATAAGCAGATTATTAATTTAGTGATCCAATAGGCTGTACATTGTGAAAATCAAACCCAACATACATATCAATCTATGTATCAAGACAAAGTGAATCATAACCTAGGTCCAATGAAGACGGTGCTGGAGGCTTCGTTTCCGAACCGGGACTCCGAAGAAGATGCGAAGATGAATGTAGATAAATCCTCCACTCCTGCTACAGGCTGCCTAGTTATCCTCCACAAAGCAAGGTGAGGCACTGGTGATGGAAGGCACGGGTGCGGCGGTCTAACTAAGGTTCGAGCATCGAGGGGGAGGGGAGGACCGAGGACAAATCGGATTGTGTGCGGGGCAGGGGATCCTAACCAGGGTATAGTTTCGGCAGAGAGGTCAGAGGGGGCGAGGAGTATTGCGAGCTCGACGGTGCAGTGTGTCGGAAGCCGGCCACGGACCGTGAGCTCGGCAGGGGCGGAGGGGAACCAGCGCGGCGGCGGAGATCGGCTGTTGCTGATGGCGTCGCTGCGTCGGCAGGAAAGAGGAATGAGAAAGGCGAGATTTGGGGATAGAGATGGACGGGTGCGTTAATCGGGTGGCTTGGTCATTTATTTACATTTTTGAGTGAGTTGTTGGCCGTGGGATGGTGCAGGATCAACGTCAAGCAATTAGTCTCGCGTTTGCTTTCTATCAGCCGTATGATAGACAGTGTTTCCCTTTTAGTTTCCACCCATAAATAAACTACTGCCTTCCTCGTGGAAGTGACATGCAATGCAAGACTAGCTGCTGCATGCATGCACGCACGCCAACTGTTAGCTAGCTTAAACGTACGGTGATGAGGACATCACTAACAAGGTTACACCCACAGCTCCAACTGACACATATACAGGACCAATTACTAGAGCTCGCGCACGCCAATTAAATTGCCAGGTACTTTCGTTTATTGGTAATGAATCTAATGTTCATGAGAATATGATGCTGCCTAAATTGGATACATTTGTCTTGCTTACAAATGAAGGGCCTAGCTTGGACAAGAAGGATGAACATTGGAGCAAGATCAAGCATGGAGATGATGGCATGCGCAAGGGGAACAAGAATGGAGTTTCAATAGATGATTTCAGGACTTTGAAGCCACCATAATGAGTGCGAGAAGCCTTGGACGAAATATACAAGATGCCACTTCATAAATTTTGTCCAGAGGCTATTATAGGTGCTGCGTCACCTTATTATTGGGCTAGGCCCATGTAATTTCGAAATACTTGAGTATATGTTGTTTTTAGAGTCCGTATGTGTGGGGAAACAAGATTTAGGGTTGGTTTCGGACCCCTCCACCAAGGGCCACGAAATTCCCCCCTCTTTCCCCCATATATACAGCCCTTAGGGCGTCGTTTAGACGTTGGGTTTTGTTTAGATTAAAAGTTCGCCATAGCTGCAACTTCGCGTATTTCGTTTGTGTTCAACGACCAGACAAAGGCGTCACAGAACCCCACCTTGATCAATAAAGCTTTCCTCTTATATTCGCAATATCCAGATTGCAATCTTAGTTTCTTGCTTGTTCTTCATTTGCCTGCAGGAAACAGACCTTCGTGGTCAGGTTGATCGTGCTCCGGTGTGGTCGATAACCTCTCGGAGTTGGTTTACCGATTGCTAAGGCGCGACGTCCACTTACGTTCATAGTCGGATCGTCAAAGTCGACTTCAACCAAATCGATAGTTACCATCTCATCGAAAGATCGGGCCCTTCGCCTCTATCAAGTGGTATCAGATTTCCAGGTTGCTCGGTGAGATTTTACAGTTTTCGTAGATTAGATCGAGTCTGTTATTCATACCTACAGTCCACGAAAAAGCCAAAAAAAATTAGGGTTAGTTCATCATATCCGAACCAGTCTGAGCCATTGCATAATCTTTTCCGTGTTTGCTTAGTTGAATTTGCGGTTGCATCGTCGTGTCAAGTTGCTGGTCTTAGCGTCTAGTCTTTTAGAGTTTCGAGTTCTGGTCATAAGTTGTCTCGCCGCCGCCGCAACATCTTCATCGCTACTGCCATATACCATCACCGATCCGTATCCATATACCACCACCAATCCGTATCCATATACCACCACCGCTGCCATAACCTACCACCGCTGCCATATCCTACCAGCATATATCCACCACCAATCCGAGTTCTTTTCGTATTAGGTTTGTTCTCGAAATCTTATTTTTGGGCTTTTCTGAGTCTTTTGAGTCACGTGCCACCATACTGTTTTTTTACCGCACTTTTTCGTCGTCGCTGCCCTGATTCCGAAAAAAAAAATTCATCAAAAATATTTCGTGCCTATCATCTTAGTTTGACTTGGGAAGTGTTTTGAGACACTCGCCATTATAGTGATTTTCGGCAAAAAAACAAAACAGCGCAAAAAAAGAAGAGGCGAAAAAAAAAAATTCAGAGTGTGCTTTCCCCTTGATTACATGCAGCGCCGTGATTTTGTTAGTGTTCTAGGCTTGCGTCTCTAGTACGGTCTAGTCTAGGACCAGCACAGTACCGTCGTTGAGCGTTTATTCACCTTTGCATTTCTGAATTGATTATTGCTGACCCTTTTTGCTACCATATTATAAGCCTTCCCAGCTCCACATACATCTACATCGTGCGTTTGACTCTCCCTGGTAATCGCTTTATCCAAGCTTTGAGAGTTTTGACTACATCGGTTGCCGATCACCGCCTGCTGCTGGGTAAGAACTGGTAAGAATTTGAGATTTGCTTGACAGATTTGTGACACCCGCCACCACCACCACTTGTTAGTAGTCTGTAGGATCATATTCCTGTGTGTTTCTATTGCTGCTAACCATGCCAGGATCACAAGTCGACGAGACTGACTGGGAGAACTTGACGAACAAGGAGCTTCATGATAAGTTT
>LR738715.1:834469982-834492404 GCA_902687465.1 Secale cereale | reverse complement strand
GGGGTAGATCGACCCCCCTCATGTCGAAGTTATCGGGGAGGGGGTATATCGACAAAATTACATCATCGAATAAAATTACATCATCATCATCATTATATATTATACATCTAAAAAAGTTTTCATATATCACCATATATATCATCATCATCTAGTACAAAAAATTGACCCCTCGACCCTCGAACCCTCGGCGACCCTCGACCCCTCGGTGACCCTCGACCCTCTCTACCCTAGCTAGTTCTCGACCCTCGCCCCTTGAACCCTCGGCGACCCCTCCCTGATAACCCACAAGTGTAGGGGATCGCAAGAGTTTTCGAGGGTAAAGTATTCAACCAAAATTTGTTGATTCGGCACAAGGGGAGCCAAAGAATACTTTTAAGTATTAGCAGCTGAGTTGTCAATTGAACCACACCTGGTAACTTAGTATCTGTAGCAAGGTAGTTTAATAGCAAAGTAGCATGGTAATAGCGGTAATAGCAATAAAAGTAACGGTAGTGTTTTTGTAGTTTTTGTAATAGTAGCAGCGGAAAAGTAAATAAGCAACAAGCAATATGTGAAAAGCTCGTAGGCATTGGATCGGTGATGGGGAATTATGTCGGATACAATTCATCATGTAGAAGTTATAACCTAGGGTAACACAGAACTAGCTTCAGTTCATCAATGTAGTGTAGCTAGGCATGTATTCCGAATATAGTCATACATGATTATGGAAAAGAACTTGCATGACATCTTTTGTCCTACCCTCCCGTGGCAGCGGGGTCCTATTGGAAACTAAGGGATATTAAGGCCTCCTTTTAATAGAGTACCGGACCAAAGCATTATCACATAGTGAATACATGAACTCCTCAAACTACGGTCATCACCGGGAGTGGTCCCGATTGTTGTCACTTCGGGGTTGCCGGATCATAACACATAGTAGGTGACTATAGACTTGCAAGATAGGATCAAGAACACACATATATTCATGAAAACATAATAGGTTCAGATCTGAAATCATGGCACTCGGGCCCTAGTGACAAGCATTAAGCATAGCAAAGTCATAGCAAACATCAATCTCAGAACATAGTGGATACTAGGGATCGAACCCTAACAAAACTAACTTGATTACATGATAGATCCCATCCAACCCATCACCGTCCAGCAAGCCTACGATGGAATTACTCACGAACGGCGGTGAGCATCATGGAATTGGTGATGGAGGAAGGTTGATGATGACGATGGCGACGACCTCCACTCTCCGGAGCCCCGAACGGACTCCAGATCAGCCCTCCCGAGAGAGATTAGGGCTTGGCGGCGGCTCCGTATCGTAAAACGCGATAATTCTTCCTCTCTGATTTTTTTCTCCTCGAAAGTGAATATATGGGGTCTGGAGATACGTCGGTGGAGCGTCAGGGGGCCCACGAGGCAGGGGGCGCGCCCTGGGGGAGGGGGCGCGCCTCCCACCCTTGTGGACAGGGTGTGGGCCCCCTGGTCTGGATCTTTTCATAGGTATTTTTTATATTTTCCAAAATAATTCTCCGTGGATTTTCAGGTCATTCCGAGAACTTTTTATTTCTGCACAAAAACAACACCATGGCAATTCTGCTGAAAACATCGTCAGTCCGGGTTAGTTCCATTCAAATCATGCAAGTTAGAGTCCAAAATAAGGGGAAAAGGGTTTGGAAAAGTTGATACGTTGGAGACGTATCACTCCCCCCCTCCTTTCTTCTGCTCTATTTTTTTTCCTTTTTCCTCTTCTTATTTACTTCTCCTCTTCTTATCCTTTTTGTTTTCCTTCTTCTAAACTAAACATAAACTGAAATAATCCTAAAACTAAACGAAACTTCTCCTCCTCCTTATTTTTTTCTTCTTCTTTTTTCATCCTAAAACTTTATGAACAAAATTACAACAAGAAAAAACCATAAAAATTACATGAACAAAATAAAAATTCTATGAACAAAATTACAATAGACAAAATCATAAAATTCTATGAAAAAATGACATAATCTTTGCATATGAACATACAAACATTTGCATATTCTACAATAATATCACCAAAAAAATCTATGAACAGAAAAAAAATCAACTTTTGCATACATACATATATACATTATATATACGAAAAAAATGATATGAACAAAAAAGTTAATACACATTATATGAAAAAAAAAAGAAAAAATGCCCTAAACAGCCGGGGCAGCGGCGGCTCACATCGGGGGCGGCCGTCGAGGGCGACGGCAGGGGCGGCGACGACGAAGATGGTGGGGGCGCGGGCCGGCGTGGCGAGGGCAGGGGCCGGGGCAGGGGCGACGCGCCGACGGCGACGGTGGGGCGGCGGACGGCGTGGGTGGGCCGGGGCGCAGGGGCGCGGCCGGGCACGCTCGACGACGGCGGACGCCGACGGCGTGGGCGGCGGATGGCGTCGGGATGGGCTCGGGGGCAACGGACGGCGTCGGCGTCGGTGTCGAGGAGGTCGGGCGGCAACTGGCGATGAATGTGAAAATTTCCTAAGGGCTGATTATATAGCAAAGGCTTTGGTCCCGGTTCGTGGCACCAACCGGGACTAATGCCCCTTTAGTCCCGGTTGGTGCTACCAACCGGGACCAATGGTCTCTTTTCAGCAGCCCAAAGGGAGGGAAACTGGGACCTTTTGTCCCAGTTGGTGGCACTAACCGGGACTAAAGGGGGGCATTGGTCCCGGTTGGTGCCACGAACCGGTACCAATGCGCCTCTTTAGTCCCGGTTGGTGCTACCAACCGGGACCAAAGGACTTGCACAGCGGCGTGGTGGTGGGAGTTTAGTCCCACCTCGCTAGCTGAGAGAGAGCCGCACCTGTTTATAAGGTGCGGTGCGCCTGAGCTGTCGAGCTCCTCTCTAAAACAGGCTTATGGGCCTAACCTCTCTGTACATGCCTGTGGGCTTAGTGGGCCTGCTGCGGGCCTGAATCCTGGCCCACCTAGCTGGTTGGGTTTCTAGTCGTATTCACGCTGTGGTGGCCCAGTAGGCGGCATTTCTTTTACTTTTTTGTTTTGTTTTGTTTTTCATTATTTATTTTCTATTTTTTGCTTTTAGGTCACAAAAATTTTAAACATTTTTTTAGTGCCATTAGTTTTCAAATTTGATTTTTTTGAAATTTGTGAATCACAAGTTTGTGAATAACTTCACTATAAAAATAGATTTTTGAGTTATTCTTTTTCCTACTATTTAATATTACTGTGTTTTATCATTATACTCAATTTGTTGATTTTAGGTTATTTTAAATATCTGTTTTAATGAAAAAACAGATTTTGTTATTTTAGTTTGCTATTAAAGTTTCTAACAAAAAAATTCTTTATGAAAATTCTTTTTGCTTTTAATGTTTTGAACAGACAATTCTTAGATAATTATAGTTGCATAAATTTTATATAGTTTTAGTTTCAAAAACACTAGAGGTTTATAAAAGCTTTTTAGTTGATTCCTTTTGCTTTTAGTTGCATACATTATTAGAAAATTCTTTTCGATTTTATTGTTTTGAACAGAAACAAAAACTTTCAACCTTTTTTGAACTTATTTGAACTCCAGACTTTTTCTGTGTTCAAAATGGACCATTCAAAGCCACATCAACAATTTTCAACTCTTTCTGACTTCATTTGTTAGTTTTCATGTATTTACTGATTTGGTTGAGCTAAATGACCCTGAAATTGAAAAGCATTTCAAATGAACTCTGAAAAGGTTGAAAGTTGGCATGGCATCATCATTTCACCCACATAGCATGTGCTAAAAAGTTGGTGCACTTCGTGTACAAAACGGACTATCTATTTCGAGGTATCAGGGTTTTAGACGAAAACTCATCTGTTACAAAGGGATTTCATTTTTAACTTATTTGAACTACAGACTACTTCTGTGTTCAAAATGCACAATTACAAAGTGATCTTCTAGATCAAAAGCATCATCACAATAGTTGTGGAGAGAAAGTCTTCACTTTTTCTTCGCTTGTGTTCTTTGCTTATTGCGCCGTAACCATGGATAATATTCATCGTTTATCAGTGTGCTTGGGTCAGCCTTGACTTTGAAGGGGAGAATTTCATGAAACTTTTCATAATCTTCGGAAATGTCTGTCTTGCCCTCCACTCCCACGATGTCTCTTTTTCCTGAAAGAACTATGTGGCGCTTTGGCTCATCGTATGATGTGTTCGCTTCCATATATTTTCTTTTTCTGGTTTTTGTAGACATGTCCTTCACATAGAAAACCTGCGCCACATCATTGGCTAGGACGAACGGTTCGTCTGTGTACCCAAGATTGTTTAGATCCACTATTGTCATTCCGTAATCTGGGTCTACATGTATCCCGCCTCCTGACAGATTGACCCATTTGCACTTAAACAAAGGGACCTTAAAATCATGTCCGTAGTGAAGTTCCCATATGTCCACTATGTAACAATAATATGTGTAATTTCCCTTCTTGGTTGCTGCATCAAAGCGGACGCCGCTGTTTTGGTTAGTGCTCTTTTGATCTTGGGCAATCATGTAAAATGTATTCACATTTATCTCATATCCTTTGTAAGTCAATACAGTCGAAGATAGTCCCCTGGACAACGAGTACAACTCATCACAAACAGTGTTGTCACCTCTGAGACGTGTTTCCAACCAACTGCCGAAAGTCTTGATGTCTTCACATGTAATCCAGTCGTCACACCACTCCGGATGTTTGGAGCGCAGACTGTTCTTATGTTCATCGACATACGGGGTCACTAGGGTAGAGTTCTGTAGAACTGTGTAGTGTGCTTCAGACGAAGAATGCACGTCCTTGCATATTATTGACTCCCCTCCAAGCGTGCCTTTCCCAGTCAGTCTCCCCTCATATCGCGATTTAGGGAGACCAATCTTCTTAAGGCCAGGAACGAAGTCAATACAAAACGCAATGACATCCTCTGTTTGATGGCCGAGATGCTTCTTTCTGGCCTAGCGCGGTTACGGACATATTTCTTTAGGACTCCCATGAACCTCTCAAAGGGGAACATATTGTGTAGAAATACGGGGCCCATAATGACAATCTCGTCGCCTAGAAGAACTAGGACGTGCATCATGATATTGGAGAAGGACGGTGGGAACACCAGCTCGAAACTGACAAGACATTGTGCCACATCACTCCTTAGCCTTGGTATGATTTCAGGATCGATCACCTTCTGAGAGATTGCATTGAGGAATGCACATAGCTTCACAATGGCTAATCAAACGTTTTCCGGTAGAAGCCCCGTCAGTGCAACGCCTCCTGAGCAGGCATGCAAAAAAGATTTCCTTCTCTTCTTTGGTAAGAGCGTAGCTGGCAGGACCTTCATACTGCTTTGGAGGCATTCTGTCTTTTTTGTGCAAACGTTGCAGGTCCTCTCGTGCCTCCGGTGTATCTTTTTTCTTCCCATACACGCCCAAGAAGCCTAGCAAGTTCACGCAAAGGTTCTTCGTCACGTGCATCACGTCGGTTGAAGAGCGGACCTCTATCTCTTTCCAGTAAGGTAGGTCCCAAAATATAGATTTCTTCTTCCACATGGGTGCGCGCCCCTTAGCGTCATTCGGAACAAATAATCCGTCGGGACCCTTTCCAAAGATTACGTGTAAATCATTGACCATAGCAAGTACGTGATCACTGGCATGCATGACGGGCTTCTTCCAGTGATCTGCCTCGCCTTTGAAATGCTTGCCTTTCTTTCGACATTGATGGTTGGTCGGAAGAAATCGACGATGCCCTAGGTACACATTCTTCCTTTATCTGTCCAGGTTTATACTTTGGATGTCATCTAGACAGTGCGTGCATGCGTAGTATCCCTTGTTTGTTTGTCCTGAAAGGTTACTGAGAGCAGGCCAATCATTGATGGTTACAAACAGCAACGCATGTAGGTCAAATTCCTCCTGGTTGGCCTCATCCCACACACGTACACCTTGTCCATTCCACAGTTGTAAAAGTTCTTCAACTAATGGCCTTAGGTACACATCAATGTCGTTGCCGGGTTGCTTAGGGCCTTGGATGAGTATTGGCATCATAATGGACTTTCGCTTCATGCACAATCAAGGAGGAAGGTTGTAGATACATAGAGTCACGGGCCAGGTGCTGTGATTGCTGCTCTGCTCCCCAAAACAATTAATGTCATCCGTGCTTAAACCAAACCATATGTTCCTTGTGTCACCTGCAAACTCCTCCCAGTACGTTCTCTCGATTTTTCTGCACTGCGACCCATCATCTGGTGCTTTCAACTTCCCGTCTTTCTTACGGTCCTCTGCGTGCCATCGCATCAATTGGGCATGCTCTTTGTTTCTGAACAGACGTTTCAACCGTGGTATTATAGGAGCATACCACATTACCTTGGCAGGAACCCTCTTCCTTGGGCGCTCGCCGTCAACATCACCAGGGTCATCTCGTCTGATCTTATACCGCAAGGCACCGCATACCGGGCATGCATTCAAATCCTCGTACGCACCGCGGTACATGATGCAGTCATTAGGGCATGCATATATCTTATGCACCTCCAATCCTAGAGGGCATACGACCTTCTTTGTTGCGTACGTACGGTCGGTTAATTCGTTATCCTTTGGAAGCTTCTTCTTCAGTATTTTGAGTAGCTTCTCAAATCCTTTGTCAAGCACACCATTATCTGCCTTCCATTGCAGCAATTCCAGTACGGTACCGAGCTTCGTGTTGCCATCTTCGCAATTGGGGTACAACCCTTTTTTATAATCCTCCAACATGTGATCGAACTTCAGCTTCTCCTTTTCACTTTTGCACTGTCTCCTTGCATCAACAATGACCCGGCGGAGATCATCATCGGGCACAACATCGTCTGGTTCCTCTTGACCTTCAGCAGCTTCCCCTGTCGCAGGATCACCGTATTCCGGGGTCACATAGTTGTCATTGTCCTCTTCTTCTTCGTTGTCTTCCATCATAACCCCTATTTCTCCGTGCTTGGTCCAAACATTATAGTGTGGCAAGAAACCGTTATAAAGCAGGTGGGTGTGAAGGGTTTTCGAGTCGGAGTAAGACCTCGTATTCCCTCAGATAGTGCATGGACAACACATAAAAACCATTCTGCTTGTTTGCCTTAGCCACTTCGAGAAAATTATGCATGCCATTAATGTACTCGGAGGTGCGTCTGTCACCGTACATCCATTGCCGGTTCATCTGCTTGCATTTATATATAATTAAGTGTCAAAAACCATTACAGATCATCATGGATACATTTCCACTCGAATTAATATATGTTCATCATCACATTATATTCAAAGTACATGCATAGCTCACCACGGTGCTGCCGGCGACGAGATCGGCGCGGGCGATCGACGGCGGTGAAGACGGGGACAGGACGTGACGGACCTCTAAACCTAGCCAAATCTCGGAGAAAATGGAGCTTGTAGTTCGAGCTTCGTGAGGAGAAAGCTTAACTAGTGTGGCTCGGCATTTCATCGAACACCTCAGGTACATAAATATATGGGAGGTGAGCTAGAGCTCTCCACTCGCTGGCCAGAAAAAACAGAGCAGTGTGGAGTGCTCTGCTCGCCGGCGATGGGGTATATATAGGCAATCAATTGGTCCCGGTTCGTTACAGAAACCGGGGCAGAAGTGGGGCCTTTAGTCTTGGTTCCAGCCACGAACCGGGACCAATGGGTGTGGGCTAGGAGCGAGGCCAATTAGTCCCGGTTCGTGCCTAGAACCGGGACAAATGGGTCCAGACCAACCGGGACAGATACCCAACGAGGACCGGTCGGCCCCCTGGGCAAACGAACCGGGACGTATGCCCCCATGGGTCCCGGTTCGTGAGTGAACCGGGACTAATGGACTTGCCAGGCCCGAACCAAAGCCCTGTTTTCTACTAGTGTGCCAGACCAGGGTGGGACCCAATCCAGGTAGTGGCTTGGATGGGACACCCGGCTTTAGATGTTAGGCTTTGGTGCGATGTCTGTTTGGTATTAGGCCCGGACATTCGGCACACCTTCATCAAGGGGATAGGAGTAGCAACAGCGTTGCCAAGATGGTGGCTTCAGGCTTATTGATGTATCACCTTATATGGTCTTTGTGAATGATTAATAATATGACTGCATGCATCGTCCAGATGCAGAGGCCGGAGGTACATCCTCCTTTTCTAAAAAAAACCACACGCTCTCGAGAAAGACACATGGTCATCACGGGCGATGATCCCGCACCACCACAAGCGTGCCCGCAGTGCATAGCCCCATCTGTATTCAGCTTGATCCACCCTACATCTGGAGCTTTACACTTTGGCGTGGCCTTACTCTGAACCTTCTGTTTCAGCGGCACTTCAAGCGCCCGCACTATCTCCTCTATGAAAATCATTGAATGTAATGGTTGGTAATCCTTCTCCCCACATGAATATTTGTGTCATGAGTGCCATACAACCCACATCACAGTGATCACGATAGCACCATCCTCCTTCCATATGAGACATTGGTCAAGTATATCCCGTGCCCAGGTCAAAGGATTGAGTCTAGGAATTTTTATTCCGAATAAAGGAGTGGCAGCCTCCAAGAAACCCCGAGCATGGGCAAATTCTGTGAGACTGAGTCATTATCATGCCGACACATTGGGCAGTTTGGCAACTGCTTGATATGTTGTCGCGCGAAGCTTACTATAGCACGGTAGAAATCTTTTAAGCACACGCCACCACAAAACCCTAATATTGGGGAGAACAGTAATCTTCCATAGTGATCGCCAAGTCGCCTCATCCCCATCAGAGCTTCCAGTTGTTTATGTCACACTCAACTACATATTCATCGTGATGTTTCTTTTAGCAGTGAAGCATTTGTCTTATTGAAAAGGCATATTGAGTTATTTTGTTATTTGAAAAGAATGAACACCGAGCTGTTGGTATTTGAGCATAGGACTTCCATCTTTCTGCTCCTAAAGAGGATATCACAATATCTAGTACTATGGACCGCACGTCCCTTCCTTCGTTTCAGCATATATGGCAGACATTACCACGTCAGTCTTTCTAAACTCAAATTGACTGGCTTGGGTATTTTGCTCATACAAAAATAAAAATAAAATCATATAACCTACATAAACATGTCATCAACCCACCACTTCCATCTTTCTACATCGTTACAATCTCAAAGACATCGAACCACATCGTGCAGTTCATCCATCGATCCATCAAAACGTGTACCAATGTGAGCCCTAGGCACATGCACAAGCAAACAGGATGCTTCGTTAGGTACTTCGGCTGTCCCGGTTCTTTAATATTAGGCAAAGCAGTTGAGGCCGCAACACCTCATCAGTAAGCTCGTCAGGCACATCCTACTGTTCTGTAATTTGAAACAAAAGATAATCAGGCACAGATAAGAGCTAAAATTAAACATTACTGGTAGTTGAAAGCTCATAAAATGCGTGCATGAAATTTCTGGCCACTAAGGGAAACTGTATTCCACACTACCACCTTCGTCACACAATACATGACATTTTTGCAAATTGTTTTAGCTTGCAAAAATGTCTTATATTATGGGACGGAGGGAGTACAATTTATTGATAGAGAAACCAACCCATGTACTTAATTTTTATTCCTCGCCTAATTTGTAGCAAAACTCAAGTCACAAGCACATATATTTTATTTTTCTCAGCCAAAAAAGTGTATAGGATTGGAGTTCTTGTGTTGTAAAAGTTATAATCCTTTTTTTCGGGTGTAAAAGTAATAATCCTGAAGTGTGCAACAATTAATCAATTTCTTTTTTTGTGGTGTAAACTTTCTGAAAAGATACACAATCTTTGCATATATTCATAAAAAAACTGTAAACTTCCTAAAACATGTAATGCAACCATCATACTACGCAGAAAATTAATTACATACCCGTAGTGGCTTGGCACAGGGCATGTCCCGTGGGACCTCATAAAGGTCATCGTCGACAGCGTTGACTGCGATGAAGGAGAAGGGTTCCATTGCCGCACGGGGCCTAGAGTCATCCACCCAGGTTTGCCTTGCGGCTTTGTTCTGCTTCCCCATGGCAACGAAGCCACCGTCGAAACCAGAGAATTCCTGTTTGAGTGATTTGTGTGCCGCGGCAGGCTCGAAGCACCGGTTGACGCCCGCCGCCATCCAGCCACCGTCGCCGCTATCGCTGTGCGGCTTGTTATTGCTCTCTGCATACATACAACGCCGTCACGAAGCTATCGACCATGAAAAGCCAAAACAGAGGATGCATATGTGCCGCAGGTACAGAGGAAGGGAAGGACGTACGTATAGAGCGAAATGGAGAGATGAGCAGTGCAGCGTGATGTGTTTCGTAAGGAAATGCAGTGTGGGGCCCACACAAAAGTCAGAGCTCTGTGATGTGCATGGTTGACTAGAGAGCGTGCCGTGTACTGCAAGCCTACCAGCCATATTAGCTTCCATAACAAGGATCATATCGACGGAAGTGGGTTAAACCCGTTACTGCCACTAGTGGCCAAAGATGCAAATGAATCTGAAGATAAAGTGAATTTAATTTGAAGAAGAGATGTGGTTTCTGTCTTACATCTGAACTTGGCACACGACGGAAGTAATTTCTGGTTAGTTCTACTCCCTCCGTTCCTAAATATTTGTCTTTTTAGGCATTTTAAATGGTCACAACATACAGATGTATGTAGACGTATTTTAAAGTATATATTCATTCATTTTGCTTCGTATTTAGTCACTTGTTGAAATCTCTACTAAGACAAATATTTAGGAACGGAGGGAGTAGCACGTACCTTGCAGGGTTTGTGTACGGGAAAGGAGACGTGCATCGCCGACTCGAAGCGCTGGGCGAGCACGGGCCAGTCGTCTCCGTCGGCGTAGTCCATTCCCCGAACGCCGGTATCCCCCGGCACCCCATCGCATCCTGCAAAAAGAAAAAAAACGCATATATATATCAACTTTGTTCGGCCATGGCAAGTCAAACGAACGCAATGGCAAGAAACGGAAGCTATACCTCCATTGGCATAGTTTGGCCTGCGATTGTGAGATAGAGCCCCGTGACTTGCTCGGCTTGGCAAGGACACAAGGCAAGAGCGAGGAATCTCCCAGTGTTAGAAAAGAGGTATTGACACAGGGAAGGGCGGTGGCTGGTTCGCTGAATTTATATGGAAGAGTGTGTGGTGTGCTTAGGAAGGAAGACAACCGACTTTGAGAGGGAAGACTAGCTTGGGGTGGAGGGCAAGCCAAGGACGCGCTAGGTGGCGATCTCGGGCCATCTCGGGCCCTGGGAGCAGCGAAGCAGTCGACCAGAATAAGGTGGCAATGACATAGAAGCCGGTGTGCTTGCACTAGAACCAAGTCTAGTCTAGAAAAAAAATCTAAAGAGAATGCAAAAGTTACGGAAAATGGTAGCTTCTGTCAAGAAAAAAATTCTACTAGGAAATTATACACTCGCACTTACTTTGAGCTGAAATTTCTGCTCCTGCAGTCCGGCTACGACACTTTACATGTTCACATTTTATACCCATATGATCTTGCCTTGCGTACACGAAGGGTCAGACATTATATTGGTGGTGCTAATTAGATTCAACTAGACTTTTCCTGGACTTATGTACAGCCATTTCTTCTACAGGTTCCATGCGAATTCCTGCTGCACCTCATTCCTATCAAGTTTGATTTTTATAGACATCTTGCTACTATTTTGACACATCATGCATCTCTCCACTTCTCCTCACCCAGATAATGTCTCACTTTTGTGTTCCCTTGCGGCCATTTTAGTGGATGGTTCTCTTCTATCAATATATATACAGGCTTCCTATGAGTGGGTAGCTGAGACTTCAGTGCTTCACCTTATCACTAGAGCAACACATGTAAGAGAGAGCAGCATCCCAGAACCATTTAATTGGATTATTGGCCCAAAACTCTCCGCTGTAATTTTGCAAAAAACAAAAACAACAAACACTCTCACTGTTGGCCACTTGCAACTTGCAGTCCGATTCATATTTGGGAGTACCATTAGAGCATCTACAAACATTCACATCAAATCCGGGCTCTCAAACGCATGTGGATGCGAACAGTGACCGGTAAGACTTATATTTTTTCTTCGCACAAGCAGACACCTTAACTGGCAAATCTCAAATACATACAAACATAGGCAACGCAAACAAAGCAGCACGAGTCATCCCGCTACGACATCAAGACATGCCAATGGACTACCAAAATTGGCATGTTCTACCTACATACTACTATGGATCATTCACGGCTGGCCTTGCACTTGCCCTTCCCAGTGCCCTTGCCATCTTTCTCGTGGAAGTAGCGCTCTAAAACACAAAATGAGTCAAGCCAGATATGCTCTTCGCCAGAGCTGTCTGACCCGTTGCTGTCCTCCTTCTCTTTGGGGGTGGTCTGGCCATGGCACGAACCGCCTAATTTTGCTTTCAGGCGAGGGCGCGCATCTTTATCCTCCACCGCTTCGTTAGGATGCGGGCACGGATGACTTCCTTCTTTACGGTAGCACACGCCGCCACCTCCTCCTCTGCCATCTCCGCGGTGAGGCGTGCCTAGGGCACCACCCTCATCCTAAGGGCACACCGGTCAGTGTAGCACTCATACTACGAGGGACCGGAGATGGGGAGCCTAATGGACCGTGATGCTCCAGCACCAGTGGACCCGAGCGCCCGTTTTGCCGACTCAATGGATTCGCGTCGGACTAATCTCGTCGTTGGTCGGGGCAAAGTTCTCCAGTGAGCGGCAAAGGGCAATGGGGACGGTCATAGCCTCCTCTAGCATGCAAGGGATGGTGCCTCAGTCGACGGATGTGAAGTGATCAGAGCAGATATGTTGTCCGCCATACCGCAGAAGGCCAGAGAGTGCTGGAAGTGAGTTTGGGCGGCAGAGCGGAGGGAAGTGGACTGGAGTGGTGTGCCTAGGGATTGGCCCGACAAAAGGATTGCGACGGATATATGTGGGATCAGATGGGCCTGAAAGAACATGCGGTGCCCCATGTTTGGTTTTGGTAATTGATGACAATCTCTATGGACTAATGGTTGCAAATGAATTTGGAGTCGACTAATGGTTGAGAAAAAGGGATCCAGTGAATTCAAGATTTGCACGAATGGAATGGGATCTTACATTTTAACTCTACTAGCAACCGTACGTATTATGTGGATCGAGTGTGTACGGACCTTGCAGGGTTTGTGCACGGGTAACGGGACGTGCATCGCAGACTCGAAGCGGTGGGCGAGCACGGACCAGTCGTCGCCGTCGCCGTAGTTCCATTGGCCGAACGCCGGTATCCCCCGGCACCCGCTCGCATCCTGCAAAAACACAGATACATCAGCCTCGCTCGGCCATGGCGAGTGACACGAACGCAACGGCAAGCAAACATGAGCACGGTCAGCAGTCTCTTGATACTGAAGCCATACCTCCATTGGCTTGGGGATGGTGCCGCCGGTTGACTTGGTCGGCTTGGCGAGCACACACAAGAAACGAGTCTCCGGGTGATAGAGCGGAGGTGCCTATTGACTGAGGGGAGGCGGCGACTCGGTGTATTTATGGAGAAGAGTGTGAGGTGTGCTGGGGAAGGAAGACAACCGACTGTGACAGGGGAAACTTGGGACGGAGGGCAAGGCAAGGTCGCTGCTTGCTGGCTCTGGACGTACTACTACATGTTCGGGTCGGGCGACACCATCCGTGAGCACACAATGACAGCCACAAGCACACAATCGTTTGCGAGCACGCCGACCGCCGCGAACACGACTCGGGAGGCGAGCACACGGCCGTTCCAAGTGAGTGTAAAGACAATACATGATTTGTAGTCTTCCAACTAGCTGGGCAACGCTTGTTCTTGTCAAAAAAAAAAAATACTGGGCAATGCTTTTTTTTTCGAAATTTTTTCCAATCTATTCATCTTCAATCATGGCAGTACAATGAATATTAGAAATAATAGAAATTACATCCAGATCCGTAGACCACCTAGCGATGACTACCAGCACTTAATCGAGCCGAAGGCCGCCGCCGTCATCGCCCCTCCATCGCCGGAGTCGGGCATAACTTGTTAAGAAATATATTTACTTTCATGTGATTTATATGGAAGTTAAGGAATGATAAAATGTTTCAGAGAAAAGAAAGCGCTCCTCTATAGGTTTTTTATATGCAACCCAGGCTATTGAAAAGTGTCTATCACAAGAAATGTGAGTCCTGGAAGAATCTCACCAAGAGGAGAGAAAACAAGAAACACAAATATGAGGTTCTCATATGCAGGGGACAACAATAATTTTTTTGCAAGTAACAAAAACAAATATAATCTTCATTGATGCTGCATGGAATTCACAAGATGAACACACTAGAAATACAAGAATTGGATTTGTTGTTCTTTTGAAGGTAAATCAAGGAGGCCAAAGACTGAAAGTCAAAGTCCAGGCCACTAGACATCAAGCAAAATCAGCCTTTGAAGCAGAAGCTAAAGCTTTAGTGCTTGCATCCAACTTGTTAGACCAATTACAAATACAAGTAGTAGCAGTCTTTACAGATAACTTATCTTTAGCAAAAGTAGCAACAACTAGATCTCCTAGAACAAATCCAGGACTTTTGGAAGCTAGAGGTTTACTTGCAGAATTTTGTGCAATCACTGATCCTACTTCAGTCCACGTATTTCATATCCCAAGACTCCATAACAAGGAGGCTCATGATTTAGTTCATTTAGCTATCCAATAAAGATCAGCTCAGACACTTGAAGTCTCCTATAGCAATGCGATTTATGTTCAGGAAGGTTGTCCTTTTAAGTTGCTATGTTCTGGCATGGAAGTTCAGGGAGTTGTAACACTCAATGTAAATTGTCTGAACTCTGGATAAACTGGTAATGAATTGGCACCTTTGGTTGTTCAAAAAAAAGTGCATGTGTAATGATCAATCCTTTTTAATTTCCAAAATACCATTTTTGTGAAGAGTCTTGCTTCGCCCTGTACGTCCTACGGGAGCAGCTTTGTAGAGAGCAACATCGTGAAATTTCATAATTCATAGCTTTTTGATGTCATGGCATGTGTCATTTGATCGCATCAGTTGTTTGAGATTTCAATTCGTGGGACCATACTTACTGTGTAAATTATTTGATTGCAAATCACATATATTTTCCTCAAGGGCCACTCGAACTCACTGGTGAAAATTATTGGGTTAGAAGGGAGCATACTGGAGCAATTGGGTTGTCGTTAGGCCGCCCCAGAATGATGCTACATTTTCCTGACCAGTCAGCGTGTCCAGCTTGGGGAGGGAAACTCTTCTAGAACCTACCTTACTGATACCAGTTAGATTTCTAGAACTTTGTCAGTTCGATTTCTAAAACTGCGTCAGTTAGATTTATAGCATTTTGTTATGAGGTGCATGACACTGATCATATGGATGTTCATCCAGAACTTTCTTATATGATTCATGATGGAAGTGTTGTTTTGGCTATTAGGTGCATGAATGTTCATACGATTTATGAAGGAAGTGTTATTTTTGGCTTTGAACTTTGTGACATATATGGATGTCGTCTAGAACTTTGTTAGAGCAAGTAAAATAGTGGGCTTATAGCCCGCTTACATGACATTTTTGCCTATGTGAAGGAGGGAGATGTGAAAAAGTAAGTGGAGTGGGCTCTGATACAAGAACCTAGATATATGCGCATTCCTAGGTAAATACACTAAATATGAAGAAAGAGATAGAGAGAATATGGAAAAAAATACTAATGCAATAGCCAACATTATAGCTCATACTATTGTATGACTGCATATAGATGATGGCTATAGATGACATGGTGGTTCCTTATAGCCCATCAGCTGGCTATATTATTAACCATGCTCTAATAAGCATGTTCGGTGTTATATTGCACGCATTGCAGTGAGCCTCTGTGCAATGTGGCATGTTGTGCACACGGTTAATCAATGAAATCATGTGCAATGAGGGCATTGACGCACGTCTGCCGGAGCCAATGTGTGACGTGAAAACATGATTTTTTGAGGCAACGTCAAAATAGGATGATGTGGTTTGTCGTGGCATATTGCACACGTGATGCCGAGGTTTGCAATGTATCGGGTAGCAATGGATCCAAAATCAATGTGCGATGATCTTTTTCAACATTTTTCGATCAGTTGTTCTAAGCACGTTTTTTGAAATAACTCAAAAACAATGTTTAAATTTTTTAAAAACAGTTGACTTATTTTTAAACAAATACATACGCATTGTGTTCTAAGTATCCGTTGATTTCCGTTCAAAAATACGTTATACGCCGCACAGAAAGCACAAAATCTCAGCCCAAAATCAGTAGAAAAACAGACCCATTTGTAGCATGCAAGCGTGTATATGTGAGTAGGGAGTATTGCAAAATAAAAATCGATCTACAAAAAATTCCAGATTTTTCTGAGCCGTAAAATTTCAGTTTTTTAACTCAAGAAAATGAACGGGCGCATAGTGTCCGTGCTCCAAAGCGACATTTCGCTGTCTCATGGCTATTACGGCCAGGTATTGGAGTGGAACCTAGTGCACCTGCTACAACTACGAGTTCTGCTCGCACAACAAAATAGAAGGCGTGGACTATAAACAAGAGAATTCCTCCTACACCGTCCATATTGTGAAAAATTCTCCCCCACGGGGACAAATCATGCATTGATGCTCACACAGCCTTCGTCCTGGAGATCCAGATGATGAGCATCTGGCTAGAAGTAGTGAATCCCATGCGAGAAATGAGATTGGGCAATTGATGGGAGTAAATTCAAGTCGACTAGTAGTACACAAATGTACGAGCTAGTGATGTAGAACTTCCATACGAATTTCTGCTGCATCCTATTCCCTATAGATCACATCTTGCTACTATTTTGGCATCATGCATCTTTGTGCACCTCCTCACTCAAATAATGCCACTTTTGTGTCTCTTCCTTTCGGCCATTTCAACGGATGGTTCCACCACTATATATACATGTTTCACATGAGCGAGTAGCTTGGACGCCATTGCTTTACCTACTACTACTAGAGCGTCATCTACAAAAGAGCTGGTACAACACCAAGATAATGGCATTTATGAATAGGACTACCATATGTTTGGTCATGAAGAGATCACAATAGCTAGTACTATGGGCATGTTCCCTTCTTAATTTCAGAAAATAAGGCAAACATTAGGACATTAGTCTTTCTAAAGTCAAATTAATCACTTTGAGAGTTTGTTCGTAGATATAAATAAATAAAAATAAGAAGACATAACCTACTCCCTTTGTCCCGGATTTTGGGACCGACGGGTCACAAAGTATCGAGTGGTACCTACTGAACTTTTTTTTCCGGAAGAGGGAAAGACCCTCGGCCCATGCATCGAGTGATATACACAAATGTTATTAATTATTATTAATGTTAAACAAGTCAACTTACAAAAAAGGAAAAATAAAAAACTTGAGGTCATCCACATAGGACATGCCTCGCGACAGCGTTCCCAAAGTGTACCACCGAAGCTATGATGACATACTAATTGGCACACAAAAGGTGCAACACTCCAAGACAACCCCTTCAAGAAGGAATTGTTGCTCGTGCTCCAATGTTAGTTGGTGCAATGAGATGTCAGACCAAGGTCTATCACCCCAAAGAAGATCTTCGAAGTCAGAAGGCGCCTACTAGTACTTAGGGCATCTCTAGCATATTCCCTATCATACAATTCCAAATTGTATCCCCTATCCTACATATACCTTGTTGATACCCGTTAGATTTCTAGAACTTTGTTAATTAGATTTCGGTTGTTTTGCAATTTGATGCATGACTGTGATCTGTGATTCATGGTATGGAAGTGTTATGTTGGCTTTGAACTTTGTCATACATATGGATATCGACTAGAACTTCGTCATATGCATGCTGGTTATGCTATATGGATGTGATGTTGCCAATGTGCGTGATGTTTACATCTGAAATCATGTGTTTTTATTATTACTACACGCGTTGCAAATAAGCGCGTGTGCAATGTGTCATACATTGCACATGGTTAAGCAATAAAACTCATGTACATCGAGGGCCTCGAGCTGTTGATATGTCTGATGTGTTGTCCGCATTAGTGAGAAATCGGTAGCAATGGGTCCTGAATCCATGTGCGATGTATGACACATTACACATGGTTAAGCAATAAAACGTTTGTGATGTTGTGTTCAACAGGGCAGGTTCCAGAGGAATGAGACCTGAACTCAGTGCTTCACCTAAAAAGATAAAACTAGACGTCTGTTGGGAGAAGTAATGAAATGATGTCCGAGTGTGTTGACGAGGTCCTCCTTGTTGAAGTGTGTGTGGGGTATCATTTGTGTGTCGGTCGATGGTTTGTGACAGCTGTAGCCCGGTTTTCCATTAATTAACCGGACAACTCCCTTATGTTTATTTAATGAATGAGGCAATTTTGTTGCTTTTGTTTCGGGGAAAAACTAGTGCAGACTGCAGAACATGCAAAAGAGCGACACTTCAAAACTGTGGATTGTTGGTCCAGCACTCACCATTGTTGGTCCATTTGCACCCCATTCCCTATATGGTGGGCGGTAGAGTACATTAATCTTTGAGAAGTTAGGTTGATTGGCTTGTGAGTGTTACTCGTACATGAAAATAAAATACCAAGGTTGTTAGTCCATGAGATCCAGATGATGAACATCTGGTTAGCAGTAGTGGATGCCCATGCGAAGTGTGAGATTTGTAGCTGATCCTGTTTGTACAAAGCGACGGACATTATTTTGGTGGGACTAAAATGCCAGTCGGCGGCAACTGGACTGATGTGCATGCACTTCGTACAAAGCTTTCACACGAATTCGTGCTGCACCCCATTCATATGAATCATATCAAGCTTTATTCCAATGGACATCTTACTACTTTGACACATGATGTATCTCTACGCTACTCCTCACCCAAATAATGTCTCACTTTTATGTCCCCTTGCCATTTCCATGGATAGTTCCACCATATGAGCGGGTAGCTGGGACTTTAGTGACTCACCAATTATGACCAGAGCAGCAGTGCAAAAGAGAGCTGCACCCCAGAACAATTTAACTTAAATCATTGACCCAAACCTCCCCACTGTTACGACTTTGCAAAAAATAAAAATAAAGACGCCCCCCACTGTTGGTCCACTTGCATGAGTTAATTGCAAAGAAGCACAGGGTAGTTCAAGCAGATTGGTACCGGTTTTCTTAATTTTTGTGTGTCAGTACCAACTCTCGGACACGCGGTTACAAAACAGCCTAAACTCCGTATAAACCTGTATTGATGCTGAGACTGGCCGGTGGGGCCCATTTGTCATGGGCCGACGTGACATGTCCTTTTGTGAAAAAACTCTTGCTTCATATTTAATCATGCATATATCTTGTTTATGAAAAAAGCCCATGGAAATAATTTCGCCCGCCAGGATTCGAACTCGAGTTGGCAGTACGTGGTACGAGCGTGCTGGCTACCATGCTACGCAGTGCGAAATTTAACCTTTCTCTATGTGTAATTTATAGTAACTAGCAAAGTGGCCCGCTCGATGTGCGGGCTAGAATATTATATAGTCTAATAAGGAGAACATGTCATTTGATTTTCTATGCAAAAGTTGAAACCGAATGTGGTGGTATTTACAAATATAAGATTTCTTGAATACTGTCTTCCAATGTTGGACCAAGATTAATCTTTTTCTCTAATCAACATTGATAAAGTATCTTTTGGCACGTCTTTTGACTATTGACTTTCTAATAAAGATATGAGACATAGTAATTTGTGAAAAATGGGTCTTTCCTTCGGTAGCCCAAAATGTTGAACGAATATGTACATGCCATTTTCTGTTCCCTTAATAAAATAAAACTATAGAAAGATGACAATAATAGCTCCAAACATTTAGGCCCCCATTCAAAAAAAGTGCTCCTTTTGGTCTGTAAAAAGATGACCATATTATTTTTGTGAAGTCATAGGAATATGAACATTGGTGGTTGATGTTAGCTTATTGGGTCACCTAATTATTAATATGAATATTTTCTCTTGTATTTACTTTGGATCATTGGCAATTGTAATTTTGTGTTTCTCGATAACTTTTTAAAATTTATAAGTATGTGCTTTAGATTCATGTGCACACGTCATAAATTTGAAGGTGCTCCTAGATGAAGATGGCGATCAGCAGCATTAAGAAAATCAGTAGGGCATACTTAGTATGTGCTTTGCTAGTTATTTGGACGCTTCTACACTTCTTAGTTTCCAAATAAAGGGCACTGGTACATGCGTACTAAATTTCATCAGTTTATATTTTGATACCTATTAATGATATTTTTATAATATTTCTCTATACCAGAATGCTCGATCAAATCAATACCAGAAAATTGTTTTGCTTTATTGCTGTAATAGAACTAAGATGGAGAAAATATAATGTACTTTCTTGATAGATCAAAGTGAAAAAATTAATTACCATAAGAGGTTTGAGATTGAGTATTCATAAAAAGTACTATTTTCATTATTTTGCCGCATATGAGGGTGCACTATTTTAATAGTAATTGCATAGCTAATACCTACTTTGAACTGTGCTCACGCACTATTTAATTCACATACAAATTACATCCATCGAAAACACATGATTGATCCGCACTGACTTGCGAGTAAATGTGGAGAGATAGAATGAATGTTAGGTTGCTATTTTATATTTAAATAATAATAATGTTTTTATGGTATGTTTTCTTGAATGGTCATCGTTCCTGCTGTATAACCTACATATCTTTATTAAGTTGTTGTGTCTGCAGGTGCTGGATAGGAAACCAAATCATGACTCTCAGGCGGGAAATATTTAGTTTCCAATGGTCGAGTAGAAGTTGTATCACATAAAAAAATGATGACTGATCAAAAAAATGTTAATGTTGAGAGCCATAACCATGCCTTGCAAGCCTTTATGGCCATAGTGATGCAGAATTACATGCTTAAAGACGTATGGCCCACGACAATTGTGAGGCACCTAAATGAAAAATGTGAAAGTAGAAATAAGTAAGCTTAATAACAGATATTCTAACTCTATCAGACCATCATATAATAGTTTTCAGAAAAAGTTTCTTGTAGCATTGTATTTTTCATAGTAAATTGTTCAGAAATTAAACACATTTTAATTTGTCATGGGTACATAATATTATTCCTTTTCATCGCATAGTATATACATCTATGAAAATATAAATTTGTTTTTCAACATTTTTATGAACTAAATATGATACTCTCACATTTGCGGGGGTCATTACGTCTTTTAGTTGTGTACTATGTTTAATGTCCACATTTCTTATAATTACTACAAAGCAATACTAAAGTCAACCCATTTTGAAAGAATTAATGTTGATGCAAGTATAACTTAAGAAGTCTGAGTTTATTAATACCATTATGCTAGTATAGGACAGCAACAATTATGTGCATACTTTCTATATTAAGTTTGATTCTATCATGATCGATATCACGTTGCACACTACAAGAGGGATTTGGTGGTTTAAGTAAATGTCTATATTGTTCAGAGCGGTAGGTTGATTTGACCACACCTCTAATATGTTAGAACCAAAAATAAATATAGGGTACTCGCCATAGTGTAGTATAATTTGTATTTGCCTAGAGGGTGAAGGAACTCCTGTTTTTGTACCGTATGTGTTCTGTGTCTAGATCATTTGTGCCAAAATAACTAAAAACTCACAGAAATTTGCTCTGTGATAACTAAACAAAAAAAGTTTTGTGGTTATAACACATAAATGCTTGTCAGATTATTCACGTAAAATGCTACTTTGCAGGACTCTCCTGCTCACATCAGAAAATAATAACATGGATGGTGGTTATCTAGAAACATGCATGATAATCGAGAACAGAATTCGTCGTCCAAGAAACTGAATCCTTGATCATTCCCAACTGAGCTATACCTATATGTTTTTGCCACATATATAGATGAGCTAGTGTAGCTACGTACAATATACCCTTATACATAAATAAAAGAACCATTGTAGTGAGTCATGGCACTAATAAAACTATGATCATTCTAGCCGAGCAAATAAAATAGGAGTAGTTATGCACGTCTACTCTAACTTCACATGGTGTTGAACACATAGATGTGCAACTACAACAACATTAGTAGAAACTAAATCTGAAGTAGGCACTTAGTTGAGAAATGGTTAACCAACAATGTTTTAGATATGAACTGAAGTCTTTTGCATGGATTGGAGCTAGGGCAATGAATTCTTTTACCAATAGGATGGCTCTCTCGCTAGCTTCCTTATTTAAGAATATTGATAAGTTCACTGTAAACAATAAGAATACTGGTATGTTCACCACCAAAATTAGAGTACTGTTTTTAATTTTAAGAAACTATTAAGGAGAAATAAATGGTGCCATTGCAGTGACCGACATCATCAGGCGTAGTGACAAACATATGTGAAAACTGCATGAACAATCCACATTCTATGTTTTCAAAATAGAATAATAGTACAACAATATTCAAAGGCCAAATATCATAATACACAAATGTCTCTTAAAACATGGACATTATCATAGGATAAAAAAAATTGGAGGGGGG